>OZ018357.1:9278332-9815009 GCA_963969515.1 Yponomeuta evonymella
CTAAGAATCTGAAAAACAACAGACACGCGCGACCTCCACGGATAATTGACGAAGGTATTTTAATTAGGCCGTCTTGTTTACAATTGTACTGTAACGTGCTCCATATACGCTCGCGTGCTCGACTCTGGTCCAGATAAATCACGGACGTGTATAGCAATGGTGTATAACTAGTGAGCGTCACTCTAACACCTGTAGCGACTGAAGGCTGTGTTATTGAACTGTCAACGCTACACAACATATTTCACATGAATCCTACGAGATCGAGAGACAATAGACTTCTTAAGATGTTATCGAGTGGAAAGAACTTAAGTTTTTTCGCTTGTGCCAGTAGCTGCACGGATCTACTCTAGAATATGCACCGGCAAAACCCGGAAACCTAGAGCATTTCGTGAGCACTAAGCCCTGCTTAGCAGTAACAATAAGCAATGAGTGTGCACGCAGGTAGATGTAGAAGTTAATATGTATTAGAAATTTGCAAGTTTACATATAACATAACACACCACGTATAAGCATTCCATACGTACAAGGTCAAGAGAGGGAGAAATAGAATTTGGGCTGTATCATCGCAGATTGTCAATTTGGTGCGTTGACGCATGTGAACACCTCAGACACCCAGATTGGCTCACGATGTTTTTATTCACCGTTAGCGAGTGGTATTGCCACTAAAAATTCACAAACTCGTTCATACGTAACTTATAAAACAAGTTTAGGAACCAGTCCCAAAAATTGCCACTATGTTAGATAAAAAAATGGGTCAGTGCATTTGTTAACCATTCACGGTGGGTGCTTATTTTACATTCTTTTCATAGAAAAACCGAGGAGTGCGTACAACACCTTCAGAACTCTATCTAGACAACTCTGAATATCAACAGTTCACGGTACAAACACTCTGCATAATAAAATGCTACAGCAATGCAAAAATCTCAAGTAGCCTCCAAGTCTGCCTTTCGTTCTGTTAGCACATTCAAAGGTTAGTTTGCTTGTTTATTTATTTACGTAGATATACAAAGTGGGATTTGACTATTGTAAATATTGCGGGTCTGAGTAAATAGAGCGTAGACGATCCGCCGAATTTATGGTTACGGATCTAGGAAGTAAGGTTAACGTTACTCTTATAATGAGGGGCATAAGGGCGAGGATCAAAGAAAGGTTTCTATGGAAAACTGTTTGACGGAGATTTACTTCGCATCTCATCGCTTGATTCAGTCCGATTTGCTGCCGATACGTGCATAGGTGCTGACACGTTTTGAACGCTGATGTATTGTTTGGATTACGGTAAAATGGTTAAAGCCACTCTTCATCAGAAATGCCATCACCATTTGTCCTTACGATAAACATCAATTGTTTTTATAATGCTCCGTTTTTGGGTTCACCGTAGCAGCCTAATTAACATGAAGGCCGAAATAAATGCAAGTCGTTAAAGCCGAACCGTAAAACTGCGTAAATTATAGTAGCAGTAGATCACTACAACTTTAAAGTTAATCCACGTACGCCAAAGACATGTTATGATCCGCATTTTACAGCCGCAACCGCGTAACATCTCGTCGTATGCAATTTGCGCAAAGAAAGAAGGAGCACAAGTTTACGGTCAAATAATTGCATCGACAATTTCTCTGCGACTGAAATATAATCTAATTACGGGCCGTGGAGCTGCAACTGTACCGATGCACAGGGGGCTAGGCTATGTAGGTGAGCGGTGGTGGAGGCGCGCCTGCGCTCGCGCCGGCGCAGTCCCGCTCGCTTCGTTGCCGCGGCCGCACGCGCAGCGCCATGTTCCGCTCACTGCTTGTTCTCACCGCGCTCGCCGCCACCGCCGCCGCCGCCGAGCCGCCGCGCGCCCGTGGCCTTGACTTCAACCCCTGGGCCTGGCTCCCGACCAACCGCAACCGCTCCCCCTCAATCATGGACTACTTCTTCCCACCCTCACGCACCCCCAAACACTCGAACTTAGACCCCCCTGCGGACAGAACCCCGCCGCAGACCACCTTTTCCATCCCCCCAACGACCCTCGCGGAAAAGGCCGCCACGACAGTGGAGGAGCGCGCGACAACCAAAAAAGTATCCCAGTCCACCAAGGCTAAAACGACCGTGCCCCCGACCTACCCGACCGCAACCGCGACTGTTCCTCTAAAAACTAAAAAGCCGAAGACGACGCCCACTCCGACCACCGTCGAAACGAAATACACGCAGACGACAAAAGCTACCGAAACGGCTCAGACTGTCAAGGACTCCACCGTCCGCCCTACGAAGCATTACACTATAAAGCCGATAGTTCGAACTACGGAGACTCCTGCGGCGGAGGACACGGAGGTTACCGTAACATCCGACAGTGAGAGTACGGAGACGGTGGTCGATTTCGATTCGACTCAGACCACTGCTTCCGGGGAAGAGGTGAAGGAGACCGCTCCGACGGCGACAATAGCGGACGCGAGGTCGACGGACGCCGGGACTACTGCGACCGAGTCCAGCACGGCGACCGAGACGACGGCCACGGACGCCGCGGACAGCCGCGAGGGATACCTGCCGCTCCGGGACAAGCCGCAGCAGACGCACGTCAAGATCAATGAGCAGACTAAGAAAGAGGTCAGTGACACTTCCCTACGTGACATTAATCCGTTTCAAAATCGCGACAGGAAAAGTTGCGCGTAATAAATATTCAGTAGGACGCAACGCTCCCGACGCGCTCACATGAATTCCTCTAATGAGCCCTCGGAGAAAGGTTAGGCGTGCATTCACCGGCGTACGCGCACGTTCCCACATTATTGTTGCAAATTGATATGCATTATTTAGCGCTACTTGCTCGATCGACAGGTTAGAAGTGGCAAAAAGTGCCTTCTGCTCTGTGTAAAGTTGCGCCCTGCGCGCTTTCATCTATGAAATGTATTCAGCAGAGGAAGTAACTTGTAATCAAGGTGAAATGGCAAAAACCTAAAGGTAACGTTAGCCTATCGGCAGTCGGTCTTATGCTCAATTTAACAGGTGAAATAATTACATTCTTTGGCACCGAATGATACAGTTCGAATCGGTCAAATTCGATCATTGTTGCCCAAAGTGAAAGCTTTGGATAAAATGCCAAAGCCATGGTTGGGAATGGGTGCTCGACTTTTTGCCGTTTGGTGAGTTTACGTCGAAAGTGCGTTTTTTTACGACTTTGTTTGCCATAAATAAGTTTATTAGCTGTGAACAAGTGTTAACGATATTAAACGCGACCGACAGAAATTTTATAGGTATTAATTAGTGTAGTTTCAAAGTAACGTTGTGTCAAACACTATATACTATTGGAGAGTATCGCAAATTAAACCATTTGGAAGTAAGTTTTAATACCTACCGTATTTTTTTTTATTTAGGACATCCAACAGGCAAAACAAAACATTCACAGAAGAAAAGAACACACATAACATAGTAATTGCTCACCTACTTACAGGATGTCTCAGCATGCATCTAAAACTTAACAAAACTGTAATACGCGTAAAGATATTAAATATATAGAATAATAAAATAAATAAAGAAACTATTGGACTGTAAACTGTAAGATCAAGTGAAGCAAAAAGTTAAGTTATTACAGAGTGAAACAGTTCATTACCATTTTCCCGGCGAATTCCCGGCGCCAGGTAATTAATTATAAGCAACGGGCGGTGGAAAATAATTTAAAAAAATTAGATCATATATTTTTTCTAAGATTGAACATGTAATGATAGATTATGTTGACATTTTAATAGAGTCGGCTAGGCTTAGTGCATCCAGCGCGTTTGACTGAGTAAATTGCTATGGTAAAGACTGCTGCAGTCACGACACGAACCTTAAGGAACTCATACCTGCCGTACTCTCCAGCTTACGTTTACATTAAAAATGCATTCCTGTTTAAAACTTCGCACACGGCTACGAAAATTGCGAGGTGAAATAGCAAAATTACGAAGCACTTTTCATAATTTGCTCGGCAAAACTTGGTAAAGAAACAAAAGTTTCAAATGCTTAAACAGCTTTGTACTCTATTGAACTTTGTACTACATAATACGGTATGCGGCGTAAAAATATTTTATTTATCACCTAGACTTGTGTTGACCGCAAGACCAATAGATTTGCATAAATGTATAAATAAATGAGCTTGATAAGTGAACTTGCGAGCTCCTCGTAGTGCAAAAATTAATGTCCTTTCTCAAGTGTCTAGCTTGATTTCAATTTATTCTGAGTTCACAGGCTCATTAGCAAATAATTAACGGAACAGGTTTCATGAATGACCCGTTGCGTTGACGTAAAAAAAATGAGTGTGAAAAAATGAGAGATTTTTTCTGCGCTAAATCGCTAGATTTTTAACTGGCCATAGAATTTAATAGACCACAGAACAGCCACTGCAAAAACATCGAAATCGCGAATCTGTACCCTAGATTTTTCTATCATTAGCAAGTATTATTGCGGTTACATTAGCCAACCCCTCTTATCTGCAAGATTAGGTTGAAGAAGAAATTTTAATCCCGTTTAAAGAAGCTTCGTTTAAAACAATGAAAACAAAAAGTTGAAAACAATGACTTAGTTTGGTACAACTAATGAGCTTGACACTGCCACAAAAGCATTTTTTAAGAAGATTGTGAATTTATAAATAGAGCAATTCATTTCCGTACTTACAACTTTTCTTAACCTGCGTCTCCACAACACAGGTTGACAATTTCATAAATAAAAGCATCACCGCAAGGAGCATTATATATCAAAGAGACCGTATATAAGTTTAATGTTTCTATTCATGAAGGCTTGCCGCCGATGGGCAGAGCTGTGTTATGTACCTAATGACAGTGTGCAGGCAGGACCATCGTGCTAAGAAGAATCTTTGATCTTGAAGTTGCGGTTTCATATATTTCAAAAGTTTATAATGTTCTCTGTCTATCCCGGTGGCAGATAAGTGTGAGGTAATGTGTATTTACGGTTGCAATAACACTAAATTTTCTTAGCACAATGTGGGTGGAAATACATGGGTATAGTAGCAGAGAATTATGTTGCTACCAACTGTAAGCTCCGTATCTATGCTAAATGTACAGAAAAAGCAACATCGCTAATATCGTGTACGCTGAACTTAAGTCAAAGTCAAAAAAAATTTATTCAATGTAACAAAAACTAGGTGTCTGTTTCAAAGTCTAGATCAATTGGAGAAAAAACGGACAAAAAAACTCCAAACTTAGTCTTTTCAAACATATTCCTTAATTAACAGAGTTTACATGTCATATCTTCTAAAAAGCTAGTACTAGGATGCATTGAACTGGCTTTAATTCCACACATTTTTGTCATCTAAATAATCCTTAATGCTATAACAGCCCTTTTGGCATAAAGTGCGCTTTAAACATTTTTTGAACCGCACTTCAGGCAAGTTTATTATATCTTCAGGGATCTTATTGTAAAAACGTATACAATGCCCCATAAAGGATGTATTAAGCTTTGCCAGCCTAAATCTTGGGAAAGAAAGTTTATGTTTACTTCTAGTATTTACATCGTGTTGGCTACCTACGGTTTTAAAATTACTTATATTTTTCCTGACGTACATAATATTCTCATAGATATACTGACTAGCAACTGTTAGGATGTTAGTTTCTTTAAAGAAATCTCTTAACGAATCTCTACTGCCTAGCTTATAAATGAATCTGATCGCTCTCTTCTGTAAGACAAAGATGGTCTCAATGTGTGCTGCCCGACCCCACAGTAGTATGCCGTAGGACATAATACTGTGGAAGTAACTAAAATAAACAAGCCTAGCTTATTATATACCCAATGGTTGTATGGTGTATGTAGCAACCTTATACAGCTTAATATTTCCAATAGCTTTTATAATAAGGGTTTAAGCGTGACTATACTTTCTACGTAACTTACCTGAGGCAACTGGACGTAAAGTTTTGCAGACTTCATTATGCAAACATTAATGCAAAGTTTATATCTTCATTGTTGGTGCCTCTATGATAATGTTGTTTGCAAACAGGCATAGGCACCCGAAATGGAACTGAAATCTATTGTGGTTCTTATTAGGCTTGAAACAAGTCTTATAGTTGGTCTTGGCACTTGATGCGTCTCGTATACATAGATAAATATTATCCACAGGCCTGTTTATGGTGAGAAAGGCTGTAAAACTCCCGACTTCTAGGAAACGCGGGGGTCTCAGCGAATAACGGGAGGCGGTTGGCTTTAATTGAAATTAAGATTAAAATGGAAATATGCAGTCTGAGATTACGCGGAGAGATGTAATGGGCCCGAGTTATCTTCATCAGCATGTATTTATTATAATTTAGACGGTTATTTGTGTAAGGTATTTCGGTCTAGGAAACTGGCCAGTGATTTCCGGGAAGAGTATGCCATTCTATGCTCTCCCAAACTAGTTTGAAAAAGTTATCAGTTCTTTACACCGGGGTTATTTCTAAAATGCGCAATTCCTGAACCACCACAATTAGAGTTTCTGTTTTACAACAACTTTGGTTTCATGAGTTTTTCCCAGCCCCTGGCTACACAGAAGGGCCGTGGGGCGAAGGCGCGCAAAAAACGGGACGCGTTGTATTTAAATGGAGCCCTCGCCCCGTCTCTTCTGTGCGGACTTCATCCCGTCTTTTCAGTACATTTTGTATGAAAGTGAATTAGAAAGATGGCGCGGCACGTCTTTTCCGCGAGCTTGCCCCACGTCCCTTCTGTGTGGCCAGGGCCTCCCGACTTTTATTCATTGAAATATCTGGGTTTACATCCTTTTATTGAATTCGTGCTTTACGTGGTCTATCAATGACCGCATTTGTGGCATGTAGTATTAAGATAAAATAAACGGCACGATCTAATTGTATTATACAGCCATACTCTGCGTTCTATTGCACATTTAGACAGTATTTAGAACCGCCATAAAACGCTCCATCGGTTTTTATGTAACGAAACAGTGGCCGCGATGAAACAGAGCGAAAGTGTGAACCTAGCATCGGGATCAATTCAAAGTTCATGCAAATCTTCGGAGGAAAGTTGACAATTGTAAATTAGATTAGTTTGAGAAGTGCGAAGCTGCGGTCGTCCAGCCAAGTAATGAGACTTGCAGTCGGGCTTCTAGTTTGGTACTGAGGGTCAAGATATTTGGGGCCATTTGTGTGGTGACCAGAGGATGTGACTAGTGAAATCACGAAGTCAATTCTCATGGCGGATGGGATGCGCAAATCGGCTCACTTTCACGGGATATCTAAATGACGTTCGATTAAACGCGGTTGATTAATCAGAGCATACTTTGTAGAAAGTTCACGGTCATTTGTGAAGTTTTTAGCATAGGAGTATAGACGGCGTTTTATTAGTAACTTATGAATATTCTATCTGTTGCTTAAAACAAAGATAGATTTTGCGGAAAATTGCTCGACTTTTTTTTGTTTACATATGTCAATCTACGTGGTCAACTAGAAAATAATATACAATACTAGCTGACTCGGCAAACGTTGTTTTGCCATATTAATTAGTCTACGACTTATTCTCAGACCAATATACATAAATCTACACACTCGTAAATATGCACAAAAATGTCATTAAAATCGGTGAAGCCGTTTCGGAGCAGTTCTATAACAAAGACTGTGACAGGAGATTTTATATTTAGATATACATACGTATATGTTTTTGTAACATACGTGTTATTCATTACTATTAAATTTTTGGATTGTGTACAAACCGCCTCAAAATGATAGAGATGTCTTGCAAGGAATTTGTAACAAATTTTCATAGAGATTTTAAAAATCTAATCTTGATTAAACTCACGTCATCATCAGCCACTTGACGCCCACTGCAGGACATAGACCTCCCTCATGGTTATCATAAGCATGAGGGGTTTTGCCAGAATCGCCACGCTTGGCAGGCGGGTTGGCGATCGCAGTGTGCTATTGAAATCTCAGGAAAACGCTGCTGCCCGTCTCCTGGTAATTTATTTCCGTAGTCGCCTTCTACGACATCCACGGAAGGAAAAGGAGTGACGCTATTCTTAATCCGGCGCCACGCAGACTCACGTAATGGAAGTTAAGTACTAGTTGTTTTAATTAGGGAGGGGCTCCTAAAGGTATTTCAATAAAATCTTAAGTACAGGGAACGCAAGCATCGGCGACCCGTATAATGTCGTAAAGTGTTCCCGCGGAAAATACTATTAGGTTCGATATCCGAGCAGACTTCTGTGAACACTTACAGCGCACCGCATCTACACTATCCATTAGATGCAAGAGACTGCAAGAGTGTGAACGGCGCCTTTGCGCTGTCCTGTCTTCATACCCACAATTCTAGGGTCGGCGGACTAAGGTACATAAGTCCAAAACACAAAGTTTTAAGGACGGAAAAAACTTAATATTATAAAATTACGGTCTTATTTATAAAACACACGATTCCTTAAAACACTCGATAAACGCTGATTAAAATAGTATGTGGTGGAGATTTTACAAGAAAAAGACGTAACAACAGATTAAATAAACTGCCTCTGAGGAGTGCTTTAAAGGAATGTGTTTTTAACGGCCTTACCGTTACTCTACAATTTTTTTCATCTATATTATATCAACGGAGAGCTGTCAAGAAACCATGACATGAACATACATTATATGTTTTTTAATAAAAATTAAGTGTTATTTTGACATAAGTCAAAGTTCTATAGTCCACCGACCCTAGAATTTCGCGCGGGGATCGCGAGATTGTGGTGAACATTCCGAGTGTAATATGTTCCTTGAAGTTATCTTTATTATTAAGTCATTTTATTTACGTATTCATTAGGTTGGTTATTGGTATGTCACCGAGCGATTTTATTCAGTCGTCAACTCGGAAAATTCTCAATCTAACTGCGACCTTGGTGCCTGCAACTGAGCCAAAATATCTGGAACACAAATAAATTTATAATCGTGGATCATGGTAGGTAAGAATCCCATTTCTTTTGAAATTAATTGTAATTGAATAACGTCAATATAATTGTAATTTTTCGGTCTTAAACAAATTTGACGACCTCGTGGCGCAGCGGTACTGCATCTGCATACCATGCGAGAGATCCCGGGTTCGAATTCCGGCTGGGGACAAAAAAAACCCAGGTCTTGGATGTTTACATGTTTGTGAAGTCGTTGTTTCTGGTTCCCACGACTCAGGGTATCCTAGTGTGGGGCCTTCGAGTTTTGTTAACAGACTATTTTAAAAACTGTGTGATAGACACAGTGTATTAGTGAAAGAATAGATCGACTATATGTTTTCCTTTTTTGAAATCTAAATAATAACTTCTCATCTCGCACAGCCTTAATAAAAAATCGAAGTAGAGACTGCGCAATTTTCTTCCACACAATACTTCGATCATCAACGCCAACTCCTTAGAAATTGAAGCCTATATTTTAGAGAGCCCACCTGCTTTGAAGTACAACGTATTTCTATCAAGCT
The DNA here is from genome assembly GCA_963969515.1 of Yponomeuta evonymella. Taxonomy (NCBI): domain Eukaryota; kingdom Metazoa; phylum Arthropoda; class Insecta; order Lepidoptera; family Yponomeutidae; genus Yponomeuta; species Yponomeuta evonymella. The sequence continues at coordinate 9,287,711 of OZ018357.1, forward strand.
TATGACATGATTCAATGGCCCAGGGAATGTAAGAGAAAGGGCGCGAAAGTGTTCTAAGCCCACCTTCGCTGGTGTTTAGATTGTAGCCTAGGAACTAGGTTATTTTGTAAGACTCATAAACATAATATTGTTTGTGTATATGCCGATGCAAAGGTAACCGATTTAAGAAAACTTGAGAGTTGTTGTTTGAAATTAAAAAACGAATTGCTCGATATTGCGAAGGATAAACGGATAGGACACGCTAGACCAAGGTTATGACGTTTGTACTCAATTTTTCTCTCTTTCAAAGAATACTTAGAGCTGATAGTGTCAGTGATATGTTTATGTATATCGAGGAACAAAAGACTTCAGCAACACGGTGTTGCAACAAAGGCAGAGAAAAGTTTTATTGTGGAAATGCAATTTTGTCTTCGAGAGCCAATGTTGTTTAAAGTTTTACTTCAATTGCAAGTGCTTTCCATGACAATCGTATATTTTATCGGTAAAGAAATTTAATGCCAATACTACGGTTCAGGTTCACGTTCTACAAAAGTAATAGCGATTTTTATGAGCAAAAAATGCTTTCGACACTTTTAAAGGCATTAACAAAGCAATTAAGAAATAAATATGAGTGATTTTCAGCATTAATAAAAGCAATTAAGGCGTGAAATTATGTGGAAATTATGTGTGGTGTGAAAATATACCAGCTTTCGTAAAACGAGCGATTTTTATCAGCTGTTCCTGGACACAGTAATCTGACACTTGAAAAATTTTTAGGAAGCTTAAAAATATACAGTTTTAGCTGCGATATTAAAAACGTGAACCTACTTTCTTTCCTGGTGCAAAATGCGTAAGCAATGAATCGGACAATTTCCTAAGCGCATTTTTGCATACGTTAGCGTCCAACGCATTTTTGAACTCGATCGAATGCGCATTGTGCAACTTGACAGTTCCTACTTTCTTTCTACAAACTAGCAGCTTGTTAGCGCTAATGAATTTAATCGCTCAACTATCGTGATGAAACGCTTCGCAAAGGTTTAATTGGAACCAAAAATTTTATCGATATAGAACGAAGTGATTTTCGCTCAGCAAACTCGGTACCAGATATCTCGATGGAGTTAACAAGCTCGACCCCAGTACGTGCGTCTACTCACACTGGAGGAAATTATAGTTACATTGACATTGATACGTGACTGCAATGTCTATGTGTGCCATTAAGCCGCGGCCGTGAATCAAAATGTCGACCCGTGTGGTAGGATCCTATTTCACTGCTTATTACGCGGGGCTTCCACTCTAATCATACCTTTCATCGGTTTTTGCTTGAACTTTGCTACGTGATCTTTGAAATTTGTAAGAGTAATGACACCAGTATATTTTATGTCTCGAACACGCGTCGAGTGATTTTCTGCTATGAAGTTTTCAGAACATCTGTTCGTGTATAAAAACGAATCGAGTAATAAAGACATCACTGGCTGGTTTTTTGTTTCAAACAGAAGCAAAAGAAGTCGGTAAGTTAGCGTAATAATAAAGCAATATCATTCGCATCTGTCCGGCCGCTCACGCATAAGTGATGGATCGTCGATGATGCTGTGAGAATGAATGGGTGTATTTTTAGTCACTGAGCGAGTTAAAGCGAGGAGTATTAAGGAGTAATCGAGCGTTTCAGATCGTAATCCGTTTCGCGATAGGACACAGACGCTGAAGTGAAGACTCAGTATCAAATTGACACGATGACAATCTCTTTGCTAACTCGATATATTTATGGTAAGTCACATTTTACACGAACGATCTCGGACGAACGAACGAGATAACAATGATAGCTTTATGTCGCCGTAAGCCGTAGGCTACTGGTTGGACAGGTTAGGCCTTTATGTAGAAGTGAAGGACTAAGAAAACGTGGATATAAAATAATGTCGGTTTCCTGTGGATACAATGTTCGTGGGAAAGCTCGTTTGTTCTTTCGAGACATTAAATTCCAGATAAATAAGTTTGCATCAATATTAACGTGCGTTGCATGGAGAAATAAAAATTGCTCCTTCCACTTTAAATTCAAGAAACTATGAAGTTTCCAGAATGCTTTCACCGAGGGTTCCGTATATATTTGCAACTTAAATATTTATAATAGTTCAGGAATGGAGTCTCGCAGTTTTTTCTGAGCTTTTCCCGAACTACAGACTATTTTTTTATGATTTAATTACAAATGTGTAGTCTTCAGATTTTTCCCTGTACTTACTTGTAGTATAAGACCATATTACTTGCCAAATTTCATAGTTCTAGGTCAACGAAAAGTACCCTATACTTTGTTGTCGAAATATACTTTTTTTTTGCGGCATAAATCTTTTTTTTACGTTAACTCAGAAGGAGCTTCAAGAGGCTGTAGGCTCGATACCTCCACCTCCACGCGTTCCCGAGATAAAGGGTCTTGACAGAAAGACGGACGGACCGACGGACGGACGGACAATAAAGTGATCCTATAAGGGTTCCGTTTTTTCTTTTGAGGTACGGAACCCTAAATATGATGAATCCACGACAATTCGAGTAGATTCGCCCAACTACACATTTAGTAGACCCATTCCCCGGGTGTTTACGCTTGTAAGGTAAGGTGACTTATCTCCACCACACTTCGGTCGCGAGACTAATGCATCACGTGCAGCGAAACGAGCATTTTTGAAGCATTCCAGGTGAGCGGAACGGCTTGCGCGTCTCTAGTTACGTGTCCAGTGACGTAAACGATTCGTCAGAGCCAATTAGTCTCCCGTGAATACCTGGGATGTACAGCAAATACTGTCACGAGGTAATGAGCTTAAGCTGAAGTTCCTGAATATTTAAGAGCGCGCGCTACGGGGCGCTGCAGTTTCATACAAATGTAGTTTGATTTTAATTCATACGACACGACGGATCGTAAAAAAGAGTTGATATATGGTTAGACAATAAATAGCGAGGTTTGCATATCGTTTTTATTGTGAAGACTTCAGAAATAAATTAAAAAGATTTTCGTAAGTTACTGGTAATTCATGTAACAACGTTTTTAGGGTTTCGTACCCAAAGGGCTATTACTAAGACTCCACTGTCCGTCTATCTGTCTGTTGCCAGGCTGTATCTCTTGAACGATGATAGCTACACAATACACATTTAAAGGGGGCTCCCATACAACAAACGTGATTTTTTGGCCTTTTTAGCTCGATATTAATAACGGCAACAGGTAGACGCTTGAAATATTTAAATGTTGTATAGATTCTGATAATGGTACGGAACCCTTCGTGCGCGAATCCGACTTGCACTTAGCCAGTTTTTTGTGTATAAGTTTTCTTTGTACTTGTAGCTTTTACTAACAGCATTACAGCTAATATTTTTCGTGTTCCTTTTTTTCGTGACGCCACACAGCCAGTTTCACTGCCGTTATTAAAACTTTTCATTGGGCAAAATAGATAAAGCGAAGGATTAGAAGAAATCAAAGGATTTCGCAGCCGGGTAAAAAGAGGATAGGCTCAACATATCTTCTAACAGGCCAGAGAGATCGATGTGTCCTTCTCCTCTTATATGAAAAACAGGCACGGTAACATAAACGATTGCCCGGGCCCAATTAACGTATTATGATGTACGTACACAAACTAGCCACGGGAGGTACAAGGCGATAGAAGATTTATGTTCAATGTTTCCTACTGCATTAGTAAACAGTAGCGTCGTAAATACATCAAGTCTGTCATCCCTCGGAGATACAGCTTGCAATATTTCTTGCTGATCGGTTCGTTGTTTCGTGATCTAATATTTAAACTACTTTCCTTCTTCTTACTATGCATCATTTAGCTTCTTTGTATTCTACATAGGTATAATCGTAATTTTCACACAACACAATCACTTGTCCTGGTCCCAAACTAGGATACCCTCTGCTATGGTAACCAGGCAAGGACATCACAAACACGGAAATACTTTAATACTTAATCCTTACTAATATTACAAACGCGAAAGTTTGTATGTATGGATGGATGTTTGTTACTCTTTCACGCAAAAACGGCCGAACGGATCCGGATGAAATTTTGCACAGAGGTAGATTATAGTCTGGATTAGCACGTAGGCTATTTTTTATCCCGGAAAAATACACATCAAAATTACCACGCGAACGAAGTCGCGGGCAACAGCTAGTAATACATAATTATGGTTCTTGGTGTAGAATTAAGAATATACTACGAATATTCTTACACTTTTGTGCTCTTATTTCTAACGCTCACTCCCTCCCTCGTTGGGTGCCCCCGAAGTCCAAAACGTAAAAGTCGAACGGCCATCCAACGGTTCGACCACAGGCATATTCACTTTTGTGGGTGAACCGAACCTCTCTTTTGATTAGAGAAGGCCTGTGACAAACAAAGGCCGGTTTCACGTTGGAAGATAACCATTAACCGTAACGATGTGACATCACCGGGCTGGCAGTTTTATACTGTTTCGTGTTCCAGACTGCCTTGTTGGTATAGCGGTATCACCACAGAACAGAGAAAATATGTTCTGTGGGTATCACGTTATGCCATGACAAAGGTGGTGGGTTCGATTCCCAATAGGGACGCCCGTACGTACATTCGTACAGACGGCCTCAGTGTCGGTGTTTTCGATGTGTGTGATGTCTTTGCCTGGTTACCTTTTCACAGGGTATCCTAGTTTGGGACCAGGACAAGTGAGTGTATTGTGTGGATGTTATTATTGTACATTTACTAAGGCCGTTGTGTGAATACCAATCCATGATGTTGTGTCGTTACGGTTATCGTCCAATGTGAACCCGGTCAAAGGGTAGCACATAAATTGGCAGATAACGTAGTATGTACGTTAGCTGACCTTCTAGATATTTCATACCTCACTGAAAGCAGCAACTGCAATTTAATCTCCCAAATGTTATTTCCCGGCTGCGAGCCAAGGCCTGTAGAATGTCAAATGCCATTTCTGGTGCAGTCCTTTTCACGTAGCTTCCATCTTCCTTGGAATTTCAAATTATCATTTCTTACTCGGAAAGGAGATGCGCAAGCTTTTTAAAGAAATCGAAGGTGGTTGACGGTACATGTTTTCAGTTAAAATTTAATATTGTTATTCACTGTAATACATAGCTGTGCATATAAACTGAGGGTACTTCTTTTAAATTTTTAACGTTCTCCTCGCCGACTTTCAGGTCATACAATTTGGCGCATAGAATCTTACTCGGAGCGTGCCATTTTTCAGCAATAATAAGATTTTTTATAACAGAATGTGCACCTATTTCAAAATGCTACCAGCAATTTTTTATTCTTTGACTTTTTGTTTTAGCGTAAGCATTGGAGCTATATAATAATGTTGAAATTGCAGTAGAACAATCGATATTACAATTTTTTTTCAAGTTTCTTAGTAGAAGTTACAGGTAATCAATAAATAGCCTTAAAGAGAAACGTCAAATTTGCAGTTTAAATAACTTTTCGTCTTAATGAAAGTCAAAATCTAATTATAGTTATCAGTTTCGCGATTTCAACTATGTGCTTAAACTAGACTATTTAGAGGAACTAACAAAGACACTCCACATTATGTAGTCTTTTTTTTCAAATAATTAATTGGGTTTCAATGCCACACTAAGCTAAATTGTTAGCAGATGCACCTACCAGTCAACCTCCTGCTCTGAATTCACTTAACAGATCATGTGCCCTAAAACTGCCTGCCACTTTTGACAGGCCAGTATTTAAATCACTTTACCTCCTTGCGTGAGGTACTTTCAATGACATCTTAAATATCGTTGAAGCTCTTACAATGTACAAAATAAGTGCGAGTTTCGAGCGAAACAGTATGTTTGACCAACCGAGATCCGCTTAAGCATTGCGCACGCGATCTCCACACGCAAAGCGCCTGAAGATAAACGTAACAGTTTCGGGAAACGGTTACCCGCTGATTTAAATATCGAATTCACGGACGGACGTAGCGGGCCTTGCCCTTTCGGACTTGTTATTGTAAATACTAAGGAATAATTATTGTTGAGAAGTTCTTGGTATTGTAATTGCCTCTGGCTAACTGTGACAGCTTTCAATTATTGAAGTAGATAGAAAGATTAAATTATTAACAAAAAACTCATTAAAACACTCTTAACACAGGCTTAAAGCCAGTTTAAGGAACTGTCACTAAACGGCTTTAAGTCCGTCTTAAGAGTGTTTTAGTGGAACCGGCTTTTTATAAATAAGACTGTAATTTATCAACTTATCAAATTACAGTCTTCAATAAGACTGTATCAATAAGACTGTAATTTGTAATTTTTCAACTTATCAATAAGACTGTAATTTGTAATTTTCTAAGAAACAAAAGAACAAACACTTGTTACCAAATGATTTGGTAACATCCCGACTCAAAATGTCTAACAATAACACACAGATAACTTAAATGAGTGTATGAATTATTGAGTCTGTCCCATATGCATATATGCATAGCAAGAAACAGCTATGTTCCAGTTATATACTAAATTGACGATAGACAGTCAAGCATTAAACGTAAATTCTTGATGATTCGCGTGAACAGCGCAGCGCCGATATTTATAAAATAACATAGTTATCTCATACCCACTTGCCTAACTACTCAACACGTAAGGAGAGAGTTTGTACTTCGATAAACACAGTGCTTCGTGTGCTACTGAAGAAACTTTATGCTCTTGATAAATCGTTAGCAGTTACCTACTATTACAGGGAGGCAATGACGGTCTTAGCCCGACTTGGGTTCACACGTTAGCTTTTGAATCTCGACTTTACTGGCAGTAAAAGAGCTCTGAAAAGATTTGATTGCTAACACCCAAGTGCCAATAGGTTTGTTTGCATTTATTACTAAAAGATAAATCTTGTAGGGGTCTCTAAGGAAATCTAGGAAATCGAGTCGTACTAGATAACAAACGGGTTGTTCCATAGTGGTCACAGTCTGGTTTTGCCACACTTTATTCGCCTTCCAGTTAATTCACATATCCATTAAGATCGTTTCGATTTTGTCGCAGTCCCAGAAAAGTACAGTCAGACAGACAAAATAAGATATTAGGGTTTATATGTTTCCATTTAAAATTCTAATCCATCGCTTGCTGCAATTTGCGATTCGATTCGAACGAAAATACCACATAACCTACTTGGAATGTGGAATGTGTGTTTGTATATTTACTTCCTTCTTCAATGTATTAGTCCAACCAAAGGTTGTCTGGGAGAGATCCTTTTTAACTCATAGGTTAAGAAATATTTTCATCATTTCCTTTATCTATCTATCTATCTGTTTTCGTTTATTGCAAACATGTTCTACTAAAAAATACGAGTACTTTCTATTTATGCAAATTATACAGAATGAGGAATAACCAAAATTTAGTCAACTAAAAAGGTACTGAGGTGTGAACCGCTGAGCCGTTTTGACTGCTGGCTTGTTTGGAATAGTGCATACTTTGCGTTAAAAGCCTTGGCGTTAGGCCTATCCAATAACACTAGTAAGTAATAAAATACCACATAGACATTCATAGTTTTTAACGTTATATTCATTCCATATCGCATAGTAGATTTCCAACAGGAGAATCAACGATAGTTCGGACGAGTACAAGACCGAATAAGGACAACCAGTGCCATATACACACTTCTCGTATATTATAATGAAGGATTATCGTAATTCATAATTTTAGTAAGTTGTACGTGGTTGTTAGGTATACATGTATATATTTATGTATGTATTATAATTATTTATGTATGTTTTATAAATGTTTATCGACTACTTATATAAGTATTGCCCTGCCCCCCACCCCCACCTACTTTAGTATTTAAATGCACTACTCACCCAGCCATTATCCACAAACCAAAGGCTGACTAGTGGAAAATTCTATTTAGCATTCCTTTGTACCAAATATGTGTTTTGTGCAATAAATAATCTTAATAATAAATAATAATAAAACCGTATTAAATTCCATAAAAAATGCATCGAATTGGTAACCGCCGAGCCGAATTGATTTCTACGTAGCTCTAAGTATGGAATATGAATTGTTTTAAACTTCACTTTATAGACTTTGGCTATAAGCTTCTGCAGTATATCAATGGAGTAGCAACCAAAATATCACAGTAAATATTCGTATTGGAAAATTCTATTCAACCGTATTGTAGATTCGTAAGAGAAAATAAAAAAAAACCAGCCAAGTGCGAGACGGACTCGCGCACGAAGGGTTCCGTACCATTATCTATGCAACATTAGACACGAAGATCGAGGAAAAACGGCAAAAAATCACGTTTGTTGTATGGGAACCCCGCCCCGCTTAAATATTTATTTTATTTTAATTTAATTATTTATTTTTGAAGCGAACATACAACTGAATAGTCTGTGAATATTTCAAGCGTCTACCTGTTGCCGTTATCAATATCGAGCAAAAAACGGCAAAGAAATTACGTTTGCTGTATGGGAGCGCCCATTAAATATTTATTTTATTCTGTTTTTAGTATTTGTTGTTATAGCGACAACAGAAATACATCATCTGTGGAAATTTCTCTGTCTAGCTATCACGGTTCATGAGATACAGCCTGGTGACAGACAGACCGACAGACAGACAGACAGACGGACGGACAGACAGACGGAGTAATAAGGTCCCGTTTGGCGGAACTACGGAACCCTAAAAATACCGTTAATCCCAATGAAAATAAGACGCAAACCAAATGCAACCGAGACAAATTGATAGGGCCACGTCCGAGCATTAATTTCAATAATGCCTAGTACAAATTAGATTCCCACGCGGGCAAAAAAACATAAACAAATATTGTAGACGAGAAATATTGAACACACAACACGTAAGGTACAGAATGTCAGCTTTGAAAACTGTATGCCAGTGGCCTGGGCAGGTTATTCCCTTAAGCTTGGATAGAAAATTAAATGGTACCATCGAGGAAAAAAAATCTTTCGTCTTTGCAAAATAGTCACCCAAAAACCTCAATAAAAGTAATAGCAATTTTTTGAACCAACAGTAAGAATCTACAAAAAACTTGATTGAATTTCCGCTAAAAACGGCCGTTTTTAAAATGAAATTGTGTGAGAGGACTTGAAAAAAAGGATCTAGGCCTTAGGTTTAAAATAGATTTTTGTGTGAACGAACTTGAGGCGGCCACATCTTTCAAAGATGTCAAAGACTGTGGCTTGACATTGGCATACGGCGCTTTTGCACAGAATCCAGGTACTGGATATTTTATAACAGAAAAACTTATAAGTATTGTTTAAATTACTCCTTATTCTTATATACATACATACATACATAAGCAGCCTATATACGTTCTACTGTAGGGCACAGGCCTTCTCTCAGGCAGAGAGTATACCTAAATATATGTACCTAGTTTGAATTTAAAGGCCATATTCGTTTAAATTATTTCTGTGTAGTGTTTTGAAATCCACCAAATTATTTTTTTCGAAAGTAAATGCATTTCAAAACCCATATCGTTTCAAGCGTGCCTTCAAAATCTGAAGAGTTCCCTCGATTTGTCCAAGATGATGATTTGTCCAAGATGAGGGGTCATCAGATCCCGACTTGATGGCTGAACTCTTTAAAACAAAAATAATTTTCCGAATCGGTTCAGGCGTCTTTGAGTACTCGGGAACATACTCGTACATGAAAAAAAGGTTTCGACGAATTGATCACCTCCTCTTTTCCTGAATGTCTAAAGTAGAAATTGTATTGATATCAAAATTAAAATGGCAATAATTTTAAGCGTAAAAAATTGATCTAAAATCAAATTGAAAATGTAAAGTAACTTTGAATAACACTTTGCCCTTAACGTAACACGTCGAGCCCATTGGTCCTTCTGGAAAGCTATTATTATTTGCTGCGTATTGAATGATTACTGTTTCATTTCGTCAAAGTTACGAGAGCTGCCGTTGGGACTACATGCTGCGTCATCAGACACATAAATAAATAGCAAGAAAGCGAAACTAACAAGAGAATAATTGTAGAAAGTGTACAAATTGATTTTAATCTATGGCGCCGATGACCTGTGCACCAGCTTGGGTAGGCTTTACCGCTGGCATTAATATAATCCTTGTACAATTTTATTGAACACTATACACATTATATAGGCCATTTTCAGGCATCCGATTATTAGAAGTTACAAATCAAATTAAAATGCTTTTATTCAAAATAGCACACAAACTGTGACTTAATGAACGTTATAAGTAAAATTAGGTGTCCATTTCAAAATCTAGATCATTTTGGAGAAAAAATGGACCAAAAAACGCCACACATGTATTAGTCTAGATTTGGTCTGTTGGTCTATTTTATGGTCTAGTGTTTCTGTTTTAATATGAATACGTTTTTTAGAGATTTTAGAGAAACACTTGATGCTCAGACTATCTATTTGTATTCTCAAAAATCCCTAATACTTTTCAGTGAAGGCACAACCTGAAAGCCCCGAAAGCCTGATGCAGAGGACAGCATCGGAAACTAAAACTAGGTCACATCGAAAAAAAAAAGGCTACGCTCCAAAACAATAAAACAAAAGCTTGCACGCGTCATCGCCTGCAGGCACAAGAGCAGATATAATAGGGCTTTCTAATAATTGATCCCACAGACAGAACCTCTCATAACACTGCCACTAATACAGAGGGCGTGAATTAATGTCAGGAAGACTTCCGAGCCCATTATTCATACCATGACAGGTCATTAAGGCATTCCTTTTAAAAGGAAAACTTGACCTTAATTTGATGAATCCATTTTACGTGAAAAAAAGTGATGAAGAGTCGTCTAGAGAAGAGAGAGGCAGGAAATTTTGCGCGCGAATGATGCATCGAAGTGTCGGTAGCTCGTTTTTGCAGTCGTTGGGGAAATGTTTAGATTTATTTGAATACCAGTGCAGCTTATTTGTTTTACTCAATAAACTCTCCTTGGAAGTAGCGATTGACTTCATTATGCAGAATTTACTTAGTGAACTGGAGTATTTGAATAAATATTGAGTTAAGGCAGGTCAGCAGTGCGCCTACGAAATATTCAAACATGCCGCGCGAAATAGAGATTGAGTATAGCTATGACTGAATAATTATTGATGATTGTACCAACCTTTACACGCATATAATCTACCCAGCTACGTTACGAGTGACGTTGCAACGAAAATTTAAAGGTTGATGTGCTGTCGACTAGTTTATAAATATTGGAACTTGAAAGGTGAATTTGCATCTAGTAATTTCATATGACAAGTTGAATCTATGAAATACTATCTATGACGAGCAATTTTCAATAGCACGTAGCGTCACAGAATGGTACTCATACGAAGAACCATTAGTATCAACAAGGAACTTAATACTCATATCAGCTTTTTACACTATAGCGATTAGCAACCCTTTGAGACAGATACGCATCCAATCCATTAATTCATGCAACACAGGATAAGCGCTAGAGCTATGTAATTTTACAAAAGTCATTGATGCCTTCAGTCAATATAACAACAAACCACAAAAATATAAATGAGAAAAACGGGACAAGTTCGATGCGAGAGAGGTGAAAGAATGACAGACAGCTTCGCTAACAAAAGAATTGCGATCTACGTTTGTGCAAAGTTTAATAAATCTTCTTCAAATTATAACTCTACAGAAATGCACAACTTTCTTGGCTAGTTTTATAAGGAAGCTTGATGGGATCCTCCTTAGCAAATATGTAACTTGTTAAGTCTTTACAGCTGGTTTTGAAGGCCATACATGCAATCGTTGACCAAGGAAAATTTGATGCGTGTCTAGATAGCATTTTTCTCCTAAACGCTAAGTGAAAGTAATTCGGCGTCCCGGACCAAATGTCAAATGACCCACCGTCACTCTAATTATCGTATTCATGGACAACATCGGCTTTTGTTATACCGACACCTACCACAAAATAGAGTTAGGCGAATAAAACTAAAGCTGCGTACACATAGAGTACATAATTGCTTAAAAGATCTAAGACTCGAAGGACCGAAACCGAAAGCGCGTTTTGAATACTAAGCGGGTCTAAGCTCAAATTTCACCGCCTAAGCTGAACGCAGTTTTTCGTTAAAAGGGTTAAGCTGTTAGGAGCGGCGGATTCGTATTTTGTGTTCAAGACTGCGTTCAGACAAAATATTCCCTGGTTCAAACGTGAGACTGGATTAAACGTTAGCTTTGTGTCTGAAAAAATTTAACAGTACAACATACCATCAGCTTTCTAAGCTTCTACTGGAAATTAATAGAAATAATTTATCCAAGGTGTAACTTTTCAGAAATTTATCAGCTGTCGGGGATTAAAAAGTATACGTGCGGAGCCTTAAGGGGCTAAAACTAAAGTTATTTGAAAACCTACTTTTCTGGAAACTAGGGCTAACGCCCTAGGACAAAATATCATTAATGTCAAGAGCGGCTGTTTTTAGCAGAAGAGCGCCAGTAGCCTTTAGATAATGCGTAATATGATTTGAAAAACGTCTATGATAGACGTTAAAAAGTGAATGCGGAGATAAAAGAATCTCATGTCACTTTGTTAGAAATCTGCTCTACGTGATATAGCACTATGCAGTTAAATGTGCAAGATGACTCGTAAAGGTGACATAATTGTCAATTACTTTTACGGCAGACAATAGTCAGTTACACCCTTCCCCCTTTGAAAGATTTACCCTCTTTCTGGAAAACATCTGAATTTTGATACACCCTGTAATAGAAAATTTTATTAACATTTTTTATTCAATAAAAATCAAGCATCCATGAATAGACAACCACTGCAAGTAATAGACAACCACTGCAAGGATAGCCTTTGTAAAAAGTATTACACCAAAAAATCCGTTTCCAATACGCAAGATGGAAAGGGTTCCGAAGTCAACAAGGAACCCTTATAGTTTCGCCATGTCCGTCCGTCCGTCTGTCTATCTGTCTGTCGCGCCCTAGCTCAGAGACGAGTTGTACTAGAAAGCTGAAATTATTGCAATTGAAAGATGCAATTTTTTGTCAGTATGGGGTATCGTTGGATTGGTCGTCAAAAAATACTGTAAGTGTAAGAAGAGCATTTTTAGGGTTCCGTACCCAAAGGGTGCCAAACGGGACCATATTACTAAGACTTCACTGTCCGTCTGTCTGTCTGTCTGTCTGTCTGTCTGTCTGTCAGGCAGTTGATATTTTCACAAATGATGTATTTCTGTTGCCGCTATAACAACAAATACGAAAAACAGAATAAAATAAAGGGGGGCTCCCATACAACAAACATTGTCTAAAGACAGCGCTCGACATCTAGCGGCTATCTATGTAACCTTCACAGCACCGATGTCATGTCGTTAAATGTCAATGTTAATCGCTTCTTGTTGGTTTCTATACATAGCGCTGTTCTCAAATTCGATATTTGTCTGATGTTGTATAGATAATGGTACGGAACCCTTCGTGCGCAAGTCCGACTCGCACTTGGCCGGTTTTTTATTTTTTATCGCAGTTTTAATATTTTCATTTTTATTATTTCCTTTTGTCATAATGGTAAGAAGTAGCAAGATTAAAGATAGCGCCATCTTTAAAAATTGCGCCACCTAATGACCATGTAGATAACTTCTTGCTAAATAGTATTTATAGCAAGAAGTTAATAGGGAATTTATCTATTCTATTATAGTATTTATGCCGATTCCATATGGCCTATGACAACCGTGCTTATACGACGATCGATTGAGATCTTATTTATCAAACTATGAGCAGTGGTTAAGAAGTTATGAGGAAACAGAATCGGACATACTCATATAAACGAGCCAAATAATTTACCATACTTTTGGGCTCCGCCTCAGTCGGGAAAAAATACATCATCTTAACATTTCGCACGTCATCCAGCGAAAAAAGCACACAATGCTCGTGTCATAATATTAGCGAATTCCTACCCGATACATAATGTCAGGCGATACAAAGCCTTAGGCAAAAGCTTCAGTGTACCCTCCAACATAAAAGATAATCGAAAGTAAATTTAATTCAACCGACAGATTATTTTGACAGAGCGGACTTTAACACGTGTAAGGTACCATTTTTTTTCGGCGTCTACCCGACTCAAGCCTAATTGATTCGTACGGAAAGAATAGCCGGTGCATAGTTAAAAACGAACTCGATTTGTGAAAATAATGACTCGATTTTTATAACAACATCGTCCGTAAGAAATGCGAAAGATATCGTTGATTTCGAATCAATCGTGAGTGAAATTACGTTTTCTGTGTTCATTGAACAAAAGGAACTCTTGCGAGCGTTATTATTATGTTTATTGTCGGACGTTTCGCAATCTTTATTGCTAACAGTGCAGATTAGAACAGAAAGAAGAGTAAGAAAAGTTTGTAAGTTTGTTAAAGAGAGTTTATTGTTACAGTCGTGCCGGATTAAAATATCCTCTCATTTTAGAAAGAGCCATAATGCACGCAATTGCGGGAAATAAAAACCGGCCAAGTGCGAGTAGGAATCGAGGTTCGAGGGTTCCATATCACCATAAAATACCTAGGTACAATATTACGTATTAATTTAGCGAAACCGTGCTTCATACTTTCTTTTATCATCATCAATAGCCTTTGCATCTGTTGCAGACGATTTATGCAGCATTTCATGAGTATTTAGGCTCGTGACTGAAAATTCCTATTCGGGAGAATAAGCCTATACTTTCTATAAGCACCGCTGGGCGCTTGCCATGATATAGAGCAAAATAAACAATGTGAAAAATAACATTTTTTGTAATTTTTATTATTTATCGAGAAAACCGTTGCAACAACAAATATTCAGTTAAAATTTCAACTATATAGCTACCTATAACGATTCAAAAAAATAATCCTTTATAAGCTAGACAGACGCACAAACAGACAGACGTACCCTTCGGGTACGAAGCCATAAAAATGCGTAAGAAGTTTAATGACGTAAAACGGTCACGTTTTAGCCTCTACGAAAGAGGCAGAGATTTGCTAATAGAATTCTAATGGCAAGTCAGTTTCTTAAGGAGGAAGTAGGGCATAGGTATAAAACATGGACAGTCGGCAGTAGGAACATGCGTCTCACGAGATGGCCGGCCGCTAGCAAAGGGGTATCGTATTAAATTGCCATTGCAATTAAACTTATTTTAGGCACTTGTACCTAGGCATTTAAAAAACAAGCCCGAAAAAATGAAATATGTAATAACCAACCACCCGACTGCTGATCATTAACTTTTAAGCAGGCCGGATCAACCTAGGTACGTCGCAACGAGTTAAATTGTTGAGTTTGGGTCCCGCCTGCTTAGTAGTTAATGCTAGTCAGGTTGTTGGTTAATTTTTATTTTTTATTTATTTATTTTTTGCAGTCTATAAACACTCGCGCGAACAAGTCAAATCGATCGAGATCTTATGTCTCAAAATTTGAGCATTGGTTAAGGAGTTATGAGGGAACATAGAATCGGACATACTTGCATACATACATACGAGCCAAACACGCCAAAGCGATAACCCTCCTTTTCGGCTCCATCGCAGTCGGATAAATAGACAAGTCTTTTATAACTTTCTCAAGATAAAAGTGTTAAAGAAGCGCAAGGGTTGGAGCGAATCGGATCCATCAATCTCAGCGGCGTACGGCTAAGTGCCGATTGTGATTAGCAGACAGATTAGCGGCAATTTGTTCCTATCTCACTTGTTGATCGACCCTATTACTTAAAGCCCTTATCCAGTTTCTTTGCGTTATCTGTATCGTACGTTATCCTGCGATTAATCCTTTTAACTTGCGTCTTTACAAATGTATACTTGAAACTGTGGTAGCGTAGTGTATACTGGACTGGAATAGGCCGCGTGCCATCAAACTACAATTCGTAGTTTATTATGACAGTTCGATGTATATTGCGTAGCCGATACTTCTTACTTGTTAATCTATGAATGAATCGACATTGCAATGTACATCAAATTGTCATAATAAACTACGAATTGTAGTTTTATGATAAATTTATCTAACGAAACTCGGCCGTTTATCATGTGTAAGTTACGTACACTTGTGAATTTTTAGTAGGAATTATTCATAAGTGTTCTTTTCGTTACCTGTATTGTATGTTATCCTGCGGTAAGTCCTTTTAGCTAACGTTTTAGATGCCTTTACAAATGTAAACTAGAAACGGTGGCAGCGCAGTGAATACACCAGATGCTTAACATGCCAAGTTACGTACATCTGTAAGTTTGTAGCAGGAGTGCAACTCGCTAGTATTCTTAAAACTGTTATAGCCATTCTTGTGGAGGCAATAAAAATCCCATGGATAGATAGCAGAATTCCTCACTCGAGGAGAATGTAGGAAGGAGCCCGTTGAGATAACCCCGGGGCTCGAAGCATTTGCATAGGAACCTCACCAACAGTCCTGCGGGGGCTTCTGACACGTCACCCACTCAGTCCCGTTATTACCCTCAGCGATTCCCAGTCAATATCGCGAAAATGTGTTCACATGGCGGGTTCGTGGTGTTTCACTCGGGTTCAGTCCTCCGACACGTATGCGCGTCGTGTTTGAACACGGATTATTTTTTCGTTGTGGTATACTGCAGTGTTTTTTTAGGGTTCCGTACCCAAAGGGGTAAGGGACCCTATTACTAAGACTGCGCTCTTTAACTGTCTGTTTGTCTGTTTGGCTGTCTGTCTGGCTGGCTGTCTGTCACCAGGCTGTATCTCATGAACCGTGATAGCTAGACAGTTGAAATTTTCACAGATGATGTATTTAAAGATAAAGATAAGATGAGGTAATATTTTATTTACACACCAAAACACACATTGATACATTTGGGTGAAATGAAGACTTAAAACTCAAAAACATAAAACAAAATATATAAAAATAAAAAAAATATAAAAAGACAACACTAACGGTCCCATTAATAAAAACACTATTTAATCCATAACCTTCAACATTCAACCCTCCAATACACACCTCAGAAGCAGTTGAAGTCTTTTCCTTGTAAAATAAAATCTGTACCACATACTATTTTATAAGGCTATTTATTTCTGTTGCCGGTATAACAACAAATACTAAAAACAGAATAAAATAAATATTTAACACATACTTCACAGCGTCGATGTCATATCGTTAAATGTCAATGTTAAACGCTTCTTGTCGGTTTCTATAGATTTCTCTAATGTTGCATAGATAATGATACGGAACCCTTCGTGCGCGAGTCCGACTCGCACTTGGCCGGTTTTTTTTTTAGTGTTATCTCTCTATCTATTCCATTATGTGTCCTATTCTAAACGTGACAAGTGAATATTTGGCTCACTACACTGCGACAATTTTCGTCCACGTCCGTGCTATAAGCATTTGTGGGTCCTTTCTCCACGATCTTCTTCTTTTTCCGTTCGTGTATTTCTGAGATTTTCTACAATTACTGTGTTGTACCGACGCTTTCGTGGTCTGGCTTTCGGTTTCTTTTCTTGCGGGGCGTCCACCTGGTCATAATCTTGGTAGGCCTATTGTCTGGTATTCTCTACAGATGTACGGCCCATCTAGGCCCTTGAACTATAGTCACTTACGTAAACGGATAGGTTGTGTTTGGGATCAACAAATAGGACACAAAAAAGACACAGATAAAAATATAATAATACATATTTCTGTTGCGTTTCAATTTAGGATAGAATAATTACGAAAGCTTATTTGTGGGATCCGTGTGGCGCCGGATAGAGAATAGCGTCAGTCCATTTCCTTCCGTGGATGTCATAGAAGGCGACTAAGGAAATACATTACCAAGAGACGGGCAACAGCGTCTTCCTGAGATTCCAACCGCACATACTGCGATCGCCAACCCGCCTGCCAAGCGTGGCGATTATGGCAAAACCCTCAATGGTTAGGAAAACCATGAGGGAGGCCTATGTCCTGCAGTAGACGTCAAATGGCTGTTGATGATGATGATGATTTGAGGGATTTGAACCCGGGTATGACGAGGCAATATTTTTTCTAACTCTATTTGTCAAAGTATACGCACCAGGACGGCATTTTCCAATCCAACAGGACAAATGCACAGCGGGCCTTTTCAATCTGATACTGAACACGTTAATTTGAACCCGGGTTCAAACGCCACAGACCTTTAGTTTCTGGAGAATATTCGCAAAAACGCGTTACTTCACATGCCTTATCAGCCGTGCTGGTACCGTTAGGGCAATTACAGCTGTGCGCATATATCAAGATCTGCCGGACACACTAACAGTATTATGAATAAAAGTCATGTTTGCTGCTTCTCGAGCGTATTTCGCAATCTTATCTGTTTACGTGAAGTGTGTTGAGGTCTATTTCGCTATCGTAGGACCCATCTTTGTAGGAAAGTCAGTAGCCCGGGAACGTGGAAAATTAATTATAGATGTAGAAAAATTTGCTAAACATTATAGTGCATATTCTCTGATAGCTAGTTAATGGTTAAGTAAACTAATGCAATTAGGTAAAAATTTAAAAATACTTCTTGACTTTGACCGATACCCATTGGACTACTAAACCAGCAGCCAACAAAGATTTATTAACTTTCCCACACGTTGACAAATTGAGACGTTTTCATATTAGCAGTCGAGATGTTACGTAGTTGAAAAATCTCTAAGAGACAAACTGGTTGTTTTATATGGCAGAATGTCGTTAAGACCGGTAGCGGCGGACTAATTCTTACACTATCATGGTCATATACGGCACTGGTCATACCGTACAACCGTGGACATTTATAGCCACGAGAGAATAAGCAAAAACATGTGCAGAACAAGGAGAGAAATTGGTAAAAGTTCCCGAGCGACGAAAGTAAAACCTTCATGTGTAATCGATGAGAAATAAACAAAGGTGATTACGTATCTGGGCCCTTATTAAGAAGCAGGGATACGTTCGGAAGGGTCGTCAACGTTGCGCTTGAGCCCGACAATTCACTCGAATCGAGCGACAAATACGGTTCTTTTTTTGAATAGTTTCGAAATTTCCTGCCACCGAGTAATGAACGCTAGAAATGCTTGGCTCTCTGTTAGCCTAATGACGTCAAATCATACCTTGGAATACGGATTTTCCACCATCTCGCTAGTTCCGATAATGTCACATTTTTCATAATAAGGGCCCTAAATAGATTAGAGCTCTCTATGATTAGTGCAAAATCAGCTTAGAACGCTTAAAATCTGACTTATTATTTACTTAGGGTGACCTAGGAAAAGATGGTGGCCTACCTTGTACCAATCAAGTGACTAATTGTACGAAACCTTACTGCGTTGTGGAGTACAGTACCTATCTATTTATCATATGAAACGGCAGCCACATAAGAGAGAGAAATCATTTACTGGTGACGCGATTAAAACCGATGAAAGTGGTATTAAAATGGGCGAGCCTGATAAGATCCTCAGTGGGGAAAACGCTCGGTAGTGCGAGAGATCAATGCAAACGATAGCGTGTCGCGGCCATCGCGATATCGATGGCATCCGATGCCACTGGATGCTTCTGCCAGCGACTAATTCCGACAATCTACAGCCGGGAACTAAACAAAACCGCAGCGCTAATTGCTAAGTCGTCGATCAACGCAGCGATGCAGAAATTCAAGCAACTTTACGCGCTAACATTCTATCGGGTTTGGTGCGCCAATAGGTGTTTCGATTTAAAATCTTTTTTACATTTCGTCACCCCTTCAACGTACTCGTTCACTCTAATCAGTTAATTTAAGGAGAATATTTGCACCAAAAATTAAAAGGTTGAAAACTGCTGTGTACGGTAACCATAGGGTTACTCTACATAGTCTCAAAAGCCTGTTTTTGTTTTTTTTTTTATGTATCGCTACTGGCTAGAAAATTGTTGCTACTCGCATTTATAATAAATGGTGACTAGGGCGGATGTTTTCTCCATTCGGAGGTGGAAAAGAGCTGTCTAACTAGCTTCAGTAATTGTATAACCTTTCTTAGAATTATAGGAGGTTACCTTCTACGATTGGTGAAGGTAGAATGAAGCTGTTCATTAATGCTTTGTCGCGGTAACAATCACGATTCAGGGAAAATTAAGAGGCCTATCTATTTTTATTTAAGCATATGTAGAATATATGCATCGAAATGTAGGTAGGATACAGGCCTTCCCGCCGGGAGTATGGGTTTACTTATAACGCGTGCTCACCGCAGATTGGCAATATCAAGCGTTGAGGTATGTGAATACCTCTGAAACCCAGGTTTTCTCAATATGTTTTCCTTCAATATTAGCGACTTCAGTACTTTTACTATGAATTCTCACATATTCCTGAACATTTCTTTAAACTTTTCCACTTTCAATTTGATCTGTTTCCAAGACAGCGCCTATCGATTGCAAGGAAAACCTTACTTACGTCTAGATAGGATCAGGTTCTTGGAAATAAATATTTATTTAAAAAAACCGATTCTAAAATTAAAGGAAGACCGAGACAAGAGCGAACATCTGACAATTGAATCGGGCAATGTGGTAAAGAACTATCTCCGAACAAACATAAAAACATTTATACGAACGATTTGAGAGCCTCCTCTTTTTATGAAAACGTTTAAAATAAGGCTGCAATCTGTGGGCAAATACTGAGCATGAGGCCATTTTAATGCACACAGGGGAACCCCTTATTTATAGTTTTCGCACCATTTGTATCGCGTCGCTTGATATTATATCATCTCTTACATTTTATACAGTGTTCATGTGGTATTATTATTATTATTTCCTTCAGATGTTTCATCCATAAATAGTTAGTGAGCGACTTAGACTATGTTAGTGAAATTTGAGGAACAATTGAAAAACTATTTTACATGCACCTTTACACGATGCGACCAAAAGGGGCTATCAGCCCTATTGCTAAGTGCTGTAAGGATGCTATTTGGACTGCCGCAAGCTCTACTCAGCATGGAAGCCACCCGTTTCCGCATGATGGCGACAAAGCCGTCAACACGGGCTTCGGCAAACATTCCCGAAGCACTACAGTGGCGCGACATTCCCAACATCATCCTAAATACATATTAAATAAATCTTATTCTTCTATTTTAATTACGTTATCCGTAATCCTTTTTTAATCCGTGTGGCGCCGGATTGAGAATAGCGTCACTCCATTTCCTTTCGTGGATGTCGTAGAAGGCGACTAAGGAAATAAATTACTAGGAGATGGGCAGCAGCGTCTTCCTGAGATTCCAACCGCACACTGCGATCGCCAACCCGCCTGCCAAGCGTGGCGATTATGGCAAAACCCTTCATGGTTTATGGCGATGAATTACTTAAACATTTTTTTTACAAATTTGGACCCTAACCTTCCCCTTAGTGAGATTTCATAAGATGTGAAAGGGGATAGTCCTCACACCACGTGAGATTTCCCAAAGGAAGTCGGGCAAACACGGAATGAACATAATTTAGTAAACGATGGATCATATACTCTGAATTAGAATGTTGACGTAAGATTTCCATTGACCTTGTCCGTCCCACTAACTGAGAGATCTTGCCGGACCCCTCTTATCTCCTCTCTCTCCCTCTTTTCTAAAGTGAACCTTCTTTTTAATGTATTAATTAATCTATTGACAACATGAATTTTTCTAATAAAACCTAAGACAACGTTAAGGCTCTCTCTCATAAGAAAATTTGTATGTCTACAATGGCAAATCACCACCACTATTTACAATCTTTTGCAAAACGCATGTTCATCAAAAAAATATCTTTTTATCTTTTTTATCTTTTAACAAATTTTGTCAAGCCTGCCAAGGATTGCTAATATGAAGTAAGACAATGGGGTGCGAAAAAAGCCTGCCAAAGTACCGTTTTTAGGATATTATAGTTTGGGACACAAGTAATTGTGTTGTGTGGAAGTACATACATCGAGTTTCACGTTTTCGTGTTTCTCGTACACTAATAATCTGTTAATTTACTGTTAATAGCTGTCAGCCAAACTGCATAAAAAAAAAACTGAGAGCTGTTAACAGTAGCTTAAATTTGTGTATCTCACGTAGGTGGGAGGCTGGAGGCAGAAAGTGGTAATGAAAACAACACGAACATCCCCTAGTCTATGGCAAGGCAATAAGGTTTGGTTAGAGGATCAAGCCTACCGTTGCGCAGTCGAGCAACGGATCTGCGTTCAATAAAGCACTGTGTCAGTTAGCGGTATGCACTTTTTACACCGGCCCCCGCTTTATTCGATCCACCATGCTCCGTCGAGCGGCGATTCGACAAGCCGCTTTTCTTCCGCTACTGGACCAGGGACCACGATTGTATTCCAATCTTGGCGCCGTTCTGAGGCAAACAAAGCGATTTCTTCACTCCTCGCATGTTTGTTTCTCACTAACCGTATGTCAAAAAATGTTTTAGTTCTCGAACTAAAACTTTCGTAAGCACTTCACATTGTTAAAGCTGGCTTCTTCGACATTACCCCTAAATCAGGTGTTTTATAATACTTTTTATTCTTTAATGGTTAGTATTTAAAATCTGAAAAAAAAAGTTTTCAATGTCCTATCCAGAGCCGTCGGTCATTGTTTTTATGATTTTTCAAACTTTATAGCATCAAAAATGATCGCAAACATGAGTCTAAATTATCACTAGATATGGTTTTATTTGAGCTGTACTCAGTTTTGGAAAGTAAAAAATATACCAAAATGATTATCACTGAATGGGTTAGTGACGTCGGTCGTCAAAATTCTTGTAAAACGATTAGAATTTCTGTAATTTCAAAAATGCCTACTTTTGTCCCAACTATTCGCACGCGCAGCGCAATAAGTCCCATACAAAATCGAGCGCTCGGAAAACCCGGCCTTAACTTAATTCCCGAATCACTTACTGCGAAACTTAGCTCTCTAAGAGCGAAACTTCGTAGGACTCTCCCGACGAAAATTTAAGTAAATCATTTCGGGATTAAGTTAATAATGTTTTATTTCGTTCTCCCGCATTTCTGACTCGGGTATTTGGACACGAACTGGGTGTAAAAAAAAAGATTCCTCATCATCGGATTTAGAACTAAATGGTTGTTACCAAAATAATACTGTCCAAAAATTAGTACTCAACCATGAGTCACGGAAGTGTATCGTACAATTTTCCATGTTTCGTACAGTTTTTTTTAACATTAACGAATTCTTGCTCCCTTCAAGTTTAGTAGGTCCGTTTCTTGAGAAAATAATAAGGTATTTACTGACCTAAGCAGGCCGGGGACTTTTGAGGTGGGTGTCGATCGGAGCGATTTGATTGGTTAGGTTTTTTTTTTTAAATAATAATTGATTAGATTCGTCGTTATATGAATAAAATAAAAAAAACTATTACCGTACAAAAATTGCCATAAATTTGTAAACTGATCTTTAGTAACCAGAACGGAACAATAAAGAAACTGTTTGACTTCGAAGAAAATTGGATCGGAAATATTTTACAACTGATACGGGACTCAAATCTCCATCCCCTTGCGTAGGATGTTAACCATCTCTTGCAGTAAATTAGCTTTGGAGTAAAAAGAACATCATCATCATCATTATCATCAGCCTATGCTTGTCCACTGCTGGACATAGGCCTCTCCTATTGCACGCCACTGAGCACGGTCCTCGGCTACTCTCATCCAGCTCTTGCCAGCAAAAAGAACATGTAAAAATATAATTCCCCATATAAAATCTATTCCATCCCGGTACCCTTCCAGCGTATGAAGAACCCACTAGCGTGTTACTCCCGCTGCAGTGCACTCGCCCTTTCTCAGTGAAAGAGAGAGTTATGTTTTGCCCACTGCGAATTAGCGATTCTACTTCTTAGCCATTCTCATCCAGTTCCCAAAAGTCTGATTTAGATCATCGGTCCAATGAGCTGGCAGGCGTCACACGATGCGTTTGCCTGTTCGCGGTCTACACTGGGGAACCTTTTCATCATCATCATCATCAGCCATCCGACGCCTACTGCAGGACACAGGCCTCCTTCGCAGTTTTTATAACCATGAGGGGTTTTGCCATAATCGCCACGCTTGACAGGCGGGTTGGCGATCGCAGGATGCGGTTGGAATCTCCGGAAGACGCTGCTGCCCGTCTCCTGGTAATTGATTTCCTTAGTCGCCTTGTACGACATCCACGTGAGTAAATGGAGTGACGCTATTCTTAATCCGGCGCCACGCGGACCTTTTAACCCATCGCTTCTCAGTTCTTTGGCAGATGTGACCTTGGCACAGACCTTCCCCAAGGCTACTTCATTCTGTCCTCAGCCATTCTCATCCAGTTCCCACCCGTAGTCTGCTTTAGATCATCGGCGCAGCGAGCTGGCTGGCGTCTTACGCTGCGCCTGCCAGTTTTCGTGGTCTTCCCTCGAAACCCCATCGGTTATATACGTCCCATTGTAGGGCACAGGCCTTCTCTCAGAGACAGAGAGAGAGTATGGGCTTAATCACCGCACGTGCCCACCGCGGATTGGCGATTTCAAGCGCTGAGGTATGTGAATAGCTCAGACACTCAGGTTTCCTCACGATGTTTTCCTTCACGTTTAGCGAGTGGTATTGCTACTATAACTTCACAAATGTACATAATTTAGAACACCAAGTCATAGGTACATGCCCGCACTGCGGATCGAACCTGGGTCTCTCGCTTCCGAGTCCGATGTTCTAACCACTTGGCTACCAACGCTGTAGCCAAGTGGGTAGAACATCGGACCGATCAAATGTCATACTAATTGCTATCGCAAACGTCAGGACTCCGACTAACCAGCCCACTGCCGCTTCAGCCTGCTCTTCTACGTGAATACATAATTCAATCACCTTAGTTCTTTGGCAAATCGTATAATTTCTGATTAGTTTGTATTCATGAAAGGGTTTTACTCCAGTGGTCTCAAGGGGGTGCAAAAAGCCAGCAATCGATTAAAACAGGTCTTATGTCTCGTTTCTAAGAAAATCCATCTCCGTTCCGATGTGGCTATTGAAACAAATCGTAACGATCGATCCGAATGATACTCACTTTTCATTTCGTTCGTCTTAACGATAGTCATCAATTGTGAACATTCCACGAAAGTAATTAAAGTCGACGAAAATACCTTTCACTATCGCAAGTGAGAGAATCTGATATTAGAACAGAAAATAATTCGTTACTCTACACGAACAAATGTTTTTAAAAGGTAAGTATTTTCTGAATACAGCTGATCTGCAAATATAAATCGCGATTCGGTAGGGATTAGTATAAAATTCCTACGTGCTTTCATGTAAATTTCTTTTCACTTAATGGAGAACTTGAAAAAATGATGTTAAAACATAAATAATCGAGATAAAGATTTACTAATACATTTACGGTCTTATTTTTAAAAACACGATTCCTTAAAACACGCGATAAACGTGGATCGAAATAGTATTGTGGTGGAGATTTTACAAGCAAAAGACGTAATCACATATCACATAAAATGACTCCGAGGGGTGCTTTAGAGGAATCGTGTTTTTATAAATAAAGCCGCTAACCTGTCGCAAAGTAGTACCGTGGTATAAATACGGACAAACATTCTATAAGAATGGGGCGTAAACTGTACAAGTTGCTGGTGACGGTTTATTATGTATGAAATACTAGCTGTTGCCGCGACTTCGTTCGCGTGGTAATTTTGATTTGTTTTGTTCCGGGATAAAAAATAGCCTATGTGCTAATCCAGACTATAATCTATCTCTGTGCAAAATTTCATCCGGATCCGTTCAACCGTTTTTGCGCGAAAGAGTAACGAACATCCATCCATACATGCAAACTTTCGCGTTTATAATATTAGTAAGGATGTATCAACATTCAAGTTATCTCGAATAATAATGTTATTTAAAATCTTGTTAGATAACGTTTAGAATTCAATGACTAAACTAAATCAAATAATTTTTTTTCCGAGTTTTCCTTTGTCCTTTCTAATCTCCTCTAATTAAACTTTTTAGCAAGTTCCCCATCATTACAATTTCTGTCTTCTGCCACCCTCCTCCTCAATTACGAATAGGGACAATTATGAATATTGATAATTATGATTAGTTGTGTGATTTTCACTTTAAATAGGTAGAAACCAGACTTTATTTGTTTATTAACTTAGATTCGTATTAAATTACTTGAAATTTTAAGAGTCCGACCAAGCACTTAGACCAAACCCTACTAAAACAACACCACTTAAAAGAAGGTCGGATGCCGTCCTTTCCAGCAGGGAAATCCAGTGGCAATTTTACGGTTTCATCTTCAGACTCTGGTCATGGTGTGTCATGGAAAGTACTCATGACAATTTAATAAACCAAACGAACCTGGCTTGAGACTGCGTCGTTGGCCAAGCGGTTAACGCTAGTGTACCAACGTAGATACGGTGGGTTTGATTCTTTTAAGAGTGGTTCAAATAGCTTAAGCCTAAGTGTTTTACACGTTTGTAGTTTCTTTGCCTGGAACGAACCCAGAGCGTAAGGCATTATTATTATTAATAATAATTCTTTATTGCACAAAGACAGTGCACAAAAGGTGGACTTAATGCTAATGGCATTTTTTACCAGTCAACCTGCAGGAGGTACAGAAGAGGAAGAATTCAGGTAGGCGTGCAAAAAAGAAAGAGATAAAAGTACTTATAAGTACCTAATGTGTTATAAGGAGGCATTCTATTAGCATTCAGAATTCTGCATAACGTGCTAGACATTATTACCTGAAAAACTCCACGAGCTTATGAGATCGGTGATTTTAATCATTAAAAATCATTAGGGCCACAGGCCACGACGCTAGAAATTGATATTGCACCGCGATAAATGCGGCACACTTTCGTTTCATTAATCCACCGAGAACAGTGATTTAATACACTCAAGTGCGAATACACGAAGTAAGACATGTCATTAAAGAGTATTTGGAGCGTGCGAACGTGGGAAGTCGAAGCGGAGACAATCATATCGCTCTATCTTTGCCACTTGTAAGTGAGGTTAGGGTTTTCGAACTAAAACTTTCGTGGGCACTAAACTTTATCAGCTTACTCAAGTAAGTCAATCCGGAATTAAGCTAATCATTCATAAGCAGCCTATATACGCCCCACTTTAGGGCACAGGCCTTCTCTCAGAAGGAGAGTATGGGCTCAATCACCACGCGTGCCCACCGCGGATTAGCGATTTCAAGCGCTGAGGTATGTGAACACCTCGGACACTCAGGTTTCCCCACGATGTTTTCCTTCACCGTTAGCGAGTGGTATTGCTACTATAACTTTACAAATGTACATACTTAGAAAATAAAGTCATAGGTACATGTTTGCACAGGGAATCGAAACTGGGTCTCACGCTTCCGAGTCCTATGTGCTACCCAGTAGGCTACCACCGCTCTCTTAAGCTAATTATGCTAACATGGTAAGGGTTATTTCTAATACACACAATTTCTGAAACACCCCAATAAGAGTTTGTGTTTTACAAGAACTTTTTCAAGAACTTAATAAGTTTTCCTCAGATATATTTTTTAAGAAAGATTGACGAAACAATTATATCGGGTGAATGTGGGTGGAAGGGCCGGTAAGGGAGGTCCCAGGTGGACTCCAAGGATACTTCGACCAAATAGGGGATGTATTATCAAAGGTCAAGATAAAAACCGGCAAGTGCGAGTCGGACTCGCACACGAAGGGTTCCGAACCATTATCTATACAAATAATGAATATTTCAAGCGTCTACCTATTGCCGTTATTAACATCGAGCTTTTTTTTAACCGGCAAAAAAACCACGTTTGTTGTATGCTGTTTTTAGTATTTGTTGTTATAGCGGCAACAGAAAAACATCATCTGTGTAAATTTTAACGGTCTAGCTGTCACGGTTCATGAGAAACAGCCTGATGATAGACAGACAGACGGAAAGTGGAGTCTTAGTAATAGGGTCACTTACCCTTTGGGTACGGAACCCGAAACCGGCGTGCGTGCATGCAGCGACTAATGAATACAGGCTACAGGCGTGAGTTTATGTTATGTTTAATTTTTATATCGGCACTGAAGACCGTTTTTGAATGCAAATGCAAATAACCTTTCTAACTTCATAGAGTAGGACAGAGCGTAATAAGGGGCGTAATAAAAGTCACCAAATCTACCAGAGACGGGGAGGGGGATAATAAATAATAATAACTTACACACAACACAATCACTTGTCCTGGTCCCAAACTAGTATACCCTGTGCTATGGTAACCAAGCAAGGACATCACAAACATGGAACTACACCCAGCCTGAAAAAAAAATCATACAAATGTACGGCAGCCGCCAGTGGATTTAACTAATCCAGGTGTATGGTGTAGCGATCGTATGTAGGATTTTGAATAATGTATTGAACATATGCAGTACTATATCGCGCTCTGTACTATAGAATAGCGCTTGTCGGCTATGTTATAACTCTATGATCTCAAAGGAGCAACGAAAGTGCGAACAAAGCCAAGAAACGCTAGCCACAACTTGGCGAAGGGTCCAGCACTGCAAACATCGTAACGGATACCCAATGAACTATCGCGTGTTCGTTTCTCTCAACGCAGCCTTGTTACAATACCCGGAGCGTCTTAGCGACGTGATATTGGCATTATATTTACTTGCGGTTGGCGGACGAAAGTAGCAAGTTTCTAACCCAAAAGGAACTGTGCGATACCGCGGTTGCTCTCTCCTTTACAACTCGTTCCACAAGGGAGGGGTACTGGGTTTGTTCGTGTTCCGTCTTTGCATTTAATTACCCAGTCACACTTCAAACAGAAATTTCAGTTATAGTTATAGCAATTTATAGAACCTACAGTCTAGAGCTTAGAGCCGAGAAAGTAGAACTTTACGCGATTTTCATTTAAAATTGCAATTTTTGGCATCAAACAGTAACGCAACCTAAGTAGAGAATAAACGTTGGTAGAATGGAAATAACTGTCAAGTAGCCCTCAAAAGTAGGCCTTAAAAATCGGTGAAACCTGAAACTTTAAACCAGCCGGAAGCTTCAAAAGTCAACAAAAATTCACAATTATTAATGTGATCTATCATCCAAATTTTAAGTGTAAGGGTTAGTGATACTTGACTTAATGTAAATTTAAAAAAAAAAAATTTTTTTTTTCAAATTGTTTAATAGGTCGTAGTTCAAGCTGAGTTCAACTTTCAAGTCAATAGGCGAGTATAATGCCAGTTAGTAACGGACCACTATGGTCAGTACACTTTACAAGTGGATCGAACTTTAGTTTATTTATGTTAGTGTGCTGCGCGGTAATGAATGCAGGCGGCGACAGTGACAGTGCCATTGGGCCTCAGATCACGTACCAATGTAGGTGATTCCCGCACAAATCGCGCGTGCTGCCAAGGTTAAATGGAGAGCTTTGCTTACACACAGCTCTATGCCTAGCACGAATCTGATACAACGAAAAACATGTCGAGCGCGCGACCTCAAACATATAATAATTGAAGTGCTTATCTCGAAGTAGGCTACTATGGAAAACAAGAACATCACAAAATATAGAAACACCAAGAGATGAAGCGAAGGAGGTCTGTCAAGATTGTGACTAATGGAAAACCCTGATGTACTCCTCGCAGAAGTCAAACTCATGAACTCTTTGTTAGTAGACAACTAACATTACTGACTCATAATGTGCACCATCCCCAACAAAACCAAAAAATTCTTGTTAATATTATTCATCATCATCATCATTCAGCCACAAGAAGTCCACTGCTGGACATAGGCCTCCTCCATGGATTTCCATAAGAAAGCTCAAGGTCACGCAACGAGCTATGGCAAGGCCTATGCTCGGAATTCGTCTACGAGATCGAATCAGAAATGATGAGATCCGTAGACGAACGAAAGTCGTCGACATAGCCCAGCGAATTAGTAAGTTGAAGTGGCAGTGGGCGGGGCACATAGCACGCAGAACTGATGGCCAATGGGGCCGAAAATGCGGAAATGGAAAATATTATTACAATATAATAATATTGGCGGGACGATCTCTCAACATTCTTGTCCGGATGGGAGATGACAGCTCAAGACAGGAGGAGTGAAAGATCATAGGGGAGGCCGTTGCCCAGCAGTGGGACACAAATATGGCTAGCTAAAATAAAATATATATTAATAAAGTCAATATCCGAAACGGTTCGACGCTCTAGCTAGAATTCCTTTGAACACTCCTCAGAGGCAGTTTAAATAGTCTGTGGACGAGGCCGTAGCCACAGATTATTTGAACTGCTTCTTAGGAGTGTTTTAGAGGAATCGTGTTTTGGTAAATAAGACCGTAAGTCTATGTTGTGTGCTAGGCACACCACTGTTTGCGATATCGTCTTTCATGTTAACCGGTACGTGGAAAGATTGATTGATAAACCCGCAGCAAGACTTGAAGACTCAATCCCGTTCAAGTTGTGGAGCAAGAAATGAATTAGACAAATTGATGTCTTGCAACATTGACTGGATTTACTGCATCCGAGACAAGAACGTACTGAAATCAATACCACATTTTTCACGTCTACCTCAATTTTTGCCTCTAAAAAACCTCCTGCAGGTTGATTCGTAGAAAATGCCATTAGCATTAAGTCGACCTTTTGTACACTGTGCAATAAAGAATTAATAATAATACCTTCGTCGACTAAATAAACAATTGATATATACGACCCACTGCAGGGCACAGTCCCTCTCTCTCAGAGAGTGAGTAAGGGCTTAATTGCCACGCGTGCCCACCGCGGTTTGGCAATTTCAAGCGCTGAGGTTAATGAACCGGTACGTTCTTGTCCCGGACACATCAGACACCCAGGTTTGATCACGACGTTTTCCTTCACAGTTAGCGAGTGGTATTGCTACTGCAACTTCACGTATGTACGTAACTTAGAAAACAAAGTCATTGGTACCTGTCCGGATCTGAACCCACGACCTCCCGAATGTGAGGACGACGTTCCACCGCTACGCTACTTCCGCTATCCATATGATGAGTTATTGAGATAACGTAAAATATCAAAAACAGTTCTTCAGTACTGATTACTTAAACCACTTCCAATGAGCAAAAGTTTAAAACGTGCATATTATTTTTTGTATTATTTTTCATACAAATTGACCCGGTCAAGTCTTAAGAGTGAATAAAACATAAAATTGAAATTATTGGAACTGGTTTAATTATCGTTACTGGAGAAACAGTTTGCTTTGTATCAACAACACGTTGAAAATGTGTTAATTAATTTACTTGTGCCTACAATATTGATCTGATACCTGTGTAATTCTGGTAATTAGGGTTGCAATGTCAATAGAAAAGTTCGCAATGGCGCATTTCGGGCTACCTTACCTATTCGTCAAGATATAGCACTGCGAAAATCGTAGATGGAATTGGATTATCAACTGGGATAACGTAGAACATTTTCTAAGTTACGAACAAGTGTGAATCTATTTGCAGTATGTATATCACGTAATATCTGTGTATCTGTTACCTGGATGTACGAGGTGTCAATAAACAGCGTGTTGCAGAAAGGTCTGGGAAAACTTAAGTGGGTTAACTATTTATCAATAAGAACTACTTTTAAGTGGATTGTTGTAATTTTCAATTCAAATTTGAAATCGCTAAAAACAGCTGCTTCATAGATTTACTACAGCAGGTATCAAAATGCAGATCAAACAGCGGTGGTAGCCTAGTCGGTAGAACATCGGACTCGGAAGCGAGAGACCCAGGTTCGATCCCCAGTGCGGACATGTACCTATGACTTGGTTTTCTAAGTTATGTACATTTGTGAAGTTATAGTAGCAATACCACTCGCTAACTGTGAAGGAAAACATCGTGAGAAAACCTTAGTGTCTGAACTATTCACATACCTCAGCGCTTGAAATCGCCAACCCGTGTTGGGCACGCGTGGTGATTAAGCCCATACTCTCTCCCTGAGAGAAGGCCTATGCCCTATAGTGGGACGTATGTACTTATCAAAATGTAGTATGGCATAAGTGATTAGCACTTGAAACAGCTGATCCGCGGCAGACACGCGTTGTTTTTAATCATCTACTCTATCTGTCTCTTTCCCTGAGTTATGGACTGTGCGTGGCTGTGCTTTGTGTTAGGTATAACTTTGAAATCCTAAAAAACAGCTGTTCCATGAATTCGCAAGAGCAGAAGAAGAAGAAAAAAAACATTTATTATACCAACAAGATACATCACAGTAATAAAATAAGCAGATAGTTGCCACAAAAGGCAGCTGACTCAGCGTTATGCTGAGGAAGTGATCCCTCAGCGCTGATTTTCTGTCAGTGCCTACGGTAACCCATAATTGTACTACGGAGTGCGTGCCGTGGTGCAGTTAAAAGAATTAAATCAAATGCAATAAAATACATACAATAAAGTATTAAGCCTATTGTATGACACAGGGTCCTAATTTGCGCACCAAATTCTGCTGGAATCCTGATGTATGCGATGGCCATTCGTATGGAATTTGAAAGTTAGAGGATTGGAATCGTTCAGGATTTTGTACGCGTAATATAGAGGCAGGTGATTAGGACTTGAAACCGCCTATCCGCGGCGGGCACGCGTGGTGTTTAAGCATCTCATCTCTCTTCTCTTTCTGAAAGAGGGACTGTGCGTGACATTTTTTTTTAGTAGGATAGGAATATTATACTTCTGCATCCACTGAATACACAATCGATGTATCATCTTAATTAAATCAAATCGTATGCGTAGGAAAAGCCGCAATTTCAGTCCACGGGTTAGTAGGAAGCGGGTCGCGCTTACAATTCGTGGCGTTTTGCATTTAGCGATAAACATTGAGATTTGTTCGCCTCTCCACGACTTCCCGTCTTCTTGAGCATTTATTTCAATTAAGGCGCCGGAGGAAATGTATGGCGTATTGATTCTCATCAGATTGGATTGGAGTTTGCGCGCAATGTATTCGAACTCGCTTCGGATAAAAATACGATTCTCGAACGAGCGAAATAAGTGCGTCGGAATTTGTTTAGGTGCATAATTTGCACCTTCACAAATTCCAATTCCACTTCCTACCATTTAGTGGGAAAAATGTACTTCTATGGGTGTTTGAGCAATGCTATATCGAATTCTCACTTACTCACTACATAAGCAGCTATATACGTCCTACTGTAGGGCACAGGCCTTCTCTCAGCGAGGGAGTATGGGCTTAATCATCACGCGTGCCCACCGGCGCGGATTGGCAATTTGGAGCGCTGAGGTATTCAGGTTTCCTCACGATGTTTTCCTTCACAGTAAGCGAGTGGTATTGCTACTATAACTTCACAAATGTAAGTACATAGTCAAAGTCATAGGTAAGTCATAGCGCGCACTGGGTCTCTCGCTTCCGAGTCCAATTTCCTACTCACTGGGCTACCACCGCTCTACCGCATCACTAACTCACTAAGCGTGCTGTTATCACGGAAGAACAGAAATCGGATGCCGTTCTTGACCCATATTCAGTCTCCAGACTGATCGCAAAACACCATGGGCACTGCCGTGACGACAGTCCGCATTTCAAACTTGACCAACAATGAGGCTGCGCAGACAATTATCTTTGCCCTCGCCCGCAAACCTAATGGAGCCCTTATAAGGGTCCAGTTACTCCCTATAACGGGGTCAGACGCCCACCGCGCAACGGTAACGAACGCCAGATTTGAATGGGAATACACATAACCCGACCATTAGATAAACAACTGCACAATATATCATAGAGAGGTTAATAATTGAGGAATCTTATTGGTTGAATCGTTCGATGAACGCAAGCATTCCGTGGTCGGTTAACTGTAATTGTTTGCTTTGAAAAACGCCGAGAGATGGTGTGAAGCCGATCATTAGTTGACCACTGGATTGATGAGACAGTTTTGCGAAGTGTTTTTGCCCGACTATAATGCCACAGACGCTGATGGCCCGTGCAAACTGTTGCATAAAATTTAACGGCATAGTTTATATTGATGTAACAGTCCTGCCCACAACGTCATTTGGTGAAACGATGAGACCTCATTTACTTCAGCGTGAAAGCTCCTTGGATGCATTTATGGGTGACTGTAAGACTGATACTTATGACCGCATTGCAAACTCCTAAAAATCGTTTTATCTTAAATATCGTGTATTTTATAGCATGAAACACCGCTTTACGATTCTTATGAACACTTGTAGCGTTCTTATCATGCATCGACGTGAAATGAAAGATATGAAATCACCGATTTATTCACTTCGAACCAATTCGAAATAACATGAAAGTATTCAGTAAACGAGCATGACATCGCGACGTTCGGTAGTGAAAGCTGGGAGAAGTAGCACCTCGGAAAGACCGCGGGATCTATGACGAGGCGTAGTACTCCTTACTAGCCAAAAAAATGGAACAGGAGTCATCAACCCCGTGAGGAGGTCCCAACACCGAGGTTTTTTTTGTCCAGTGTGCGGTAGAGCGTGCCGCTCCCGGATTTGACTGTATAGTCACCAAAAGATGTATTGATCTTTCGAATCTGCTTAAATCGTCGGTCACGGATGTAAGGGCCTTCGATGGTTCAGTAAATATGAAATAAACACGTCCTTATCGCAATGTCTAAAAAGACTGAGTGGAGGAGAAAAGACAAAGTATCTGTGTTAGAGAGGCCTTTTTCTCAAAGAGAAATACATCTTAGGTTGTCATCGGGGTTCAAGGAAACTTCACAGAACAACTTTCTCACGAAATTTTAAGCCAAACTAGCAATGTAGAGTTTTATCAATTTTACCATAGCTATAAAACACCGACGGCTGCAACGTTTTCTTGGCGATAACAAAGATAAAGTTCGCAACGGTACAGGTGCCGCGAAAAACTACAACAACGGATGCTGTATAAACGTTTACATCTAGACCCTCGCACTGTCCTTCGCTCTATACAGAGTATTGCTGAAAGAAAGCAAAACCTGAAAATAGTTTCCTCACCACTTTCTATAAGCCGAAGCTTACTTAAGATTTAGATAAAAATTTTGATTTTGATTATTGGAATTGGTTTTATGATCGATACAGTACAAATGGTTTTCAGGTTTTGTAGTTCGCCGGTACGTACAGTCGACAATTGATCAACCTTTATGTTTTTGTCGTAACCTCATCAATATCGTAACTGGTTAGCGTACACGCATTTAAACCTCGAATCGTCATGACTCTACTATATGTTCTGCTCAGCGTATAGTGGATTTGAAGATTTCATAATAAAACGAAGTTTTGACAGTCGATTTAGCCTTTTTATATGTGTATTTTGACAGGGATTTTCGACAGAGTCAACTGAAAATCTCTTAAATTTTCTGTAACGACAATCACCATGTTCAGCAGAGAAGTATGTAAACTCTAGAATACTCGCATTCCGGATCCCTAGAGGTTTTTCTGTGTACTTCAGTTGCAGAGTAAGTAATGTAAACGCGGCATCGCAAGGGAACCTAATTAACCCCAAGTTCAAGCTCCTTCGATCCCGCACAATATTGATACGCTATAAACGAGTCGTACGTACACGCCGACTTGACTTCCCTGTTAAGTAGATATACAGCATACGAAAGCTAACTAAAAGTTTTCGAAGAAGAAATTGAGAGAGCTACACAAGAAGCTTAGCTTAAACGAGATTTCACCGATGCTTAATAACACAAATTAGTACCTATTTAAGCGGAGACAGTAGACAGTAGTCAATGTACCACGCGCCGCGCAACAAAATCCTCAATCACTTTTAACTTAACACTTTTCTTCTCTTGACAGGCATTGTCTATCTCTGCTCAACCTTTACAATACCATCTCATATTAATTATTAATTAATTAGGCTTACCAAGTGATGGCACAAAAGGTTTGAGGTAATGGGTGAAAGCGACAATTCCTTGAATCTAGTGTCACGAAATATTCATGACAGAAGATAAGCTGTGTTGGAATCATCGGAAAAAACTACTTCAACTATTAATTTTGTCTCTCGAAAATATTTGATACTTTATGTAGCTTGCGTGGAGGAAAAAGTTTCAGAAAAGGCGTTGTGCCCTTTCGAAAAAAACCCTCGTATTTTCTCTCAATAGCAACACTTTTTCCACTTTTCATCGTCTAATGAGATAGTGAGGTTCCAAGTCGCACTTACGAAGTTTTAAAGTTTTCAGTCAGGAAACCAATAAAAAAACGCCTATCGGGATCTCAAACAAGCGTAGCGTTGGTTTATATTAACGCTCCGCAAAAAAAAAACTGTGAAAGGCACGCGACAGCTAACATTTTGATGTTCAATAACCCAAAAAATACATAATTGATTTTATTATATCAGAAAAACATACAGCTACAAAAAAGATGCATAACAATTTATGTAAAAACAGAGAGCCAGTTCAAAGTTTTCACAGTTAAAAATAACTTACTTGAAAATGTCTAAAATTATAACAAACAAACAACTTTATGGACTGTTTAGGTGGTCGAAAAAGGACCAACTTTTAAAATTAAGCCGGACCTTTTTATTTCCCGGTTTTGACTCTGACTGTTGCAACACGACGAAATTCAAACTTTAGTAAAGCTTCTATGGTGAATTGTATGCCAGTGGCGCCATCATTCGGTCTGATAACCCTGACTGCTTCCATTGTGCGAGATTACCGATTTATGTAGGCACTCTTTGACTGTTGACGTGCCTTAGAAACGTCTCATTTTCCTAAATGAGTTGCCAGTTTAGCGATGTATCATTATTGTGTTTGACAAGTAATGAAGGCGAGCGAAATCTGTTTGATATCGATTTCTAATGTTGCTGGCGATACTTTTGTGGAGAATACTTCAAAAAAGGAAGAGCTTCTCTCAATTCGTCGGAATTTAAATTTTTTATGCAAGCAGAAATAATTAAAACAAATATGACGTTTGAATTTGAAGTAGGTATATACCAATCCGGACTTGGCCCCCGTGGTGGAGTATGGCCTATACCTTCCTCAGGGAAGAGACCCGTGCCCCTCGGTGGGGACATAATGGGTTGATGATGATGATGATGATATACATGTAGGTATTGCAGAAATATATTTTTGAGTCGGTCCCGAAAATGTATGTGCCTACAGGTCATGTAACTAGGTACCGGCTCCAAACTATACTTCTACAATACCTACATGTATGTACCTACTCCGAGTTTAAAGGTCATATTCGTTTAAATTATTTCTGTTTTTAGTGCTATATTGTTTTTAAGTCGGTTTTGATATTTTATTAAAAAAAAAAATTGTGAGAAATATGCGACATAGCAACAAAAATATAAAAGTGGATAAGTACGCTTTGAAACAAGTGTGCGAAACGGCGAGTAAACTGAAGCTTAACTAACACTTTTCGACAAATAAGTCTCTAGTCAGTAGTATGTTAATCATTGACGGACGTACGTTAGCACAATAGTCAACTTTCTCTCTTTTGTGTGACCTTTTCAGACGTCAATTTACGGGCAGTGTGTAGAGAACGAGTCTTTAGGAGACTAATTGCTTGATTGCAGGTAATCAATTGTTATTAGTGTAAAATAATCAAGTTTCTTTGGAAAACTTACAAAACTGTTATTGAGATGAGATTAAATTGATTGATTTAGATTAACGCTAAGTCAGCTGCCTTTTCTGGCAACTTAGACACACCACAGACTACATCTATGGTCCTGTTTTATTTATTTCATTTGTATGTTGTGTATTTCGTTTTCTTTCTGTTATTGTTTGTATAATAAATGTCTTTTTTTCTTTCTTTAAGTAAACGCAGAAGATTTTTTATAGTTTTTTTTTTATACAAATACTCGATAAAGTTACTCTAAAAACAATTAGAAGGGCCAGCAAGGCGCACAGATTGCGCCAGGCCAAGTTCTGGACAGGCCCGAATGGTGCAGACACGAACGGTATCGAGCCTTATTATCCAGCATTGTTCATTAGTGAGTAAGGATTTCATAACTCATTAACGACCCACCGGTATTCATTGCTCTCGTGTGTATTTTGGATGATTAGCGTCAAGTGTCTACTTCTACTTAAATTAGAAACGCACGCTAAAGTTTTCAAGTTACTAGAAGAAATATTTTCAAATTTGTGCGGTATATGGTAAGGTAAATACAGTAGGCGTTATGCCACGAACTTTACACGACTGTTCTGGATGTAACTATCGTACAGTCTTTCTAAAACACGGTGCGGTATTGTGATGTGCGACCAGCTGCAGTGAAAGCTGCAGCGTAAGAGACTCAATGTAAATGCTCTATGAGCTTTTCTCTATCACGCAAGGACCGGGAAGGCGTGGGTAAACTTAATTGACAGTCATAATACAAAAACAACTCGTGGGAATTAAAATTCCTACAATTTTATCAACATCACCACGCGTGCCCTCCGCGGATTGACAATTTCAAGCGCTGAGTTATAAGAACACCTCAGGCACTTAGGTTTCCTCACGATATTTTCCTTGACAGTTAGGGATGTCCTTTGCTAGTGCAAAGTTTATACTTTTCAACGTAAGACGTGATAAAAGTTAGGAATAATTTATGGCAACATTAAAGGACACTGAATCTATTCTTAGTTTCTTGCTGCCCAGTAGGCGCGTTTGCGTATAAAATTAAAGTACACTACAGTGAGATAAAAGTACACAATTATCTTTAGTTCGCACTTATGTTGCACACTTAAAAAGCTAAATTAAAGCATCTCTTCAGAATGAAGCTTACTAATCATACTATAGCTTTATTTACGGCACAATAGAAGTTTGTTCTTTGTCTAACTAAAGAACAAGAAGTATATCTCGCTTATAAACTTCACCTGTCCACTGTTGAGATAGTCGGAGATAATTAATTTACAGCCGCTATGGATCCTGACCTCTTTTACTATATGCACATAATAATATATCACGCCTTTCTCCCTCCAGACGACTTTAGTATAGCCAACGGCACACACATACACTCTATTAAGTAACGTTATGAATGACTTTGCAACGAACATCGAATTGTTGATAATCTGTCGACTGTATTATACACGAGGTGGGACAAATTAAAATATCTGAAACTGAAAATTAATTACGCACATAAATTGGCTTCCTCCCGCGACTAATTTCCTCTAATCTTTTGATCGGTTGAACCTCGTTAGCCGGCGGGCCTCACGCTTTAGCGTGGCGTATGATTGAGTTGTTAAGCTTTACTTCACTAAGCCGAGGTGTGAAGTCACGTGCCTTCGATTTACATCACGACTGTCCTAAAAACCCTTCGGCGGAGACCATTTGACCTCTTTAGGTAGGAATCGGTCTATTTTGAGCTGACTATAATTTGGAAAACACATTGGCAGATAAACCCTTGGTATATTTAACGGCATTGGTATGTTATAGGCGCCTATGGTCGGAATTCTTATTCTATTAATCGTCGTGAGAAATAGACATATTTAAGAAGGTACCTAACGGAAAAGCCTTGCCATCATTTAACTTAACAAAAATTGTACGATAAGGTAGTGAATTTTTTCTGGAGTTTTAAGTAATATACAAATTTATAAACAACTAGCTGTCCCGGCGAACTTCGTACCGCCACAGAATCCGTTTATACGACTCTTGCACAACGCCATCTATTTTTAAAACAACGTTCGCTCGCACAACGCCATCTATGTTAAACTTAAAATGAATATTATCCCGCGGGAACGTATTACCGGGATATCAAGTATGCTATGTCACAATTCAGGTCTTTGTCTATCTGTACGCCAAGTTTCATTTAAATCTGTTCAGCCGTTATTGCGTGATTGAGTAACAAAAATCCAAACAGACCCCCAAACATCTTCACAAACTTTCACATTTATAATATTAGTAGGATCTCGTCTATTTATAGATCTTAAATTTCTTAAGGTATAAACTGAGGCAGCGTAAGAATGTCGCTTTGTTGCGGTGAAGTCATATAAAACATACTTCAACACATCAATATGCAAAGAATGTGTTTTTCCGCTGAATAAACCTCAGAGGAATTTCCCCACTTCTATTTAGAAAAGCGACATAATATGAAAAGAGCCTGTCATCATCATCAATCACGTGTGCCAAACACCAATGGCTTTCGCAAAGCGAAGAAAGAAAAGGCAGTTCTAAAGATGCAACAAGAAAAAGTAATATATAAAACTCATGCAGAAACTTGCGCGGCGGGCTTCTACTCTCTATGCGCTTTAGCATTCTTACGAGGGGTGGTAACCTAGTGGGTAGAACATTGGACTCGGAAGCGAGAGACCCAGGTTCGATTCCCAGTGCGGGCATTTACCCATGACTTTAGATTTCTAAGTTATGTACATTTGTGAAGTTATAGTATAGCAATACCACTCGCTAACTGTGAAGGAAAACATCGTGAGGAAACCTGAGTGTCTGAGTTATTCACATACCTCAGCGCTTCAAATCGCCTATCCGCGGTGGGCCCATACTATCTCCCTGAGAGAAGGCCTGTGCCCTACAGTGGCACGCATATAGGCTGCGTATGTATTCTTACGAGCAATGAAACTAAAGCAAAATAATCTGTTGCACAATAACAACTGCATGAACGCAGCGATTTTATTTCAATGCTTCTTTGAGTCTACGCGCACACGTATCAAACCTTTTACGCCACAATGGTATAAAAAAACACGTCACGTGACCCGCCAGTGCATTTATCATTGTATTATAATTATAATGCACAAACAGAATCGAGGCTCTGGTACAGACCAAACAAACAAAAGTGAACGTATCAATGCAGGCGTTACGTCGAAACCAAGCCACTTTTAGTGAACTAACGCAAACAGAGGTAAGCCGGGTGCCGATCTGCGACTACCCTCGCTGAGTTGGTCCGTATGCAGCATATGATTATGTTAGTGCAACAAACACAAACGCATAGAGTTTTTATGGCCGCTTCAAGTCTGCATACAAAAATGCATCAAGTTTTTAATCAATCAACTAATTAAACAATTTATCAGTGTTGATTCTTGTGGAGAAGGCTTTCATCGACGAAGAATTACCCTGCCAGACATTTGGTTAAATAAAAAGATGAAGTGTGTCTACACTAAAAACTAACAATAAGGGCAGCACTGCGAACCACGGGTAAGTTGATGTGGCAAGAATAGAGACATAAATGATCCCGAAATAATAAGAATTGAAAATGCAATTCAATTTATTGTCCTTTTAAGACTGGCAGCATGATGGATTTACCAATGTCGCTATGCAGTAGGACACCCGGAAAACACGGAACGGAGAGTTTGTTCCGAATATCCCGGCGCGTCACATGGTGCATGGAAATATCCGTAAACACAGCAAGGATTCGAATTTAATTCCTGTAGGGAACACCGAATACCGTACATGTTTATTCTATTGCTTCTTGTTTCGCAGCCAGAAAACGAAATGAAAACTGCATTAGGAACGAAACGTACCGAAATTGGATCATCATCATCATCAACCCATAGCAGTCCACTGCAGGACATGGGTCTCTCCCTGTATGGGAGGTTTTGCCGTAATCTCCACGCTTGGCAGGCGGATTGGAGATCGCAGTGTTTGGTGGTCTGGTGTCACAGATCGACGCTGCTGCCCGTTCCCTGGTTTCTATTTATGAGTCGACTCTTACGACACCCACGGGAAGAAATGGGGTGGCTCATTCTAGAGCGGAGCCACACGGCAATTGGATCGGACAATTGGATGGACAGAAATTGGATCTGGAGGAAAGGCTGTAATCGAAAAACCCACCAAAACATAAATGTAAAAAAAAAAACTAGCCAACTTCTCGTCCCAGTAAAATACTTGATACATAAGAACTTGCCAATTTTGGTGGGATTTCATGACTGTGTTAAGAATGCTAGTCTGATGAAGTGCATGATAGCTTAGAAATGAGTAATATGATCAAGAACAAAAATTTGCTTGATTTTTTTTCTGTTTATCATACCTCCTACGAGAAAAGCTTTTTTCTGCCTACAACGGATTACATGGTAGCACTTAATACACCGTCTTAACTCGCGATCCAATATAACACGTACACTGTAAAGATATATTTTTTTGATTTTAGATTTTTATCAGGGTCTTCATATGTTTAGGTACTAATAAGTTTTTTGCGATGAAATTTTAATTAAATTTTTTATTATATTTTTTTGCTGAGAATACATGTTTTATTTATGAATGCAGGATTGCATAAATGTAATAAATAGGAACCCCTATTATAAAGTTTTTCTATAATCATTACGGATTAAATTATGACCCTGTATAACCCTGTATATGTTAAACTATTTTCGTTATTCTTAACATGTCTGATGAAGTACCTACTAATAAGTTTATAAATATGATTTATCGTCGCTATGAAACGCCTCACGTAACGCCTTATAATGTATGAAGCCTTTATCAATATTTGATTTATCTCGTAAAATTGTGTTTATGGATCTGTACCCTTACAAGAAAACGTTAACAATACAACTGAAAAAACTATATCTAATATTTTTCACATTTTTTGTGATCTCGAAAACCCTGAAAAAATAATTTTTACGGTTTTATTTTTATATTTTTCTTATGTTTTTATATGTGTTCTGTGGTATAAAAGCAATGTCACTCCAATCTAAGTGAGACGCAAGTTCCCCAAGTTCCCCATTAGAAGTGCCCTAGACTTTTAATGATAAATCAGTGAGTGAGTCAGTGAGTGCCGAAAATTGTAAATTTTGGACCCCCGCATCTTCTAAACTACAATAGCTGAAAGCATGAAATTTAGAATAATCTTCAGAATAATCGTTGGTTCAACAGAACTGCTGATCTCGATTCGAGATAACAAAGGAAATTGGTTATGGAATAGTTAGTTCCAAATTGAAATTAACACTTGAATTTTGTTCTGTAACTCCTCAAACGTCATCCTGAATCCTGTGGTCAGCGTTAAGAGAAATTATATAAATTATTATGATGGCTACAAATTGTACGGATGATAACATCTGTTTTATTGACACAGTAGATATTGACCTCCGCTCAACAAGCGTGCGTGAGATATGGCCGGCCCTGCAGCTCATACATGTTACAAAGGGCCCTAAGATGAAAGGTTACAGACACAGATAACTCCGATACAACATACAACACTAGGAAGTGCAGAGCAACGCACGCACATTTGCTGGGCGCGCGATACGATACGAAATGCAACAAGGGGGCCCGTTACTTACAAATTCCACGGCACAATGGAGGCGTTGAACGATGCAATCGATGGATAATTTGGCCCCATATTGTTGCCGGGGTAAAGGCATAAGAGATAGGATAAGGTACGTGGTGGCAGAAGAACAGGTGCCGATGAGTAATTACTCAAATAAGCCCCTAAAGACGCGTCTTATATCACCGTGTCAAAGGGGGCGCCTTACGGACACGCTAGGACTATAAGGCAACTCCTTAGAGCTTTCGTTGCAGAAGGGCTTACAATCTGTTAATTGACTTCTAAATGACAACTGGCCATAGTGCATACAATAAAAACTAAAGTGACAGTAGATGAACAGATGGACAGTGTACGAGTAACCGGGGATAAGTCTTGCAATTTACCAATGTGTACTAGTTGGGAGCATAGCTCATTATTGTAGTATAAAATTTACGTACGGCGCTGGAATCACCTGATCTGTGACCTGACCGGCCGATGTGATAACAATAACATTTTCTGCAAAATAATTTCAAGTTTGCGTCCCAGAAAACGTCGAGATTTTGATCTGAAGGAAACCCGACGACATTTTATAATATCGTTGAGGAATCCTGATGGCAGTTCATACGCGAGGATATTAAATTCGCAAAATTACTATCCTGCCATGATTTAAAAGATGCGAAGCAAGAACTATTTTCTGCCTCGTGAACATGTGTAATATAATATATTATGTCTCGCCTTCGATTATTAAATTAAAAGCGTTAACTATAAGCATCATTGAGTTACCCGTTAATACCCGTCGTCCGCCTCGGTTCTCAGCCTACGGGCCCTAAAAGGCCAACACGAACGTGAATCCAACAGAGCTGAAAGTCGTCGCTTAATTGAATTAGGAGTTGAAAAAAAACTGTTGAAGACAACGCAATTCGGCTTGGGCGTTACGTGTAAAACGGTAAAAGAGGGCATGGAACTGCGCAGGAAAAAACTGCGTTGGTGTCTTTAGAGAGGTCATGTTAAAAGAAAAAAAAATGGTGAAAAAGATTTTTCTCTGCGACTAATACTTTTCATAATATAACGTGCCGAAAAGTAATTCTAGTCACGTGGTTCAAAAACGCGCTATACAAATCGCGCCAAACTATAACGTCACAAGGTGCTCGTAATGCAATATTGTATGAAGCGTTAATAAATATTTGAGTTATCTCGTAAACTTATGTTGTATCTATCTACATCCCTGTTAGAAAACGTTTGGAATTTAATGAAAAAACTAAATCTAATAAGTTTTGTGATTTAATTTTTCGCATTTTCGAGACCTGTAAAACACCAAAAAATATTTTTATGGTTGTTTTCTGGGTCATTGGAACTGCAATCTGAGTTTCAGGCAAGTTATGATTTTATTAATATGTACGGACGACAGCTTGACACTAATCTATTCACCATTCGTGCACTCTATTCACTTACGTTACGGGTTATATTGCAAGTATTGGAATTAAACTTTAAAGGTGGATAAGCTGTCGACTGTACTATTATTGAGAGTTAGTCGTAACGCAAATAGAGGATCACTTTTCAATTATAATATTTACAATTCTCAGCACTTGAGATCGATAATTCGCGGTAGGCACGTGTGACGAAAAAACGCATATTATTATTT
Source organism: Yponomeuta evonymella (assembly GCA_963969515.1). NCBI lineage: Eukaryota > Metazoa > Arthropoda > Insecta > Lepidoptera > Yponomeutidae > Yponomeuta > Yponomeuta evonymella. The sequence goes on from OZ018357.1 coordinate 9,332,083, forward strand.
GAAAATGCGCTGCTTGCAGGAGGAACGACATTATATTTTGTAGGTTGCGTTACAACAAATTCCTACAAAAGAAATGCTTGAGTATAGTTCTGTCTAGCTCTTTATTGGGAAATTTGAAGAGATAGAGAGCCTTAAGTGTGTACAGCGGCAGTCTCGAAAGTTTCGAAATCCTCCCTCCCTTTCGTTAGGAGTCTGTTACTGCCCCTTGATAAGGATCGTTCACTGAAGATCTTCCGTAAATGTTCTCATCTTTCATCTTCCCAACATGCCAAATCCAACTCTAACAGCATCAACATCAATTCAAATTTCCTGGCAATCCGTCGCTAGACCTCAAAAGGCCTTATCTCACAACGCTAAGAGTGTCAATAGAGCCATTATACGAGTACATTTTTACAATGGACGACCACAATATATTTTAATAATAGCCCCCTCATTACGGTTGTTACTAACCGCATATTGCTCGGGACGTGACCTTTCTGTATCGCCGGCTTTCTACAGAGATTGCAATAGCTTCATATCGCACCGCAAGCAAATCCATATCCCATACTACACCAGGGCGGCGACGCGGTGAAAATTTATTACCATCATGGACGTGTCGATTTATATTGTAAGAAAATTACTCCCGCTTGTGACCACTGCACACAGAAATGATACGGTGTTACACTGTAAAATTATTCTAGTAGGAGCGTGCGATTGTGCCAAACGAGTAGCACTAGACTGTGATTTTATAAGTAATCGTAAGTTACTTGAGGCCAGATTCTAACTTGCCCACGCGAGCGGAGTCGCGGACAAAAACTAGACACTCATAAATATAAAATAAAATACAAGAAGCTGTTGGATCCATAGATATTACAGAGGATTTGTAAAGTGGTTTACAATTTCCGTATTTTAAGTAAGTATCTAAAAAATGCTAGGACTGCTGGAGTTCTAAGGTTCCACTCACATGTGAACTGATCAGTTCACCTATGGAATCACTACTGTTTATTTGCTTCCTTATTTTGTGAGAAATAATGTAGGAAAGCAAGTGCAACCAATGGATGGGATCATGAAGAGTTATCTACGGATGAAATGTTTCATTCTTTAGAGTGCAACAAGTGTCAGTACATAGAGAATTGATAAATGAATACATTTCGCTTTGCTATACAGGGCCTCGATTCTGTTACTGCATTGTAGTATAATGACAGGTACACTGTCGGGTCACGTGACGTGTTTTTTCGTACCATTGACGCCTAGAAGCTTTGATGGGTGTGCCCGTGTAGACTTAAAGCAGCCATGAAATGAAAACCGCCATGTTCGTGCAGTTGTCATGTTACTACAATGCATTAACAGAATCTAGGCCCTGCTCCTCTTATTGGGTATTTATGAGTGTCTAAGTTTTGTTCGCGATTCCCGTCGCGTGGCAGGTTAGGGCACGTTTATTTAGGGGCTACATCCAGTAACACTAGCGCCAATAATGTAGAAAATCATATCTTTTATACAGATCATTTTTGCAACAAGTGTCAGATCAATCTCTGAATCACGTTAAGGGGCCACCACTAGCGCCACCGAGGACACAAAATCATATCCGTTTTTAGAGATCAAATTTGCAAAAAGTGTCAGTACAATCTCTCAATCATGTTAAAAGTGATTTTTATGAAACACGACAAAGAACCTAGGATCACGAACCTGGGACTAGAAAGCATTTATGCCAAAAATGAACGTTTCTGGCGTCAACGCTATCTAGTCCTAGGTTTGTTGCCTTAGGTTCAGGGCCATGGGTCCTCAAAATCACTATTAACATGTTTGTGAGATTGTACTGACACTTTTTGCAAATTTGATTTGTAAGAAAACATATGATTATTTTCCTCGGTGGCGCTAGTGTTACTCCCTGGACCCCCTTACATAACATAAGCAGCCTATATACGTCCCACTGTAGGGCACAGGCCTCCTCTCAAGGAGAGAGTATGGGCTTAATCACCACGCGTGCCCACCGCGGATTGGAGATTTCAATTGGAGGAGGTATGTGAACACCTCAGACACTCAGGTTTCCCCACGATGTTTTCCTTCACCGTTAGCAAGTGGTATTGCTACTATAACTTCAAAAATGTACATAACTTAGAAAAAGAAGTTATAGGTACATGCCCGCACTGAGAATCGAACCAGGGTCTCTCGCTTTCGAATCCAATGTTCTACTCACTGGGCTACCACCACCCTGGACCCCCATAATAGTGATTTTCAGGACCCGCGACCGAGACTTTAGGATCACGGACCGAGGACTAGATAGCATTAATGTTTTTGGCGTTAAATCCATCGGTCCTAATGAAATATTGACATGATTGAGAGACTAGTCTTGCACTTTTTGCAAAAACGATCCGTAAAAAAAGAAATGATTTTTTCATTGGTGGCGCGAGTGTTACTGCGCGGTGCCTCTTAATTGCGTGATCTAAAATTAAAGAGGAAGTGTTCAGCAATATGTAATCACAAATTTGTGAAAAAGCATTCCGATCAGAGCAGGATCGCGGCTGTCGGATAGCATCTGCCAATATCGGTAGACTAATTTAACACGTCATATAAATACAGTTTCTTGTATAAATACAGTCGCCGCATCGTTTCGCAGCCGGGCGAGTCAGCCGAGAGTTGGGCAAGTTGGGTGAGTCTGAATCAAGATGGCAGAGCCAACAAAGCTTGGACGCTCAGAGCGAGCGTCGCAAATCTCGCTGCCGCATCGGCTTATGCATGAATACACAAGCAGATTTCCCAGACTCGCTGTCGGAGATTTAGACTGAATATTGTACGAATATTTCGCTGCCAGTGACTAGTGTAACCATAGGTATACCAACTTTGGGTTGGTGATGAGGTCCAATGTAACCTATGAACGTATTGATTTTATTTGGGATATAGTTATGTATAAATAATGTAGTTGACTTAGTAGTCGACATAGTCGAGATCCTTGAATTTAGTGGTTTTGGGTACTTCTTTCGTTATATAAGCTTGCAGTCATAGGGAAGATGTCCCTCTGCAAGATCTAGACACAACGCCCAACGCCGCTCTATCAATTGCGTTGTGATGACCTATGTAAAAAAAAAAATTGGGCGATTCAGGTTTTAATGACAACTATCGTAAGATAATTTGCTCGGTAAAAAAATACGCAGCAGGCTTGGACAGCAGCGCCTACATCAAAATTTTTGTTGTGATAGATAAAGAACACTTATTGTATACGAATACTATCGATATTACTTTATTTGTAATAATATAAAGCAACCCAGAAAACAAGGAAACCTAAGTGTCTGAGACGTTCACATACATCAACGCTTTGTTGTTGAAATTGGCAATCCGCACACGTGAAAATTAAGCCCATACTCGGCCTGTGCCCTGCAATGGGATGCATATAGTGTACATTAAAAAAAATACATGCATAAAGGTAGGATCGGCATGTGTGGAGTCACGGGTTGACCATCAGAGATCTTATTTTCTCTAATGGGAACGTAGATATTATAGTTAGAAACGCTATTGACACGGCTCTCAATACAAGTGCAATGTTCACCCAAAATAAGACTGCGACGGCACTTGAAATATTTCATCACAACGCAGATGTCCCGTTACCCGCCTTTACGGTGTATTATGGTGGAAAAGCATCGATGATGTTCAAGTGACAAGGCGGACAAGCATGCAGTTTATGCCATATTCTCATGTTGTGTTTGGCGTGCCTAGCATCCACACGAAATACATCGATACATCATAAAATGCGCTTTGTTGTTTCTAACATCTAAGGTACGCAGGCAGTAAAAGTGGGTGGCCAAATTGTCGGCAGCTGCAACTAAAACTTTGATACATACCTCATCAGCTTTTTCGAGAACAGCAATCATTTTGAGATTTTCATATTGAACCAAGTCTAAAGTTTGTCATTTATTGGTTGACTAGAACGACGTAAGTTCAACAGGACCCTTTCAAAGCACCTAGCTTCGCAGTCGCGCACGCACACAGCAGCTGCTCAACCCTTATACGTCAGCGTTTGGAATATTTTTATCGTGAGGGTACAGAGTTGAGGAATTACCACCATAAAGATCGACGTGCTGTCGCGCACCGAATGCATGCTAGGCCCACTGACCCAGAAGCGGGAGAGCCCACGTGGGAGAGGCCCCCGGCTCCAGACGTCTCTAATGCGGCAGTCACGATATCACTTGTTGGCCGTTTTAACTATTGTCGTGATGAGGTAGCGAGGCGTAACACATCGCCAGACTTGACTGGATTAAACGTTGACAGTGTAAAACCTCCTTAACTTACTAATGAGACGACCTGGTTCACTCGTTATCTTACCTGGAACAAGATAATCAGACGGTTAAAAACTTAAAAACAAAGTGATATAAGAAATAAATAATAATGTCCACACAAAAGAATCACTTGTGCTGGCCTCAAAGTAGGATAGTCTGGATATACCAAGGTTGCAATTTTACAAGTTACAAGATCACAAAGGGTAAACCTGTTGTCAGGCAAACTCTGTGGCATCAGTGGCATCTGGCATGACCTCTCAAAACCATTATATGGAGTGGAAATTACAAATGCCGAGGTTTTTGCTCTGATAGGCGTAAAAACGCAACTTCTTGGAACCTGAACTGGAAGAAAGATCATACATATAAAGTATTGCACCCGTAAATTATTAATCTTTCATTACATAGCAAAGTTGATCGAATATTACAGGTCGTACGAGGAATCGACCGAAGATAGTTATTTTTAATATCACTTGGGAATGTGGACATTCCCGATTGGTAAAGGTATTATGTCCACATTCCCAAGTAACTTTGGCCTTTGCATCGACGCAATGAGATGATTTACACAGCGTCCAGTGGCACCTTCACTCACACTAGATGGGTGAAGAGACCACTCGGACGCTGCAGTGCTTGGGATATTGTCTTAGATGGAGTAAGCTTGCCCAGCACCTACACCATCCTGACAGTGGGGTAGCCCAGTGGGTAGAACAATGGATTAGCAAGCGAGATACTCAGGTCCGATTCCTATTGCGGGCATGTACCTATGACTTTGTTTATTTTCAAAGTTACATACATCTTAGAATTTGTAGTAGCAATGCACACGCTAACTGTGAAGGAAAACATCGTGAGGAAACCCGCGGCTTGATTGGCTCCACACCTATTGACCGATCGTAAGCAGGGTGCTCAAAAAGATTGATCGTTCGAGCATCTCAGAGTACGGTCTCGTCGATGATAATGCAAGTAGTAAGCCGAGATATTCAAGCACGATTAACCAAAACGGAGCCCGACTAAAACAAAGCTAATGCATCACGAAGTGACCTCGGTAAAAATGACCCAAGATTCATGATATCCAAAGCCAAATCCGTGTAGTGAGACGTCGCAGGGAAATGGCACAGCCCTTTAACCCGTAAAAGGCGATAGAGCGACCGTGACTGCACCAAAACAAATCACCGGGCAAGGAAGCGGCGACAGCTGACTGAGTACTCACTACACAAGATAAACTCAGCGCAGGCAACCCGTTCAAACAATCAAATACTAACTTCTTAGAGAACCTCTAATAACAAGGAATCAAAGAAACAGAAAGAAGAATCACACAACACACACAAAAGGCGAAACCTACAATAAAAGTCTATCTACAGGTAATTCTGGCCGCGTCGAGCAGTTTATCAATTTTGAGGTTTTGTTTTTGCTAAGACAAAACCTCAAAAACATTACACAAAATATTCCGTTTCCTTTGCGCAAAACATTTTCGTTGCTAGGGGAAGCAAAATAAATAGTTAATTTGGAGCATTGAAAACCGATGGTTGTATGTAATGTTTCATGATAAATACGAGCAGGAGACACGGCTTAAGTCCTGGCTTTGAAAATAACATCGATTGTTATTTTCAAGGCCAGGACTGAGGAGGTTAAATGAAAATTTCAACGAACAACGAACGAACATTTCAGAATACTTTGAAAATAAGAGGTTCATCCCAAAAATTATTGTGAATTTTCTCTTGGCTACTGGTCGCACTATACAAACTACTCTACAAAAGTAATCGATTGGTTTTTGAAATAACCGGTTATTATCGGTTTTGTAAAAAACCGGGTTCCACCGATCACTTATCCTGATATTTCGAGAATGCCTAATTAGCCTGGAATATTGTCGTTGAGGGCCTAATCAATAGGCCAGAGCGATATTGTGTCAGAGCGATATAGGCAGAGATAAAGATGGCGCGAAGCGTACTAGGAAGCTCTTTACAAACTTTCTGTAGTGCATACACCGCACGGCCGGTCGACCCGGGGGCAGAATCAATTTCACGTGGAATCCAACGCAAGTGTGTCAGGAGGTTATGGTAATCCAAGAAAGCACAGCCGCATTTGCGTTCCGTTACGAGGTCCGCGGTGGTGCGCCAATCATCGCGATTGGTGACTCCGCCACAGACACCAATCACGATTAATGAGTAACGCTGCTATACTTTGGATTAACGAGGCCGATAAAAAATATAGACGCCTGTAAGTACATCTATTGGTGCAACACAGAGTCATTACACTCCATCCAGAGGTGAATATACTGACACAATGTAGGTAAAGTGACCGATCGGCCTCTAGTGGACAATACAAACGCGCGAAATGAGCTTAATTTTTGTGGTTTTCGAAGTCCTGTTGGTTTTTAATCACTTTATGTTAACCGGTGACACGTATAAATGCCGTGCAATCTGCATTAAGGCCGGGTTCCCCGACATTACCCCTAAATCGGGTGTTTTGAAATACATTTTACTCTCTAATGGTTAATATTTAAAATCTGAAAAAAATTTACTTTTCGATGTCCTATCTAGGGCCGGCGTTCATTATTTTTCTGATTTTGAAACTTTACAGAATAAAAAAAAAATTGCTAGGTATGGTTACTAGGTATGGTTACTAGGTATGGTTTTATTTGAGCTGTAATGAGTTTCAAATAGTAATAAATATACCAAAATGACTATGAATGAATGTGTTGGTGAGTGACATCCTATTAATAGGATTTGTATTTCTTTAATTTCGAAAATGCTTACTGTTCCCCCAAGTTTTCGCTCACGCAGCGCAATAAGTCCCATACAAATCCGTGCGCTCGGAGAACCCAGCCTTAACGTTACGTCGATTAAATAAATACAGCAAGTTAGTTCTATCGATTGTGTAGTCGTGTATCAACGTCGGCGCCCGCGCCGGTACACCGAACTAATCTGCGCCACTGGTGTACTCATTATTCTAATATCCCTGGGATCAAGAAACTCTCGGTCAGGATCTGCTGAGGGCGGAGTTTCTCCGGAGAGCGAGCAATTCCGTAATTCCCGTCGCAAATGACGACAAAAATAATGGTCCACCCACGGACAGAGCATGGTAAATACACTGGTTTAGCGCACGCCAATAAGTCAAGCAATGGTACCGTTGAGTCCAGGAAAGTCGTCATAAACCTCTGCTGGATACAGTTCTTCTCTCAGACAGAGAATAATTATGGAATTCAGTATGACGTGTGCTCACCTTAGTTTTCAAATGTTGATTTGACTGTAAGTAAATTAAAAATAAAACAGGATGGGACAAAATTCCCGTATCTTGCTGTAAGTAGGGTCTCTACTCGTCAGTAAGAACAACTTTTACTACTTGGAAATCGTGAAAAAATTATCAGCTTCCATTATGTTTTGACGCTGTAGATGGTAGTTTAGTATTGGTGGTTTTTTCATTTAATTTCATTTAGAACGATTTCTAAGGGTTTTTTTTATTAAAAGCCTACATTGGTCATTAGACTTAGCACCAAGCGCTCACAATCTGTAACATCACTAATGCCCCGCGAATACACCACGCCACGATACCGTTGAGGCATCAAACGCCTCCGCGAATGTCATGTAATGGCGCGGCAACAAAGTCGCTCGCAGGTAACGGCATGAGACATCTAAAGGATACAATCAGCGGCTTCGAGAAGTGGAAATACTTATCGTAAGCGATTACGAAATGTGCTTCTAAAAGAGACTCCGGCCAGTGTGTAGACTATTTGCGGTCGGGCGGAAAGGCGAATACAGACGTTAACAGCGAGTTCATTTTCCACCATGGATTTAAGACTAACCGCAGCCTTCGCTTCGCCCTAGCGGCGACTGCACTGCAACGGCTTGCAGACATCATACACAAGTCTAAACTCATTTCAAGTCGTTTGTAATACCAACCAATTAACTGAGCAACACCACTATAAAAAGTCTCATCTAGAAATTAGCGCCGACAAGAAGATCAATATTTATTGATCTAAGTGCCAACTAACTAGTAGTATTAAATGACTGCAAATTGCTGAGACAGTTAAGAGCTCTGTGCTTTTATGGAATGAAGCCGAGGAGCGCGAAGTACGAATGTACTAATTGTACTTAATGAGCTGTGGTTCTACCATAACTTTGCTCAAGATTCATGTGATCCCACATTACATGGAGGTTTTTAATTTTTCCGAATAAAAGGCGTTAAACAACTCTTGAAAACCATTTATGCAATGCAAACCTGTGGTATAGCCACCTAGGTACCTAGGTATAGCCAATGGGGTCACTGGACACATAACGAGACGTTCAGAGAGAATTGATGTGCGTATCAACATCGCTCTGCACGAGATATTCGCTGCGTAAAGGCATACTTGCGTCAGAACAAGTGTGGCTTTCGAGCGTCAACTATCACGGAAGACGGCGGAAAAAAATGCAGTTCCGACTCGAGTATCGCACGGCATATCTGTCTCAATAGAGTAGAGCAGTGGCTCGTAACAATACCACTCGGTGAGACGCATGACAAAAAACTTATAAGACACAATAGCTTGAACGGTTCCCGACCTTGCGTTTCACCTTATAACTGGGCTGTAGTCGTGTCCGATCATCCCACTTTGCTTAACTTCTTCCATTGCATCGCCAACCGTAATACCGTTCACAGTACCGCTCTATTTGACATAATAATTACTTCAAAAGAGTCTACTGATGGCGGCTCTTTGCGTAGCGCTCAATACGAATGCGGTCACGCTATAAATATTACGAATGATCTCGGGACATAATGTTCACATACATGTAACGCAAGTAATATCGAGAAAATGGAAGAGGTTATATGGACGCATTACCGCGTGTAATAATTTGAATAATTATAGTTCTCGGAATATGTGATGAGGTCCAGTGATGTGATGTTACAATGCGCATTAGATGAATATGCAATAGAAACGCGTGTGAATCAAACAAAAGAAACAAACGAATTACAAGATGTAATTCCGATTGAATAAGAATTTTCAGTTATGAATAATTTACGCTACAACCGGTGTAGAAATGTGCTTTTATATCCGATGCCAAATTGCAGGACACATATGAAGAGTAATAAAGATGGTTTATGAACAATAATAGTAGTTCGTAGTCTTGTTAATTAACTGCAAAACTATACTTCACAACAATACTTTTTCATAATTATACATTTAACGGGTCTAATCGCAACGGGTCTATTTATTCTGCATGGGCATCGCGAGTAACAAAAAATACCAATATTTTTTCACCCATAAAACCTTTTTCCTTCCTTTGTTAGATCTTCGAGAGAAAATAAAAATATGTCTAGAAATCATGGTAAGATATTACTTTTACAGTAACGAAAATAAAGAAAAGAAAGGCAAAAGAAAATATTACTTTGTGCAAAGGCGTGCTCAGTCCTAGCTCAAATTTTATACCACTCTATTTTCACAATTTTATACTTTGGCTTGAGTAGTGCAATAAGTGTATAAATTACTTAAACATATTAAAAACACAAAGATAGGGAGACATATATAGATAGTCGATAAATACATTAATATACATTACTAACATGTAACAATCTTACTAAAATTTATAATCATGATTAAATTGTAAAAGAAAGCATAGATTGCTTGCCTTTACAGTAATAGACTTTGATGGACTCCTTTGAAAACAATTCCCAATAAAATTATATAAAAATGATGCAAGATGGTTTGGTTAATTCCTCTTCAAACTCCGGTAGCTTGTGGTTATTGATCCCCTTAATTGAGGTATCACTTTCATCCCGTCGGACGAGTAATACGAGTATTGATGAGATAAGCATATCTGATACGCTCTTGGCATATCCTGTTTGCACTTGGCCTCATTGGCATTCACTTTGCGAACTTTAATTGAGGGTGTTGTTTGTAGTCAGTATCTACGCTTCGCTATCTCAATAGTTGTTGGTAAAAAGTGAGGCCATTCGATAGCAATTTGAGCAATCTTGTGCCTTTAAAGGGCTGACAATGTTTCCGGTAGGAGTAAAAAGCAAAGCAAGTTCAACACGCTTAAGTGATGTAAGGAAACAACTTACAGTTAGATCGTTTGAAATTCTGGTTTGTGATGAAAGAATGAGAAGTAATATTAGGCTAAAGCTAAAACTCCAATGTCTTTGTTTACATTTGTTGTTAATGCCATCCAGACATTTAATGCATTCTTGTTTCAAGAAAATACAAATTGAAGTGTGTTTCAATTGATAAAAGACTGACAATTTACCAAACCAAGTTTGAAATTTCGCCTTCACCTATATTTTTAACCATCATGGAATATTGAATCAAACCAGTCTCGACAAGAAAGATCATCACAAGACATAGCAGTCCCTGAAAAGGCAAAATAATAATGAACTCATCTCCCGAGACAATGTCTCAGCGCCGCATGTAGACCGTAGCAGCGGCAGCTACTGACAAAACAACGCGCTGTTTGACACGCTCAACTAAACAGCGTAAGAGTGAAAATATAAGGACCGACTGATGCAATTTTACTATTTAACAAAGACCTAGAAGTTATATTCACGATAACAACAAGACTATCAACGGAAATGGTGGAACCGATGGCACTATAACCATCCAAATGACGAGTCGAAGTAGCGTTCAGTGGGCTACAGATAGCAACGATGTCAAAAGATTGTCGACGGAAATGATCGAACCGATTGGCACTATAACCATCCAAATGACAAGTCGATGTAGCGTTCAGTCAGCCAAAGTCAGCAACGATGTCAAAGTGACTAGAATTTAATCATTTAGAACAAAACAAAAATCCAAGCAAACAGTATCCTACTGAGAAATTTCACCCGGATCGCAATAGGTGTAGGGATTCTACTAATAGATAGTTCTGAAGATGGGCACTGACTGGGTAGTTGTGTTGAGAGCTTTGTGCCCCTAATGAGAGATAAAACGATATGATCATGTAGATAATGATGATGACCATACTAAACCAGCTTTTCATCTCCGAACGAGTAGCTCAATCAGACGTTATTACTTTAACAATGTAATAAAGTCATTAAGTGCACATGTTTATAGCCTTTACATCAGTAAGAACAATGGCTAAGATGTAACTGAGTAACTAATTATCTACTTAACCTTATTAGGGTAACCCGAAACAATAAACGTCTCTAAAACAAACAGAAGCATCAAGATATAACACTTTAGACCGACAAATTTAACACATGAGAAACTATCATTGTGCTCATGCCGTATTGCCACGGACAATTAACTACGAAAATGGTCTCACCAAAAACTACAAGTGACAAAGATTTCGGTTTGAATAGTGAAAACTGCGTGGAAAAAAGTAAAGCTGACCCAGATGTGTTAACAGGTGTCTCTAAGATGTTTACCGTGTCCACTAACCCGTGGAAGTTTTTACCAATATTGATTTACATTCAAGTAAGCATTATTCCGTGTGGTGCCGGATTAAGAATAGCGTCACTCCATTTCATTCCGTGGACGTCGTAGAAGGCGAGTAAGGAAATAAATTACCAGGAGACGGGCAGCAGCGTCCTCCTGAGATTCTAACCGCATACTGCGATCGCCAACCCGTCTGCCAAGCGTGGCGATTATGGCAAAACCCTTTATGGTTAGGGAAAACCATGAGGGAGGCCTGTGTCCTGCAGTGGGCGTAAAAATGGCTGATAATGAAGTATTATTAAACAGGCTATTCGCTGATGACAAAAAAACAAGTGCGGCCTTAATTTTTCCGCGCGAAATCGCGAAAAGTGACGGCCTTTTTTACTAGTCTGTTGACTGTAATATTATGTTTTAAAACTTACGCAGGGACTGATACAAATATGCATACCATTTGAATTTACTTCCGCTTCATTAATATACATTCTAATTCACCTGAATTTACGACGGCATCAGATTCCTACTCATATTGTTGGCTTAAGCGGGTCTGGCCGTGGTAATCAAATGTATTACTGGTCCAGCAGTAACTCGTTGGATTATCATGACTGAGTTCGTGGATTCGATTTCCAATGGGGGCTGCTGTACTTTGATTTTTACAAGTATCCTTAGACTATCACTGGGCTTGGGACTAGGACAAGTGATTGTTGTTGTATGAATGTCATTTATATTTTCCCTGCTCTTTGACAATACTTTAAGTACAACAAGCTTCAAACGGCTAGCCTATTCGACTTGTTATCCCGCCACCAAATCGTTTGTCAAATAGATCTTGCCCTCTCAGCAAACTGCACTCTACAACTGCATTGTATCAAGTTGTTTTGTATCGTTGCAACCTAATGAAATCTATAGGTAAAGAAAGTCAAACCTTGGATCGTGAAGAAAGTCATGCTCTCCGAGGGAAAATGAAACGGACACCAAGAGCGTGAGCACTAACAGAGTCGATAGCAATCTTCCTTGCGAACCGGAAATAGAGCATAGCAATCCCAATTCGCTTATCTCCAGCCCGATTGGAATGCGCCGGTATAATAAATCAGAGATTTGCGGTAAATCGTGAGAAACAATGCCGTAGATGCTATCTCCGACGTGCAGACGTACGCACAGACTATCCGACTATGTAGATGTAGGGTAATAGAACCGAACTATACACGATCCGCCGTTCTAGCACGATGTTCGAGGGGCTATTCCACTGCGCTCAATTGGTTCACTTGTTTATAAAACACTAACATGCTTAAAGCGCGGAGGGGTGGGCATATACCATTGAAGTCATATATCTTGATATGTCTACATTTAGGACAAAGTCAAAACACTTGCACGGGCATGGTATAATGATTGTGTTTATCACGCGATCAAACATCTTGATAAAGATAATTAAAATACTACCTGTTGTAGGTATAACTGTTTTTTTAAAAGGAAAGCTAAGGAGAGTTATTGAATCGTTTGGAGATTTAAACGCGTGTTTTACCATAACTTAAGGCAAAACACATGTAAAGTATCTCTGTAGGTCGACCGAGGCTGATACCGATGTTCATGCTAGGCGGGCAGATCAACAATCTTTTCGGTGGAATTTGCACCGCCGAAGAAGAATAGGCAATAAAATTGACAATTGCATAACCACAGAGTGTATAACGTTTCTTTTGTCTACCGAGATTGATGTAAAGCATTATTTAAGAAACGGGAAGTCTTAAATCGGTTTCGTATTTGTTTTATTTTTTTTAAATCTTACGCGCTCTGTTTTGTGTTCAACATAAAGGTAGAAGTACACTTTTCATACGTATTTATCACAGCCATAAATGTTTAATTAAGATTTCGCTTCCGGATTTTGAATAAATTTGTATTTTTCTGCAAATAAACAGTTGAATTTTTTTAATGGCAAAAAGGTAATGGTTTATTGTTAATATTGCAGAGAAATCGTTACTTAGTAGTTAATTAACATCGTATTCAGTGGTATTTACGTTCTCACAGCCGAGTTCTCGTCTGGGATATAATTACTGCAATGTGCAGCCATTGATTGTAATTATAGAGGAGACAAGGCGGACTGTGACCCGATCTATTTGCCTGGTCAAAGTTTTGACGTATTGTGAACCCTGAGACAGTTTGCCACCCCACAAAGTGAGAGCGAGTAAGGATTTGTCAAAGATAAGATAAGATAAGAATATTCTTTATTGTACCAGGAAAAACACAAACATGAAATGTTTACAAAAATGCAGTACAATTGGCGGCCTTATTGCTTATAGCAATTTCTTCCAGGCAACCGACGATGGAGAGTTGTTGAAGGAAAAGTGAGACGGGTAGTAGGTGCAAATATGAATATTCATTTACATACTTATACATAATAATAATATACTTATTTATACCTTTACATACTATAGGTATAACCATTATAAACATACATAAAGTTACATAAATTACAATAAAGTTCTACCAGAGGACAAAAGAAAAGACATACCTACATGCAGGAAAACAATAATAATTGAACTATTTAATAAATTATAGTGATAGATATAGAGCGTGAACCCTGCTTTTAAAGATAGCTGGGGAAGAAGAGCGCCTTATTGAAACCGGCAGATCGTTCCACAGCCGTGCGGCCCTAACAGCAAATGAGTGAAATGTCAAAGTGAGCTGTTCGCTGGTGCGGCTAGGTTTAAGTAAACCATTTCCTTCAAATGTGTCATGGTTAGAATAAGGTGATGGAAACTCAAAAAATTTGAATGGATGCTTAACCAAGACGTAAAAATTATTGTATAAAAACACGCTTATGTGGGTAATGCACTAAAATGAATAGTTTCGTGTCCTTTCCTTGCTACAAACCGTTGAGGAGTGCCTATTTGGGTACAATCCGGGCTGCATAATCAGTTATTATCATTGTTATTAATTCTTTATTGCACAAAGACAGTGTACAAAAGGTGGACTTAATGCTAACGGCATTTTCTACCAGTCAACCCGCAGGAGGTTTGACAGGCAAAAAATTGAGGTAGGCGTGCAAAAAAGAAAGAGGTCATTTTGTTAATAAAAATTGCTCCCTCGCACATATAAAAATGAATATTTCATCAATAATATAATAAAATACACACTAATACTTCATATTATGGTAATATATACAAATACCATACCATATATACAAATTTATAACAAAATATTTTTATAGATATATAACATAGCAACTGGTTAATAATGGATGTTTAATCTATTGCAAATTAGAAAAATGAGATAAAAAAAAGAAAAAGGTACCCTTACAATAAAAAGAAATTCAGTTCAATCTTTGAATTTGTAGATATATATAGAGATCACTTTATTGTACACAAAAAAGGAAATTATAACACTGTTAATAAAAGAAAGAGTCTGGACAACTATTTGCCTCTCGCTCATGCAATATTGAAGTCTATTTTGAACTGGAGAGATGTAAATAATTTTTCAGTCCCTTTCTTAAATCAACCGTGCTATACATAAATATTTCTTAACCTTATTACTTATAGTGATCCTTTCTAGACAACCTTTAAATCGGGTGAACTGATACGTTGGAGAAGGAAGTAGTAGACGCGAAAAATAGGAAATAGAATATAGTCAGCAATCAAAACTAAACGAATATGCAATGTTTCGCGTTCGTGCTACTAACCATTGAGGATTGCCCTAGTAAGGAGTCAAACCTGGCTGTAGCATAAGGTTATTTCTATCATTTTAGCACGTTGTCAACAGAACTGAACATACATGCAAAACTTCGAGGTCGTAAGTTTAGGTGAAGTAATTCAGTATTGCAAGATTCTATTTAAAACAGGCGTATGAAGTTAAATACAAGCGTCTAAAGACAGAGTCCACGTCATAGCTTTCATAAATACCTTGGGCTGATTTTAAGCACTACTACGCGAATCCGTGCAGACCCAGTAAAATGCAAGTCTACTTATATTATAATATGTAAGTAGGTATATGTAGAAACTTGCTACGGCACATAAATAAACAACTCTCATCTGCATATCTGACAACCGTAGGGAAGCTGCTGGTGGCCTAGCATGACCTATTTATTGCACACACTAGCTGTGCCTGCGATGTGGTTCACGTGGGATTCGGATAAAACAACCATAAATATGATCTACGACACTCTCTGTGTCAGATTTAAACTAATTCCATGCATACTCTTAAGCGTACATACGTAGATAAGCACTAATTGTCCAGATCAAAATAAAACAAAGCTATTTTCCACACACACAAATCTTGTCAGCCGCTGTTTCGGACCAACCTATGATGGAAGCGGTGTGCGACAGGATACCTCACACCTATACTTTTGACAATAAATACAAGGTACAACTACAAGAGGAGCCAGCCGACTACTCGGGTATACACGAAGTCAGAGTGTATACGGACGGCTCCAACACCGAAAGAGGAACAAGCAAAGGAGCTTTCTCCAATGGACTAAACCTAAAAATGTGTACGACCCTTGGCACCTTGAATACAATTTTTCAGGCCAAATACATCGGTATAACAAGAGCAGTCGCGCTGTTGAATATAAGAAATATGCAAGGCTATACAATACGCACAGTGCCAGTGTCTTACAAGCACCTCACAATCAACAGCCTGATACTAGAGTGTCACCATTAGTTGGAAAAACTGTCAAAAACAACCGAGTCACCTTACAATGGATAAAGGGTCATAGCGGCTCCTTGGGCAATGATGCTGCGGATGTACTCGCTAGAAGAGGCTCGGAAACTACAGTGGAAGGACCCGAACCCCTGCTTCCACTACTATACAACCAGTTCATGAAATGGTTGTAGTCGCGAACAAAAAGCCAGCATTCTGAACTTTGGAGAACAGAAATCAGATGCAGACAAGCCAGGGAGGCTCTACCAACAATCTCGAAACGTCTTTCACGCAGCCTGCTGTGTCTGCGAAGAGATAATCTGTGCAAAGCTGTGGCAATCCTAACAGGCCACTGCTCACTGAATAGACATTTTTACAACATGGGATTAACCAACAGCCCGCTTTGCCGGGGAGGCCTCAAAGAAGAGGAAACACCCGCCCACGTGACCATTTACTGTGAAGGCGTGGAAAAGCAAGGGACCGCCATCATTGGGAAGCTGGGATCCCTTCCGGAGGCCTGCAGTGACATCAGAGTACTGCTGGCTTTCTGGAAAGAGATAGGCTAGCTGGAGTAAACTCACAGCTTTGCTACTTACAATGGCCCAACCATGAGGCTAAGTGCGGATATCTCAGGTCTAACTAAGTGCAAGCGCATTGAGCTTTACAATGTTAGTCTGAATCTGAACTCTATGAATTTAACATAAGAATAGCGTTCAATGTCCAAAAAATTTAGTTTTTTCAGCTAACGGTGTCGAATAATCTGGCACTAATGCCATACTGGTACAGAGCTCGATACCCCATGAGTCCCCTGTCACAATCTTTGTTAATATGTAGAGCGAGATGTCACTATTCATATCGCTACATCGAGCGCGCGAATCGAGTACACTGCACATATTGAAGTCGCGTGCCGTACCACTGACCATCAATAACCGCTGCAATATGACGCTTATTACTTCGGCCATAAGGCACACGGCCCATGGATCGTAAATTCCACCTGCGTGCATAATACAATGCGTGTCACGAATTCACGATGCAAACGTTGCGATGATTTGTTGACATACGTGATTCAGTCGTTTGAGATTCGATGGGCCTGTTGTTAAATAATTATTTATGTAACAGCTGACTCGGCAAACGTCGTTTTGCCATATTAATTAGCCTACGACCTATTCTCAGGCCTACCAAATATCCACGAAAAAATTCAAGAAAACGGTGAAGCAGTTTCGGAGGAGTTCGATAACTAACACTGTGACATGAGATTTTTATATATGAGATTTAATTTGGTCTTGTGGCATAGGTGATTTTATTTTATCAATTTATGAGAATTTAAGGACGCGTTTTTGGTGCAGTAGCGCAGCTTAAACTTGTTACTCATTTGATTTATCTACTTGCACATGTTTGTTACTTAGTTACCATATGCGGAAACTTATTTTAGCTCACAGTATCTCAGGCACTCAAGTCATTAGCGATGGAGAGAGAAGAGTTATAAAATTTATAATGATCAGGAAAGGTAGCCGGGGGTCGATGCAGTGTCAATATACGCGGTAGGTGTTAAATAAATCCGTCGATTTTCATATTAATTTATTAAGATTTGCTCTCGAAAAGTCGACCTTTATAACGGACGAAAATATTCATCCTACTTGAAAAGCCAATCATACTGCAGTCATTTCCACTATTAAAAGGAGATGAGGGATTGACTTTTAAAGCTATCTATATTGCTATAAAACCTACAAGTGTTTTATGGTACTATTGATAGCTAACCTGTTTATTAAGACACCTTACTGTTTTTCTGACACGTTTTGTAGTTTTTTAGTCGTATCTGCAACTTTGTTTCGTGGCATTAGGATGAAATCCCCTGTTCGACCGGGGTGTCAACCAAAAATAATTCAAGTACATACGTCCGAAGAGCGTTGGTAGCCTAGTGGGTAGAACATCGGACTCGGAAGCGAGACCCAGGTTCGATCCCAAGTGCGGGCATGTACCTATGACTTGGTTTTCTAAGTTATGTACATTGTGAAATTATAGTAGCAATACCACCCGCTAACGGTGAAGGAAAACATCGTGAGGAAACCTGAGTGTCCGAACTATTCACATACCTCAGCGCTTGAAATCGCCAATCCGCGGTGGGCACGCGTGGTGATTAAGCCCATACCCTCTCCTTGAGAGAAGGCCTGTGCCCAACAGTGGGACGCATATAGGCCGATTATGCATGCACATACGTCCACAAACGTCGCCACTGACTGAGTTCGACGCGTATCGCAAACGTGGCCGACCAAAGCGGAGATGGCGGGACGACCTCACGACCTTCCTCCGGGCTGGTCAAGAAGGGACGAGTGGAGAGATAAAGGGGCACACCCCTGCTAGGTAGAGGCCTTTTTATGTAGGCTCTGTGCCACATATCTGAGGCTACATAAAAAGTATACATAGTTCACCAGTATTATAAGTCGACAACGCGTCAACCTTTACATTCGTGCAATCTACCCAGTTACTTTACGGGCGACTTTACAACTAAGATTTAAAGGTTGATCTGCCGTCGACTGTAAGAATATTAGAAGCAGTTTCTGCTTTACCTTCGACTTACTACCGACGTCTCATACATCTAGCACAGATGTAAAACGCCTGAATAGTTGTATGTTTGCCTTTCAGAGCAAACAAAAGGATAGGTATCTAATTAAGACAGTTTACGTACTTTTACAATAATTACGGACTCATTTGTGTTTACATTTTTTTTAACTAGTCTTGTTTGTTTACAGGTAAATACAAGCAACGCCACCTCTCGCCTTCACTCAAATAGACGGTAAGCGTTATCCAAATCACGTTTAATTCTGTGCAATTGGGTCAACCGGCGTAATAGTTGTTCAGCCAAAACTCGAACAATCGGACTTGGAAGGCGAGAAGGCCAAAGAAAGACCGACAAAAAACCATTTACCGCAAATATCCATATTGTCTAAAGTGAATCGCGAGAAAAACAACGAGCCCATTGTAGCAAGTGCTGTTATAAAGACGTCGGAAACGTCGCCACTAGTTAGGGCAAATGATCGCGGAAAAAATATTTTGAATAAAAACTTAGGCGGGTTTTGGGAGACAAAAAACGGAGTGTAATTATTTTGGAGCTATAAGAATATCTCTCCGATTCCTTCCGAATAGCATCACTCCATTTCCTTCCGTGGATGTCGTAGAAGGCGTCTAAAGAAATCAATTACCAGGAGACAGCAGCAGCGTCTTCCTGAGATTCCAACCGCATCCTGTGATCGCCAACCCGCCTGCCAAGCGCGGCGATTATGGCAAAACCCCTCATGGTTATGAAAACCACGAGGGAGGCCTATGTCCTGCAGTGGGCGTCAAATGGCTGATGATGAAGAATATCTCAATTTCACGCCGATGGCTAATAGTTCTAGTTCTAGTTAGACCTGAGGGAGGCCTATGTCCTGCAGTGGGCGTCAAATGGCTGATGATGAAGAATATCTCAATTTCACGCCGATGGCTAATAGTTCTAGTTCTAGTTAGACCTGAGGGAGGCCTATGTCCTGCAGTGGGCGTCAAATGGCTGATGATGAAGAATATCTCAATTTCACGCCGATGGCTAATAGTTCTAGTTCTAGTTAGACCTGAGATTTCCGTGGTTAGCCTCACAGTTGGGCTTTTGTACGTAACAAACACTGACCGATATGTAAATACCTCAGATACAAGGGATTCTTAACGATTTTTTCCTTCACCGTTACAGAGTAGTATTACTACAACTACACAAATTACGTAACTTAGAAAACAAATTATCATTAACTCAAGATGATGAGGCTAAGTGCGGGATTCGAACCCACGAGCTCCCGCTTTTGATATGTAAAAATCATAATCAACGTGTTTGGTACGCTGATGGCTATTAACATAATAGTTACGGTCTGCAATCTGCGACGTTTAGTAAACCTTGGAGTGAAAGAAACATTTCCAGTTCAATGTAATCCAAACAATTCAACAGAGTAAAAGTGTCGTTACAACTTATGAATCGAAATGGGAACGGTAATCTAATGCAATTATCGAATATCAGCTAACCGAGTCCAATCCGGCAACGAATTGCCACAAACGCCATTTGGCTGAGAGATTCAAACACCCATCGTTTTTCACAAACATAATGCGGGTGGCTACCTACTACGCTCATATACTTTTTGCAAGAATCAAAATTGGCCTATTCACTTTCTTATATTGTTGCTGCATCGGAATTAATCGAGGCGAATTGATCGAATTCAATAAAAAAAAGCCGGCCAAGTGCGAGTCGGACTCGCGCACCGAGGGTTCCCTACAAATTTGTAGGTAGGTAGAACTTCAAAGACAATTTCTTTATGATTTAATTACAAATGACAGTTCTTAGATTTTTCCCTGTATTCGTAGTATAAGATTATATTAATTGCCAAATTTCATAGTTCTAGGTCATCGGAAAGTACCCTATAATTATCATATTTTGATTCCCTTGAGTGTCAAAATATTCGTTTTTTTATGGAATGCATACACGGCGGCGTAAACTTTCATTTAAAAATTAACTTAAAAGTTCGATCAGTTTTAATTTCAGTTACTTAATATATTCTTTATTATACACTAGGAATTACATTTAAGACCACGAATGTGTATTGAGTGTTTATTTATCTATTTGTTTTGAAGTAAGTGAAATATTGTTTCTTGTATTTACTCAGGCACATTCTACTATAATATTTCTACCAGTGAAAACTTGTCATCGGCTCTCCGATCTTATAGACTTATTTCATTTGTAATTTATCTTTTTCATAGCTGTAAGTTCTCCTTTGAAAATAAATAAATAAATTTCAACCCGATACGTTCACCCGTTTCTGAGATAAAGGGACGGACGGACATCAAAGTGATTCTATATGGGTTCCGTTTTTCCTTTTGAGGTACGGAACCTTAAAAAACTGCACGGGATCAACGTCTAGTGGTGCATGCGACCAGACGAACAGTTATGGGAATCGACGACCGCGTATTAGCGACAGCAGAGTCGTGATATCCAAAACAAACAGCTCATTGTTTGCGTCAAACGGAACATGAAAGGTTAGGAGAGTGGCGCCGCCGCCCGCGGCCGTGACTGACACCTGCTTTGAGAATAGCTAACCAGACGATGGGTGAGAGGGCAGCAAAGCAGCCCTATATTCTCGTTAAAATACTTACTACTACTATACTACCAACTACTACTATGGGGCCAGGCGGTAGACATTGAGTTTATCTTCTTGCTGAAGAGAGCCATCCGGTTTTTATTCAAGCTAGGTAGGAATTCGCTAAGATATTTCTGAAACTAACATCTGAATAATTGGAAGCCAGTACAATAATGAACATACTATGTATGTTACAAAAATATCAGAAACTTCGAATAAATTGTCAGCCATTATAATACTAGGAATAAATATTATTTCCACGAGTTGGACTTGCAGAAGTTAATGCATCCTATAGTTATGGGGCACTGAATAAAGTTCTACAAGAGTATTCCTCGAGATATATTAAAGTTACCACCGAAATTCCGTGCCTCAAAATTAGAGTGTGAAATTAGAGAGGACAGAAATGCAATCACTCGAATTCTGAACACGTTCCTCATTGCTACCTGTAGCAATTGATGCTCGAGAACCTCTTAGCAAAAGCAAATCGATTGATTTAACGCCCTGCAGCAGCCGGAAAAATCAACAAGAGTCAAGACCGAACTTCCGCAATCGACAGGCAGTGGCCCTGCCTGATTGATTGACGGCGGGAAAAGTGTCACAGAATATTTCTCCCTACTTATTTTATTGGATACTACGTCTGCCTGTTCGGTCCATGTGCCTAACTATTACGCGAAATATACTGGTGCAATAAATGAAATGTCTGGCCACGTCACGTTAAATCTTTCAAAACAATAACTTTCAATAAATTCACTGAACCGATGTCCGACGACAATGCACTTTGGGAGTGTGGAAAACGACAAAATTGATACAAATTAGCGTGAAAATTTATAACTGGCTACCTAATCTCTCATATATTGAAACTGAAAACGTCCTCAAAATCACCAAATAAGAATTAAAAATGATATATATATACTTTATTAACTTCAGAACTAGCCCATAGCCAATTTTGAAACCAGTCCATAGCAGTGCAAAGTAGCTACTTAAGTGATAAAAAATAAATATAATACTTATGAAACAACATTATTACAATAATAAGTTTGCATGTTTATGTTTTAATTACATATAATTTAATTGATTTGTTTAAATTTAATGGCATCCATGTTCTGTCATAAATCGTAACTTAGTTGGTAATATCTTTCACACGGTCCTCACAGGACAGGCTTGACCTAGTGTGAGGGTCACAATTAAAATTGTAATACTATCCATACCATCTGTAGATAATAAGGTTGTAAAATTGTTTTTTGGTAAAATAAATCTATTTGTATTTTGTAATTGTACATCCTTCAATTCGGCTTCACGTACCGGAGACTAAAAAAGTAGCAACCAAAAAAAGCATCCGTGAAAGAAGATAGTATAACTCTACCTGTCATTAACTCTGCACGAGCGGAGTCGTCAAAAGGTACAATGAATTGCTCACTCTAATTATAAGAAGATCGGCTGCCCAAACGGTTTTCGCTACTAAACGGTGATTCTGTAACTAAGACGGACCCCGCTATTGTTAGGTCAGCGATCAAAGGTGTTCAATTATAGATAAGCGATCGCTGCATCTGATGGAAGTTGCTGGCGTTACAGCTATGGGTCAGTAGTTCGCTACTACATATCTAGAGTCCATACCGTATATCTGGTCAATGTTGTATCCAGGCGGTGTAACTCATAGCTTTTCGTTGTGAGCTGATACCACGACATATTTGGAACAAGAACCTTGTCAGAATTCTACATAGGTATTACGGATGAGAGCATGTTCTTTGTCTGATTGGATTGCGAGCAAGTTACGAATGTTTAGTAATCAATTTGGAGCCGATGTAATGACAACTTGTTTTGATGCCAGAATAGATGCAAATATGTCAATAATATACATACAAAAAAATGTAGCCTATAAACATTGACCAATGTTGGGTATAGGGCTCTTTTCTTTCGTGTTAACTTTTTTAGAATATAGTTGACACATTTGTTAAATAACAATTAAACAAAATACTGAACATCGAAAACTATCAAGTCACTAAAAGCAAGACGAATAGTAGAGAAGAAATACCGACTCAACAACAACCTGTGAATTTTGTTAAATAGCAAATCGAAACAGAAATCGAAAACGTGTGTTTGAATACCGGAGAACATAATTGCTGTTAGCAAGAAATAATGGCAAGCGGCATGTGTATGTGTAGCCTTTAAATGTATTCAACGCAGAAGTATTGCGAGCGGTAAATCTCTACAAAGATAGCTAACAATTTGCTCGCGAACCATACAATTGTATCGAGGTAGTATGCGAGGCGTTCAAAGGAAACGCTTGCTTTTGTAGTAAAATTAATAAGGGCGGATAAAAAGTGGTCACACAAGCTTGCCGGTGTAGAAAAACGGGTGCAAGGGTTCAGCGTTCGTAACAGAAGCTCCAGGCTGTTCCCACCAAGTTCTGACTAGATATATTGCGCGTAATAAGCGATCAAGAATCATATTTATTGTAACTGATGCACAAACGATATAGAAAGAAATACTTGAATAATTATGCATTGTAAGATTTGATGGAATTTCTACGGTCAATCAACAGTTGCCTATTTTTTTCTATTTAAAAGCACAGGATTTAACAAAGGGTCGATCGACCTGAAGTTTTCGATTTACCAAAGATTTTGGTCTCGAAGTCTATGTTTTTTAGAGTATAAGTGCAGGTAACGGTACAAATAGTAAAGGCGGTCAATCGCTATTGAAACACGTTTAGGTACTTGTCACTAAGTATTTTTTGCCTTACACATCCATTAAAATGTCCGAACTGAGAAGATTTTCCGTTCATTGAATTAACGCGAAAACACAATCATTATAGTGTCAGTGATGCTAAGTATTTACGTTAGTCTATAATTTAACAGTTACCAAACAAGGGGTTAATGACTATGGCCTGCAATTCGTAATATAATGCTAGTTATTATTGATGAAATCGCGAACATCTGGTTGAGACCCGGAAGCTAAGAAATTACCTTTTAACAACACTTGTGGTACAGATGTGGCATTTATCATCACGCAACAATGAAGCGCCAACTTTCTTTTCGATTCAATTGGGCTCAGCCTTTGGAGATTTGTCTTATGGTCTTAACATATTAAAAGCACGCCCACTTATAAATTAAAAATAAGTTATAAATAACGATGTGCTGTACCGGCGAACGGTACCTAAACATTATTAATTTGCATAGTTTAATCTTGATTTGGAATTCTTGAATATTTTGTGTATTTTGACTACTAATGGTAAAAAGCAGAGTCAAAATCCGTTGATAATGAAATGTCTTTCCTCAGACTACCACAGGTTACACAAGTATTTGTGATAGCTATTGTGATAGCTCTTTCTGTAGTACAAATTGAACACACCATCGATGAAGTGAAACAGAGAATGAGTAGAGTTCGATAAGGCACGTCATTAAAAACCGATTTGTCAAGTGCCACCGTTTGAGCGGAAATAACTGAAGAAAGTCCACGCGCTGGCCGAAGGCCACAGTCGCGTGCGAGGCCTCAAGGCCGCAAATGAACAAATCGACTTCTAGCTTCCGAAGGTGTACTAATGCAACTCCGTATTTTTGGGGAATCCTCTAGTCAGTACAAGGAGCAGCAACGACAAATCTGAAATTCGTTTCTTCAGAAACAAGCAAGCAACGAGTAAAACATTTAAAACTTAAGCAAAACTTAAGCAACGAGTTAAAAATTTAAAACTGCTGGGCAAAGGCCTCCTCTCCTGTTTTCCATCTCTCCGCGTCCCCAGCCACCTCGCACTATTCTCGTTTATATTTCATACAAATTGAACGCGTCACGTTCTGAGATTGTAGTATGAAAAATAGAAATATAAAGTTAAAAAGTAAAAGCTTTATTTTATCAGAAGTGGTTAATTGCCGATACTGAAGAAACAGATTGCAGGTTTTGGATTATTTCAATAAAATATTCTGAATGAAAGCGATAAAAGTTTCCATCATTTGGACACGACAAATTAAGTTAGGGACGGCGCGCTGGCCCGACGAGGGTGTCTGAGTCTCGACAGGTCTTAATGGTACCTACTAATGAGTTAGTTTTCTAAGTCAGGTACATTTGTGAATTTTTAGAAGCAATACCACGAGCTAATTTTGAAGGAAAACATCGTTAAGAAATCTGAGTGCCGGAAGTGTACATACCTCAGCAGTTGAAATCGCCAATCCGCGGTGGACATGCGTGGTCATTATACCCATACTCTCTCTCTCTCTCTCTTTCGCTGAGAGAATACCTGTACCCTACACTGGGACACAAAAAGAAGATACTTTTTGTTTCGATAAGTAATAAATTACACACTTGCAGCATAAGTTACGTAACGCAAACAGCTTTGCTTCTTAAGTTAAACTCCTTTGGGTTTTAACGATACCAAAGCGACTGTACTTCCACTTGGCTTTTCCCAACAATCATCGCATTTGATTAATGAATGGCGGTGTGAAATTAAAATAACTCTTTCTTTATCTCGAATCAAAAGGCGTGAGCATTGAACATAAACAACTATAGCCGGCGGTGATCTTCGCTTCTAAGTTTATAAGCTCGATAGGCAGGCCACCGAGAGAACTTATCATATGAATGATACAAAGATCGGCTCCTCGATATAATTCGTAGCTCCGATTGTTACAGCTGAATAGCGATCGCACTGAATAGTACATGTGAACCAGAATTAATATAATAATGCCACTTGTGAATGCAATTGCCCGCTAATTGATATGATGATGCGTATAAAGAAGAACTTCCGTATGGGAATTGAATTGCGGTTATTCGTTTTTACTTCAATTAAAAACTTAAATCTGTATCAAATGACACTATTCTTCGTTTTTTTAAATACATCAGCGTATAATAAGCACCCGGAAACAATCCCTAACAAGTATTTTATTCGTTTACAACACTAGCAGTACTTATCATTAAGATAGTTGGTTTAACAAGTTTTCGTTGCATTTACCAAATATTTGTAGAGAAACTGTTTTTTTAAGGAACCTACTTAAGCCTCAGCTTATACAATTTACATACAATTAGGGAGCCATTTTTTTAGTTTTTTAGGTAGCCTGGTAACATGGGTCTTATGCCATTGTTGGGCAAAGGCCACCTTTTGCACTCCAACCTTCCATATCCACCTGCAACTCTCTCTCAGCAACAGTGTGTTCAGATCGTCCCGCTACATCTGCCCATTCTCTGTTTCGGCTTATTTTTCTGAGCTCACGTTTTCAACTCAGACATAGCCAGCCAATCCTAATTAAATTGAAGTTATCATAAAAAGTGTGATTGACGTGTTTCAGGAATTGCGCACATAAAAATTTGGGGAATCTTTCCCCGTATACTACGAGTATTTAGTTTTAATTCGAGGAATGAGATATAAAAATTACATGCATGTAGCGCATTTGAGTCAAGGTCATGACAGCTATTATGTCGAACACTGAACAAACACTTCAAAGTAGCCCGACGAACTGCAACAGAAAAGGGCTCGTAATGGACATTAAAAAGCAATCATTGGAGCCGGTAAAAAGTCGGCAATAATAGACATGTAAAAGAAATCAATTTCTATCGAAGTACCTTTAAATAATGAATAGGAAAAAGGTCTACAACATAATCGAGAAGGGCTTCCGAGAGTTGCGTACGGACGACAGCACATTATCCTGTACGCAAATGCACTTTACTCAGTTACATTACGGGGGACATTGCAACAAAGATATAACTATTGATCAGTTATTTACTGTATCAACAATTACCTCACGTAGATTGAGGTACCGCGACAGTTGATTGCATGGCGCAACCCGCTCATTTCCATATTGATTTAAAGAACGTGCACATTATGATAAAAAAGAACAATCCTCTATTATTCAACTTTTCGTCCAAATGTAAATGGAACGTGCTAGACGAAGAGAGAGAAAAGATGATTCAACAATGCAATAACAAGAATGAAGTTCCGGTTTAGAACAAAGCCGAATTGAATCACAAACGGTGTGAAAAATAATGTTGCAAAACAGGATGAACAAAAAACAAATCAGAACATTGAGACGAGTAGCTACAATTTTCACCTGCATTCACACATGCAGGGCAACATTATCATTGTAGGCCTAAGATTGATTTTAAAGTCAGTAATTTCGATACAAAATTATAGTTGAAATTGTTGGCCTGTCTATCACGATTCGAAACGTATTGTAGTAATAATATAAAATCGATGCAGCAATGATTTTGTGTGACCCATAACTGAGACAAAGCCTTTCTACTTTTTGTGTGTATTAAGGTTTTCGTGACCGCAACGACTTATTTGCTGTCTCTGCGCGGTTGTTTACGGTTACTGCTTTGTTAAATTCAACATTAGCCTTTTGCAATAAACGTCTGTTGGTCCGCATACAACCTATTTGCCTAACCGCTATGCTAAGGTCTCAATTGAGATGATATGTGACAGAGCTTTGCGCAGACGCAGACATACACATGGCGCGGTTTTGGAGCTCAATTTGAAAGCTCTCGGGGTTTTGGATTTGGGCTGGCACTGGTCGACGCGTAGACTTGATCAGTTTTGCGAGCTCGAGTTTGAGGTTGATATTCACGGTGATCGCAGCCTGTTTTAACTGCGCTGCTCATAGAAATATCGTTGGATATGTGCCTTCATATGTATACATCTACCTGTATTCCGGAGATCAGGGTTTGGGTTTGCCAGATATATTATGATTTGTAAAACGAATTATATATTATGATTTGTAAACTAAACGTATCATTATCAAGTGATTGTCAAGTGATTGTATTGTGTGGAAATTATTATTACTATGTTCTCCAAAGTTATTTTATTAATAACCTTGTTATTATTATTATTAAGCGTTCTTGCCTGGTTACCATAGCACAGGGTATCCTAGTTTGGGACCAGGTCAAGTGATTGTATTATTATTATGAAAGTGAATTAATTTTAATGCCAAAAATACACTTTATACATAAATAAAGACATAAGCTTACATAAAGAAAACGACGCGAGGAAACCTTCGTGCTTGAGGTGTTCACATATCTCAGCGCTTCAAATTGCCAATCCGCGGTGGGAACTCGTGATGATTAAGCCCATACTCTCTCTCTGAGAGAAGGCCTGTGCCCTACAGTGGGACTTATATAGGCTACATAGTTATTGTATTATAAGAATGAAAATAAATTTTAAATAGATAAAAAAGATTATATTAACAAAAGTAGTTTTTGTTTCTTTTTTCTGAAATGCATGTCCATTTTATCTTTCAACCAGTTTATTCTTATTCTTTTCTAAAATCTCCAGCAAAATATCAACAACCTGTGTTACCACAAATCAGCATGTACAGTACAACTGAACAATAGTAAAACAATAAAACACAAGCCTCCAACGCAAACTCGAACAAACATCACGTATGATCGCATTGACACCGTTGCGCAGTCTCGCCTCTTGACGGATTGTCAGGCGCACGCTTCTAGACACTCACTCTCGGTTTCGGCGCCAACAGCTCTTTGTGAGATCGTCACGATGTCCACGCCTTAGTAAAAGGAACCAAGTAAGGCAATAATGGCATCCGTGAAACTACTGTTCAAGTACTGTTTACTTTAGTTTAAAAGGTCTGTCTGAGATACTTTCATATGTACTTAAAAAGCAGGTGGGGTCGTGTCGGGTTACACGGCCGTTGGTTAAACGTGAAACGTCTACAAGCGTTAATTTTTAGCTCAAACTACGCAATGCGTTACGCGGCACTGGCGCCATCTAGCGGCGCAAGTCAAGAGGATCTGAGTAATAGCTACTTTGGTCTACTCAACGATATATAAATGAATTGCATACGACACGTAATTACAAAGTTACAGTACTCACCGTGGCGACATGTTTTCGTTGCATGCGGTTTTAGCAAGTGACCCACTACTATCGAACTGAAAGACGTCTCACGTCAAAATTGTCAATCCGCAGTGGGCACGTAAGATGATAGAAATATTTTGCCTATTCTCACAGAGATACCTCTGAGAGAAAACCAGTAATATGTTTGGGTTCTGTTTTTCAGATATTTTAAGGTAATATCAGGCTTTCGAAATTCAAAATAAAAAAGATTTTCTATTGACTAGTTATAAATAGTTATTTTTCTACAAGGTCATAAATAAATTAAAGTTTTACAGGTAAATTTTATATACAATCAAATCAATCAAATCAATCAGTTTAGATGGATAATTAATGTTGACCACGACTCCCAGGCTCCCGAGTACTTGTCAGTTTGGGTAATAGTCAGATGCAACGCAGATTTCGGAGCGACCGTATACTAGTAGGTATGTTTTGTGTGCAAGTTAAAGCACTTATTTATTTTTACAATGGGTGTAAAGTCATACTGGGTGCAAAGGAGTTCAAATTCACTGGCCTAGATTTTTTCAAGGTCTCTCTTAGTGACACAGTGATAGAGAAGGAGAAATTGTAGCTTCTTCATAGAACATCTAGAAAGCAAGGACGCCTAAACGATTTCAAATGCGGGACAAAAATTAGATTTCATGCAATTAAATTCTCAACCATGAAATTATTTCGTGGTCAATAAAAGAATCGCAATCATCAGTTATCTGCTATTGGAGGGAGGATTCCTATGCATTGACGGGCAACTAGGTATATGGCTCGCGGCCCTGGGTTGGGCAGTCTTGATCTTTTAAATGATTTCCGATACTGACTTGACTTGCTTGACATATTCTTTTTGTTGCACTAATCCGTGCTGAGGACAGTTACCCGCCTGTGCGTAATACAGAGAAGTTTGTATAGAGGTTTGAAATTTCGCCGATGCCTGCACTTGCCCATTAACTCAGTTAAGAGAGCGCTGGCACGGTTAGCCAGAGGTCGCGGGTTTAAGTCCCGGCATGGGTCTAATTTTTAGCTTCTAAATAGGTTTTAAAATTTGCTTGATATAGTTAATTGCGGTGAGTGCGTGATAAACTCAGGCTTGCGCTCTCTCCATCAGAGAAGACTAGCCAATCTAAAGACTAACTCCACTCGTTAAAACTCTAGAAATTAATTTATAAGCATAATTTTGGTTTTGAGATAAGGTAATTAAGTCTATGAATATTCTATGATTGGATCCGTTACATTTTAATAAGAAAAGTGGCATGAAATGATTGGATAACCACAAGTCAAAAGTTATATGAGGTCCACAATTAGTGAACCACACTTATATTGATGGGAACCGCGTGAACGGGAAAGTCTGCAATTGAATGTCACTGTACTTGCGCACCGACCGTACAAATAAACAGTTTTTCCCAAACTTCTTGTGCAGGGAGACAATAAAGGCCGATCATTTAAATCTGGCACAAATTCCGACACGTCATGGAACCACGTTAACTAGGTTACACAAAACTAACAAATCATGATACGGACAAAATACTCTCTTTTATGTTCTAGCAAGATCTACTTACTTGAAACATTGTCAGGGACAAGTTAGAAAGTAAACATTCCCTTTTAAAAAGAACACAACTTTCAACGCATAGCGCAGCTGGATTCTAGACAACACTGCGGATTCTTAGAAATGTTGCAGCATTGAAATAACCATGAAGTTCGGTACCTTAGTAGGTCTTTGAAGTGTAGAAACACCTTGAAATGCAATATTTCAAAAGTATTTTTCACTGATGATTACATTTGAAATAGTATCTGATGAATCTGAAGAATCTAACAATGTGATGTGGAACAGTGCAAACCCGCCTATTAACCTGACGATGCGATCTCGCACCACATTGTAGAGCGATTCGTTCACGCCGTAAAAAGTTGAGTGTAATCTCGACAAACGCACTTTTCTCAGCCGGCTGGAATATAATCAGCTACAGCTACACTATATACACATATATGCTCGCGATAATACGAAAGAAACTGATCCTAAGTTTTGTTTCAATAGATGGAAAAAGGAGATAGGCCTGCAGAAGCGGCCGAGGACAAGGTTATCCGTGCACAACAAACCATTGTGATTGCGATTATAATTGAGAATGTTAATGGTATTCGGCACAAAGAAGGGAGAGGATGTGGTGTACGCTAATGAGGGCCGAGGATTGCAGCAAGGCTATCAATTTGCTTAAAATAAATAGAATTTCGCGGACGTGCGGCGCGGGCACGCGGAAGCCTCTGCACTGTTATTTCAGCAGACAGCAGCCGCATTAGGCCACCGCAATCATTGCCGGCGAAAGGGCAATTTTAAAGAGACTGTTAACTTCAAGCACGAGCTGCCCGGCGAAATTGTAAGGGAGAAGGGCCGCGACAGCGTGCCGCCGCCGACTGCAACGATGAAATAATAAATCACAATAATGATAGTGACGCAGACGGATTTATTGTCGGCGCGCACCGGCGCAAAACAAAGAAAGGCAAAGCGTAAACAAGCACTTGTCGTAATTTACGTTAAACATAATTCCTCAGCGGTCTAGAGAAAATGGTATCTAATCCGTTATCGGCAGGAAGTGTTCAGACCGAGAAAAACAGATGTACAAGACATCGAACCAGTTGAGCCTTCGTGGAATCTTCGGACTAGTCTAGTACGAAGATTGATGATTCCAAACCACTGATTCTATTATGACGCGAAGTCATCAGTCACTCGCGTGAATACTACCTTGAATGGTTAGCCTATTGAAGTTTCCCTTCGAGGTGATATATTCTTAGGAATACTGCTTTGTCAACGGACTTCTATTTAAAACGACGTCATATAAATCACATTAAAGTGGTCTCTCGTCAGAAGCATAAGCCATTTCGAATTGTACAAAAGTGACACTGGATTGCTGTATGGTTTTCAATAAGGCAAGTAAAACGATTTTACATTGGTCCAATTCTCCTTTATTTTGCTATTGTAAATTTCGAATAATCCTCGCAATATAACAGCGAAATAATTCGAGCCTAAAAATTCTTATCCAACACGAATTCTCAACGAACTTACGAGGAGATACAATAAACTTAAAGGGTATTCTCTCACATGTAGTTGGATAATTGCCGATGATTGCCGAGTTAAAAGGAACTGGCAGTTCGTGTTGGTCGTTATAGCCCATTAGTGTGCTTGAATAGCTGAAACCCTCTAGATGGCTATCGCGAAAGACGAAAATGATGAGCCAATACTATTTACAGCCGCCATTAAGCTAAATGAAACATTAAACGGCTGAAATAAAGTGGAATTCCAAGTGCACCGCTAGATAACATCATTGTTTAGTGGAGGGAAGCCTGGAGGAAGTAGCTGCGAATTAATAATTCATAAGAAAGACAGAAGTTTGTAAGATTGCATATTTTGCGGAGTGGGAGCGGGCACTAAACCTCTCGTAGTTAGTCCTTTAGAGCCAGATTTGAATACATTATTCAATGAGTGCAGAGCAGTGAGATAGTAAATATGAAATTCTGCGGGAATTCTCTGCAGCCCGTAACAATTCGTGATTCTTACCGTTCACAGTACCTTTCGGGATCCATATTAATGGTTGCAATAAGAGATTTTCATAAGGCTAACGAAAAGGATCACCGCCTCGCCATTGGCTGTAAACATTTCCAGGAGGGCGATACGATCAATTAATAACCGAGGAGTAGTGCTAAACGTCACGATACAAATTAAAGGCAAGTTTCTTACTGCAGTTGGCCGCATGAGCTTCGTTTCGCGATCGAGAAATACGAATTGACCGCTATTATCGCGTGCAATAAATAGCAAGCTAATGTCCTTACCATGATTCCGTAATGTAATTTGACAAAGGAAAATAGATACTAATGTCACACCTGTACGTAGGATGACAAAGAAAGAGAGAGAGAATGGGCTTAAATACCATGCTTGCTCACCGTGGTTTGGCTATTTTAAGTGCTAAGGTATATTGGACACTCTAGACACGCAGGTTTCTTCACGAAATTTTCCTTGAGAGTTGGATAGTGTTATTGCTACTAAAAATTAATAAACTAACGCATCTTATAAAAACAAAGTCATCGGCACATGCCGGCATCGAACTCAGGGACCTCTCGGACATGAAGCAAGCGTTGTATCGATGCGTTACCACCGCTTATTTATTATTATTAATAACACTTTTATTGCACTTAAACTAGTGTACAATACGGCGGACTTAATGCCATAAGCATTTTCTACCAGTCAACCGCAGGAGGTGGAAGAAAGATTGGTAGGCGTGCAAAAACAAAACAAAGATAAACCTACATATTTATTTAAAATTCAGATATTTAATTATCACACGCTAAAGTGCTCTCTACGCTTCTATACATCACCATCTTTCGAGTAACATCCACGTTCCCAACAGAGCTTCAAAG
Organism: Yponomeuta evonymella; assembly: GCA_963969515.1. Classification (NCBI taxonomy): domain Eukaryota; kingdom Metazoa; phylum Arthropoda; class Insecta; order Lepidoptera; family Yponomeutidae; genus Yponomeuta; species Yponomeuta evonymella. The sequence continues at coordinate 9,365,665 of OZ018357.1, forward strand.
AACGATTACATCTTCATTACAGAGCGTCGGGCTACCGCACCGGAGTCTAAACAAACGACTACAGTTATTTATAGAAGCCATAATCGACAGCAGACAAAAAACGATCGCGCAATTTGCATCCCAAGAATGACGTTGCCAGTAAAAGTTAACTGGCATGAAATGATGCGCGCTTCATACGTTGAGGCAATATTCAACGTCCGGCGTTCAATATTCTCTTGCACACGCCTTAGTTGATTTGCAGCAAGCGGAAGAGGCTGGGGTGCGCATGATTGGACATAGACGTAACCAGAATACCATAGAAAGAAATTTACGAAATAGGTGAAGCATATCTTTCCCTTTAATTATTACTGCAGTTTAGGCAACTGACATACTTTACAACTTTGTTAGCTTTTCTATAAATGTCGATTCTGGAAGCTCAAAATAAAAATAAAACAAAATAAGTGTTTTATAACACAGAAACGGTGACTTAATGAACGAAGGTTACAAGGAAAACTAGGTGTCCATTTCAAAATCTAGATAATTTTGGAGAAAATATTGTCAAAAAAACTCCAAAGTCTTATTTATAAAAAAAAACTGAATTGAAAGTTGGACTCACCAACCGAGGTTTCCGCACAAAGTAGATACTTCCATAAGTATTACAAACTAGCTGTGCCCGCGACTCCGTTCGCGTACATTTCGATTTTTACGAAGCAGCATTTGTATGGGGGCCACGTCTTATCATAACTGGAGCTAGAATTTAAATAGCCTATCCTGTGTCCCAGATGTCTATATGTTTTTATACCAAATTTCTCTAATACTCAAATTGGTTTAAGAGTTATGGAGGAACATACATACATACACACATACAGAAAAAAATTCTAAAAATCGTGAAATTAGTTTCAGTATCATATATTGAGCCTATAAACACAATATCTCTGAAAACAAACTAACTTACTCCATGACCGACCCTTACAGATTTATTATTAGTATAGATAGTATAGATAGATACATAGTTCAGGAATCGACTCTCGGAGTTTTTTCCGAGCTTTTTTTCCCGGACGTCAAAGATATTTTTTTTATGATTTAATCGCAAATGTACAGTTTTCAGATTTTCCCCTGCTAGTTGTATGAGAGGTGTAAGACGATATTACTTGCCAAATTTCATAGTTCTAGGTCAACGGGAAGTACCCTTTGAATTTTGATTCCCTTGAGTGTCGAAATTACGGTTTTTTTGCGGCATAAACGGCCGTGTCTTTTTTGTACGTTATCTTAGAAGTTTGATTATTTTTACAGCTTCAATAAACTGTAGACCTGAGTATATGAAAGGGTCTTGACAGACAGACGGACGGACGGACAACAAAGTGATCCTATAAGGGTTCCGTTTTTTTCCTTTTGAGGTACGGAACCTAAAACAAATCTCAAATTAATATTGTTAACAAGCTTATCAATTGTTAAAAATAGTTTAGATCTTGAAAAATAATGGAGTGAAGACCGCATTCTCGATAATGTTAACATATTTGTAACTATGCAATTTCTCAGGTAAAAAACGGCTCGATGCGTTTAGTTCATCGATTATATCGCTTATATATAATCCTTGCAACTTCTACACGGTCCTTTTTCATTAACTCCATACGATAGAGGTAATTTTTTATGATCTATATAGGGATAGAAAGTATACAGAGTTATCTCCAAAAGGTGCGATTCCTGAAACAAGTGAATTGACGTTTGTCCTTCACAAAAAAATTGTTGTACGACTTTTGAAAATGTTTACTTCAATCTAATTATACCCAATATGGGTTTCTCAATTTTTCTACCTTATAGTGGCGCTGCATGATAGATAATTCCAACCATTCATGTGTGAAATAGAATGGATATAATAATATAATAACTTCCAGACAATACAATCACTTGACCTGGTCCCAAACTAGGATACCCTGTGCTATGGTAACCAGGCAAGGACGTCACAAACATGAAAATACACCCAGACTGAGGCAATTTGTACAAATGTATGGCGGCCCCCAGTGGGAATAGAACCCACGACCTCTGTTTTGGCAGCTAAGCGGCTTAACGGCTAGACCAACGAGGCAGTCATTTACACAGTCATATTATATAGGAGAATGATTTACCAGTCTGCGAAATTAGTAGAGCGCGTTAATTGTCAATTTAATAAAATTATGTAAGCCCTGATATGTATTTAAAAAAATATCATATATACATAAACTCACGCCTGAATCTCAGAGGGGTAGGCAGAGACCAGGGACTGCCACTAGCCACGATCCTGACGGATCACTTTCGCTTCCTCAACATTCATTAGTCGTTGCATGCACGCACGCAAAAATATAATTCTGAGAAAGAACTCATATAGGTAAGAAATAAACCTAGTAGAACACAAACTCTAATATCGCATTTCATAGGTGACCCTGTAGATACCAAGTCCCATCAGCGCACACGCTACAAGTTTTGCGTACGCATCAAGCTCGTCGGTTTGCCTTTAACTGGTTCACTTACCTCTGAGCGACCTCTAATTCCGTTATGGAATTATTAACATGATCATAACCCTCATACGTGCACACACGGGTATACCTGAAGGCTGACAACGTCAACACATTGTGATATTCGTCAACGTCCGCGAAATAAGAATTTCATAATGAGTACTTAGCAGCTCCAAGCAAGTAATTGAATGACCATACATACAATGCAAATTTCAATGCAACTTTTCTTACAATACTCCATGATGTCCTGACTTCTAAGCTTGGGTACCCTGTATCTTAGGCTCCTAAGATCTTAGGCTCCTAAGATACAGGTTACCCTAGTTTAATTTGCTTTAGTCCATAGTAAACAATAATAATAACTTCCACACAACACAATCACTTGACCTGATCCCAAACTATCCCTGTGTTTTGGTAGCTAAGCGCCTTAACGGCTAGAGAAAGCAGACGAAACATATACCATTTTATAAGAAATGACATGTACAAAGGTGAGTTTTCTTCTGAGACTTTTCTTCCAGCCAACCTTGAAGAGTCAGAGAAGCAGTAAAAATGGATACATAAAACCCTAAACTTTCCTCTTAGATAGTTAAGATACTTTTGTTCTAGGAGGTTTATTAGGAAGGTAATAACTTCATTATCTTTCAACCAAGACTGAATGATATTAGGGTTTCTCCAGTGTGTTAAATGTTTATGCATATCTTTTATAATTATTTTCCGAAGACTTATTTAGGATGGGCTTTGTATAAGTTTCGTTTGGTGTGGAGATCCTGTAGTGCTAAGAAGGTATCATTAATTGTACGAGTGTACCTATAATTCTCATCATTATCAGACTATAGGTTCGGATCCCACGCTATCTCTCGGAAGTAAGCTAGTATATTGGTCGTCGGCAAATTGTTGACAAGCTTTATTGTTATTGGTTCCATTTCATTCTTCAAAAATTTTCCCATACTGCAACATAGTTTGTGCGCAAACAATCCTTCTCGGCGACGTCTCTTTGCTTTACACCGATGTTTACCTTCCAAGTTAAGCCACTGTTCCTGGTATCCGCAATGATACCTTTTAAAGCTATAAATAATAACGTGGTATTACGGTGAGGATTAGAAGTGAACAGGTTCCGCACGTGTAGTGATCATGTGAACGGAATAATGGACCTAATGATGGGTCGCGGCGGGAAAACAAACGCGAATCGCCCTCCTGGAAGCGCTGGCTGCAGTTAGAATGCGATTACTCCAGAGGGATGGCCTTTGACGAGGATATGGATAAGGTATTTCGCAGCACGGGATCGCCCAGAAATCACGTAGCTCATTTTCGGACGAAATTTAATACCCCACGCCCTTTGGTGATTTTAATCTCCGTACACACTCATGTGTGGTAGCCTAGTGGGTAAAACATTGGACTCTGAAGCGGGAGACCCAGGTTCGATTCCTAGTGCGAGCATGACTTTGTTTTCTAAGTTACGTACATTTGTGAAGTTACAGTAGCAATACCACTCGCTAACGATGAAGGAAAAACATCGTGAGGAAACCTGAGTGTCTGAGCTATTCTTATACCTCAGCGCTTGAAATCGCCAATCCGCGGTGGGCACGCGTGGTGATTAAGCCCATTCTCTCTCCCTGAGAAAAGACCTGTGCTCTACAGTGGGACATATATAGGCTGCTTATATACACACTCATGTGACTCAAAATGAGTCTTGACCAGACCCTTCATCTGATTTCTGAACGCCTCCTAGGTATTAGAAAGTCGTTACCTAGACTCATGTGGGTCTTCAATGATAACCTGAGACACTTAGGACTGCCAGATCACAGATATGCATGTGCCATTTCCGTACTGAGTTATCGTCATGCTTATTATGACAATCATTATAATAATTAATCCCTATGACAATTGTATACCGCAACTTAGATATTAAATTGTAATTTTTTCTCCTGATGGTTGTACAATAAAGAGTCTATCTATCTAATCACCAGATGCTCACTTGCATTACACTTTATTTCCTATTGAGCCATATTTTTCAGTCCCACACCATCCGCATCTAGACTCAATAATATCCACTATAGCTCGGGTTACACTTCTGTCAAATTTGTACTGACTACAGAGTTATGGCAGGCAGGATGCGGGACTCCGTGTCATTATGTTGATACTCGATACCACACAGCGGCATCGGGGTGTAGAATGAGGAGACAACAGCCTCCATTTGTGAGTCAAATAGCCCGCTAACTAAGCCACCTATCAAGCTTTATTGATACCTCCATTGTCCCTTTAAGTCGAGAGAATGCGACACAATAGCCTCGGTCATTATGCACGCAAAGAATGTCGAATATGACTTTTACAACACAAAGACCCGCTGATGTTATGACAAAAAAGAGAATAGGAAAGAAAGTGAAAGCAATCGGTCTTTTGCAAGATGCCGGGACGCCTAAAAAAGCGGCTCGCGTCTAAGCACTCATACGCTAAGGACTGCTAAAAGCCAAATTGCTTTGAAACGCTATAAAATTTTAACTGAAGTATGGCGCTAAGCACCGATAAAATGTAATGCTTTGGACGTAGCGAGCTGTACCGTATGAAAATACTTTCTAACGATAATCGAGAGGGGAGAAAATGTAGCGCGTTACTTCCTAGCTTATCATGTAGACTCCATGAGGGTAACTCTATGTATCTAACTCATTCAAAACAGGAAGCACGCTGAGTCTATCCCGGAAAATTAACACAAATCAGACAGAAAGATAGTTCATAAGTAACGGATCGCCGCGCGACCGGATAGAATTTTTATTCCGTGTCATAATCGATCAACGCACTGTTATGAACACAAACCCCATCAGCAAGATCGATTGATCGCCGCGCAAAAAGTAGCTCCTAGACCGTCGCACGGTTAATAGTTGCATAACGCGACCCGCTACGGCGAAACCCGAGAAGAAAGGCGCGACTGGGAAGACAATGGCCCGACGTGAAAAACAGACTAATTGACTGGGGATCAGCGGCGATCGATGTAGACAGCGATTACCGCAAGCGTCGCAGAACGGGACCGGTCCGCGGCAGATCGCCCATGTACTTCTCGAAGCGCCGCGCCCGTCGCTCCACCGGCAAAAACCGACACGAAACAAGGACTAGCTGGATAATAGCCTTTTTAAGGAGGAAGAAACTCCACGCTCTCCAATTACCCGCAGAATGAGACGAGGAACGGGAACGAAGCCGTGTAACCTACGCATGAAATGGGCCCCGCGGACAATCCCCTATCCCGATTAATCGACGGAATTACGCGCGGCCCGCGATCGACCGGAATAGTTTTAGAACAAGCCACGGAATTTATTGCCTCGCCTCTATGGGTCCCCGTGAAAGCAATGGCAAATAGGGCCGTTTACAGCGACCGTCGCGGGCCAATTACGTGTCGATAAAGTATTCATTACACGGCGCACGCTGGATAAAGAGTGTAGATGGTGCAGGTCGCACAGGGCCGAGATAAGCGCGAAGTACGATCGGCGACTCCCTATCGAGCTGTAAATCGGCTCCTGTTCCTCGCACGTGCTTTCGCATGCATAGATGAGACGGTGTCGATATCGCTTTAGAATATTGCCGTGTCCCGCAACAAACTCCCGGGAATGTCTTGTTCGCTGAGCATTGTGCGCTAACAATAAAGATTACCGGCAGCTCCTCTCAGATGCAAATCTTTTGGCCACTTATTTTCAATAGCCGAGCATTGTTCTTGAATAAAACAATAGATGAATTTCACTGGCTACTTTCATGGCTCTACAACCTGTTGAAAGTTCCAATATGTAGTTGCGCGTTCACAATCCAATTGACAGGAAAATGGTATTTGCATTGCATCATAACTTTTAGTATCGTACCCGCGTGTATTGGGATTCTATCGCATCTATTACCGCTCGCATCTCTCATGGCTCACCGCAATCTCTCGCCAGCATCTTAGGATCATTTTAGAACGCCCGTAAGTCTTCGGGGATAATATGAGTGGACCATGCATTGGCCGCTGTAAAGTACAAGTAGATTTAATATGCGATAAATTCAATTTATCTTATTAGAGCTCTGGTTAGGTTGGCCGCGAGGCGTGGCGGCGTGTCACCGGCCTGGCGTGGGCAGGAATACTCGCCTTATCTTGTTGTGCGGATCTTGGCCCTCTCCTTGCCTTCAATAGGGACCGCTGCCTAAGACGGCGTCCTACGCTTTGTATAACAATCGCCGCTTGTTCAAACTAGCGTTTGAAATAGAAGACCGCGAAAATGTTGGACAGTGTTCTAATGAGACGTCTTAGAATAACCTTGCGAATAAGAATCCAACCTAATAATTAATCTCTTAGAAAAGAGGTTTGAGAAACGCAGACCGCATTAGTAATGTAGCTCGATTTACATTTTCAACGGCTACTGGACAATTTATACGCGTATCTAAGCCCGTATTTCTTTTAGCAGTGACACAGCCGTTCGTAGCTTGTTAAAGACGAGCTGCTCCTTCGCCCTCTAGCGAGACGCCCGTAACAAATTCAATGGACACAACGGCGACACGACAATCTGTAATCCAATACAGGATAAGACAGTGCATCCTATCGTGGAACTTAGTAGCAAACGCGGCAGGCAATCCTGGCCTTTATACTTGAAGATGTTAAGGCGAAAATGGGATCGCTCGTAAGCTATTCAGTATCGCCAGCACGACCGGTATCTAGTAAAGTTACAATTCTAGCCGACGACAGAAACACAACGAGAGCCCGGAGACGATAGAGGAATCGTGGGGTCTTAAGTTAGGATTTATTTGGCCTAAAGAAAGGCAATGGATCGGCCGCTAAACTGAGAAGGCGGGATTAACTTTTGTACTAACTAAAGAACCGTTTTAATTCACCAGCGAAATGGTAACTTAATACCTTAGGTAATTGTGTTAATGCTCACTGAATATGCACGTGTGCAGCAACACTTAGCAGTTGAAAAACAAAGTGGGATAACTACATCATTAGAAAGCTTCTACATAAAATTGTGAAATTGCTCAGTAGGATAATGAGCATAAGTAGCAAGTAGAACGGAAATATCAAGTATTATACCGAGGTAAGTTCACTGCGTAAGGCCCGGGAATAAAGACACAATTGGAGGCCAGAGGATGGTGAACATGGCCGGTCGTGAGGCGATAACAATCCAACACTCCCCGACCACAATGCTAAGCTTGTTCGCCGCGCTTTGTCCTCAGTTTAGACTTTTAGAGACGCTACCACAGTGAACAAGGTGTAGGAAGACCTTAACTAAATATAGGAACCCCACATTCATTTATATTTTGGCGAAACTGTTCGTAAATCCTCGTTATAACGACCTCCATTCGTCCATATAACTAATGTTGATGAAGCGAACGAGGTTTTTCTGAGATACAGGCGCGAGTTAGTGAGTTAGAATAACAACATAACATAAACTCACGCCTGTATCTCGGATGGGTAGGCAGAGACAAAAAATAAAACGGCCGTGAGCGCCTCGCACGGGACGAGTGCGAGTCAGACACGCCCACCGAGGGTTCCGTACAAATTTATAGGTACTTATATATTATAAATGTTCAGGAATCGAGTCTCAGTTTTTTTCGAGCTTTTCCCGAACTTCAAAGACAATTTTTGTATGATTTAATGAAAAATGTAGTTATCACTTTTTTTCCTGTACTTGTAGTATTACTCGATATGACTTGCCAAATTATGGTACATAAAATATTGAATTGAATTGAATTTAAATTTCATAAAAGTACCCTATTAATTTTGATTCCCTTGAGTGTCTTTTTTTGCGAAACAAACGGCCGTATTTTTTTTTTCACAGCTTCAAGGGACTGTAGACCTGACTATATGGTTTTAATTGGAACTCGATACATCTACGCGTTCCAGAGATAAAGGGCCTTGACAGACATACAGACGGACAACAAAATGATCCTATAAGACTTCCGTTTGATTCCTCTTGAGGTACGGAACCCTAAAAAGACGAAGCGAAAGCGGTCTTTCAAGTATCATGGCAAGAGGCAAACCCTAGAAACTGCCAACCCTTCCGGCGAGTACAAAGATTAAAGAGTAATAAAGAATAAAGATAGTACAAAGATTTTTATGTATAGAAATAATTAACGAGGAAAAGGTGGAACCTCTACACTCGTTTTTCACCCTATTGTGTGACAATTTCTTCTTTGGAATAAATAGCCGCATCGAGGAACCGCGATACCCAACACTTTGTAATTGAAATAACGCAAAACCTGAAATCAATTCCTCAGTATCGATAAACAACTTCCCTTAAAAATCCTTTTCAGAAGCAGGACATTTGTATGAAAAATAAAATTGTCAATTTTAAAGTTTTATTTTAGAAAGTAGTTTTTCAGTAGTACCGATACTGATGATACTGTTTTTCAATTACATATTGTATAAAATGGAGTTGGACACATATTGATGGTACTAAATTCCTAGTTGGCACGGCCAATAGCTGAAATAACAATGGAAAATAACGTTGGCAACTTCCGAAGTGAGCTTTGCATTGAAACATTGAGTTTGGAATAGTTCTTTGTTTGCATCCCGTTCTTTATTACCTTGCCCGGTACAGCATTGTTTCAGCGCCTTTGATCAAAACAGCCAGCGGATAACTTTATCACCAGGAAGTGTGAATTACAATAGTTATCCAAGTTTCTGACATGCTGTTCCAAGTTGGACGGGCTATTGGCTGCACAAAGCCTTAATATTGACTAAGTCAACTTGATGCCGACTTTACATTGATGCCACTACTGGAGCAGGCAGGGAAGTACTGTCGTGTAAATGCAATACTCCGGGGATGATACTCGTAATGGTGAATTAGAAATAACTGTTTCTGAAACCGCTTCCCATCAGAAAGACAGGGGAACTAATATAAATTGCTACAGGCACTTGTGTGCAGCCCCTACCATGAAAATCGCAAGGTTGATAGTTGTGAATTAATTCGCAATTAATAGTACTGTATGACAGGGATGCGCGTGGGTATATTATTACAACGTATAAGGTGTTCTCGTCACGGCTGTATGAATTTCCACAAATGAATTTACAGAACGTTAACGTACAATCACTTAAAATTAAAGTGTTAAGGAAAATAAAATAACCTGCAGAACTATAACTGTAATAACGTAAATGCAATTTTAATTTATTTAAGAATTTCGTAATGTAAAAAATATTGGAACTTGTTGCCCGAAATAAATATATAAATAAAAAAAAGTACTTTCCTAAGTATACTTTCCTAAGTATAGAAGCTATTTAAATTTAGAATTAAGTATTGTATAAAATTTTGTCCTTTGGACAGCGGTTTAATTTAGATTGACAGGTGTAAGATCTGAAGCAGATTGACCATAGCAGCTGGATGAGTATGGCCGAAGACAGAAAGATGTGGCGTGCCTATGTCCAGCAGTTGACGAATATGGGCTGATGAATTGGAATAGTATACAAGTCGATGTGTGATATGACACATGATAAGTAAACGAAACCAACGAGAGTGCGAGAAAGATCTGTTCTGTCCTAGCATGGGGATCATTCGATATGAGAAATATGGGCAGGCCTTTTTTTCTATTAGATTAGATTCCTGACGGAGCTAGGTGACAAACTCTCGGTTCCGTCTTGAAGAAAACACCAGCTCCTCTTTACTATGCGCATGGGCAAGCCACTAGTCTCGAGCGAACTGACAAGTCTACTTGGACTAATTAAAATTCTTGACAGTCCACTTCGGTAATAAATAAATTATGTGTCAATATGTAAAACGGAAGTCCGACGTCGTTATTACTAAGTTATTTGTGTAGATTCTTCGCATTTTTTTCAGATAAAATCATTAAACGATGCAAATACTTTTACTACAAGGTTAATTCCAGGGTAGTTAAACGTTTTGTTCACCTTGGTGCGTAAGGTTTTGTTTATATCTGACTACCTTTGTACAGTACATTTGGTTACATAGAGACTTCATCGTTACCAGCAAAAGAGTCCCTAAATAAATGGCACTTCTCTTGCTAACCTTACCATTTTGCCAAAATTTGTGAATGCAGTTTGTACTCGTAATGCCTTTAAAAGTTAAACATGGCACGTTTAGTACGTTTTTTGCTCGTGTAGAGCAGGTTAAGCAAAAATGTGGAGCCACAGGCACTAATATTAGTCATCGTTTTTGTTTAGATCTAAAGTTCTGATAAAGAACCATACATGTTTCACAAACGGGATGAGTAGAAAAAGAGTAACTGACAAGATTATTAGATTAAAAGCTGGTTTCTGTGTAGTTTAGCATACGCTGGAATTCACCATCATCATTCAGCCACAAGAAGTCCACTGCTGGACGTAGGTCTCCTCCATGGATTTCCAAAAAGACCGGTTGGAAGCGGCCTGCATCCAGCGTCTTCCTGCCACTTGGATGAGATAAATAGAAAAAACGTGATTTTTTGCAGTTTTTTGCTCGATGTTAATACCGGTAAAAGGTAAAAAAAGGGTTATAATATAGTGTCTAATGTTGTATAGATAATGGTAATGGAACCCTTCGAGCGCGAGTCCGACTCGCACTTGGCCGGTTTTTTAGACCTGTAGTCCTGAATAAAATAAAAAAATATAGCTTACTTTGAATTTTTTTAGTTTTTTTTTATTGTTATATGGTATAAAAATGTCATTCTAATTGATTTTACCAATTACATTAGCATATTCTCCATTGAGCAATTACGAGACCGATAATGACATCTTATCACAGGAAGGCCATTTCCCTATCATTTACCATGGTCCGAATACCGTTACCATCTCAGGCTGTACTTACCTAGAGCATCAACTCTAAGCAGTTCCTATTAATTAAACAAGATAGTGTATGAATAACTTCTGTACGCTACGTCTACGTGTGCACACGAATCATCGGGACATCTAGCCAGACGAGATGACAGACGGTGGACGAAGGCAGTCAGATAGTGGTGGCCGAGAACTTGGGGTTGGGTTGGTCGGGTTGATGACATTAAGAAGGCGGCAGGAGGGCAGTGGACCAGATTAGCAGGGGACCGGCGAAGTTGGCGTGACAGCGAAGAGGCCTATGCCCAACAGTGGGTGTCTTTCAAGGGCCGTATAGATAGATAGATAGATACGTCCTAACAGGTTTTTCTGCACAGTATTGCAATATTGCGCAAAGGTTCGAACGTAAGTTGGTTATTCTTTTGAAACAGAAACAACAAACATGTATTATGGGATCAACTCAAAAGTCCCGAAAAAAATATTTGTTCCAAACATTTTGATACCCGCTCTCGCAAATGTAGGAACCAGCTGATATTTTTAGGGTTCCGTACCCGGAGGGTGTCAAACGGGACCTTATTAATAAGATTTCACTGTCCGTCTGTCTGTCTGTCTGTCTGTCTGTTACCAGGCTGTATCTCATGAACCGGGATAGGTAGGCAGTTGAAATTTTCACAAATGATATATTTCTGTTGTCGCTATAACAACAAATACTAAAAATAGAATTAAATAAATATTTGAGGGGGGCTCCAATACAAGAAACATATTTTTTTGCCGTTTTTGGCTCGATATTAACAACGGAAATAGGCAGACGCTTGAAATATACACAGAATACTTAGTTTTAATAAATAATTAAATTAAAATAAAATAAATATTTAAGAGGGGCTCCCATACAACAAACATGATTTTTTGCTGTTTTTTCTCGATCTTGTGTCTAATGTTGTAGATAATGTTACGGAACCCTTCGTGCGCGAGTCCGACTAGCACTCGGCCGGTTTATTTTTTTCACAATTTTTTTGGTTCCAATAGAAGTTGTATGTATTGATGATCAAAATTATCCCCTAAGTTCTACTGGACCTTTTTAAAACACCATGTTTAACTTTTCGTTATATCATTTTACGACATAAATAAAAAGGAATTAATTCCCTTTTGACGGCGTTTACAACTTACGATTCCGAATAACTTTTGTACCGTGAAAGCGTAAGTAACGTATTACGGAGAAGCTATTTCAAGCGCTGAGATACCTTAGACACTAAGTACCATTTCCTCACTACGTTTTAAAGTCACTTTGGTCTTTTTTGAAATAACTGTTCTACGTAATGAAAAGTATCACATACACCAACTAATTCTTTTAGCGATCTTACACCTCCAACGCTGTAATTAATTCAATTATCTACGTCGAGCTTTTGCAGAAAAACACCAAGCTGGCTTGAATCCAGTTAGTGATAGCCAGTGTTGCTAGATGAAGCGATTAGTCGCCGTTTAGGGTATCTGGAAGGATGAAACGGCGACCAAGAAATTGCAATCTGCGACCAGTAGCCCGTTGAAAAATATTTGTCGACGAATTTTAGGCTACTTTATAAAACATAACTTCCAAAGTCACATTACAAAAAAAGTTATACGTATATTTGTAAAGTTAGACACGCAATCACGCTTAAAACTGTTGAGATTAAATTTGGCATAGCAGAATCTGACGCACAGGAATTTGTATTATTATTATTATTAAATCCTTTATTGCATTTAAAACAGGCAGTTTTGCACATAGGCGAGCTTAATGCTACTTAGCATTATCTACCAGCTAACCTAAGTTTTGAAGAGAACATTAACAGGTACTTATTGCAACTTACTCGTAAAATATTAAATATACTTACTAATTACTTATTCAGACCTAGATATATAAAATATAATAGGGGGGAAATATTATAAAAATACAAAATAATAATAAATAAATACTTGATACAATTAATAAATACAGATTTAGGAAAGATATTAATAATAATTAAGACAAATGCTGGAGATTTAGGTAGTGGCGATAGACTTTTGTTTTGAATATTTCAAGCGATGGGGCCTGTCGGATGTCTAGAGGCAAGCTATTCCAAAGGCGAATTGCTGTCACAGTGAAGGAGCCTGAATAACCAGCCGTATTATGCTCGGGGGTATGGAGATGCAATGCTCGGGAAGGACGCAGAAGGCGACCCTCACTGAGGAGGAACTCGAAACGTCCTCTGAGATAAGAGGGGGAACAGGGGTTGCTAAGAATACCATACAGAGTGGCGAGAATGTGAGCATTCCTGCGGGAACGGATGTTGAGCCACTTCAGCTGATTACGATAGGAAGAGACATGGTCAAACTTACGCAGTCCAAATATAAGACGGATGCAAAGGTTGAGCACATTATAGGCATAGCCGGAATGGTAAAAAATTATATGAACTACACTTACATATATAAGAAATGTCATGTAGCTAACTATATTATCTGGTGTGCAATAAAGAGTTATGTAATGTAAGCGGCTGCTTTCGGTGGATCAGTAATACCTTTTAAATGCCCCTTTGGTTCGGAGCTTATCTCGGTGCGATGTCTACTCGTTTAAACTACTTACCAGTTGGGAAATATTTATATTTAAAAGTTATGATGAAATAAAGGTATAGGTATGCTCCTTTACTCGCTAGAAATTTTGGACGACTGCGCCACTTTTTCAAAATATAGCCGACATTAGCCTGCCGGGATCTGGCAACACAGGGATAGCCATTTGTTACACGTGGTAGCGGGCGACTGACGGGATGCCCTCTAATTAAGGCCCTTTACTATTCAAAGACGTGGACGTAAATACACTTTATACAGGGATACTGGATTTACGCTCGCCTCGGGCTCAATGTATGTTCAGTGTATAAAAGTAATAGCGGCTAAAAAGTCACAAGCCCAACCGTTGCAAATCGAAGTGGAACCAAACCACCTTCTTGGTTTTTGTATTTTTTAATAGATTTCCGTACAGATTTACTAACAATTATTTTGTTGCTGTCAACTAAATCATTTTTCGTATTAAATTGTACTTTTGTGACTATTGCCAAATACACAGTTATATTGATGGATCATAGATGAAAACTACAGTATTAAATGACATTTGATACTAGTTTTGTCAAGTCATTACCATAGCTTGGTAATAAAGGTTTAAAGGTAAACCTTACACTGTTTTAATAATCAAACATACAAACATTGAATATGAATGAGAATTATCCTCCTTTGCCACCGCAGTCGGATAGAAGGGACCACTTTCCTGCAATGCACATTTTTATATTTTACAGCGTTTTTGCGCGCTGAGTTTAGTTTGCATACACAGTTTCCGGCGTGACGCGAGAGTGAGGCGGAGAACAGTTTGTAACTTTTGTGATTGAAAATGTTTGGCAACTTTGACAACGTGTTTCATTTGATTTAGATAAGCGTAGGCACAACCAAGCCTGGGTAGACGACAACGAGATCCCGTGTTCTTTTTGTAATGTAATGTAATAACTCTTACGACCTGATCCCACTAACAACTATCATCGACAAATGAATTAGAGTTTAATCCTAGATGGAAAAATATTACAAATAACAACGCTAGATTTATATTTTTCTTGCAATGGAATGCACAGTCTAAAGTAATAAATATGATTCAATTAACTAAACGGTCTTTCTCAGAAAGGAAAATCACTGAAAGGAAGAAAGCAAGTAATCCAATTTACTATAGATTATTTATTCACATGTGGAATTATAGATGATCTTTAATAAACTTTTTATTTTATTTATTTAGCCTAATTAATCGCCGTTACATTGATTGAGACACTGACTGATTTCATCAGTGACCCTTGTTCATTGTTCTTGAGTTAATTTTCAGTACAAACAACCGCACCTTAACGCTTCAAGCAGAACATCCCATTCGAAAAATGTCAGACGCCCCGTTGATGTAAAATGCCTTAGTCACAAAATTTCCTAGTTACCCTTGTCCCAAAATGTCCTGGTCACAAAATGCCCTAGTCGCGAAATAGTTCTAATCACAAAATAGGCTAGTCGCGAAATGCCCTTATCGCAAAATGTCCTCGTCACAAAATGCCCTCGTCGCCAAATGGTTCTAGTTGCAAAATGGGATAGTCGCAAAATGCCCTTGTCGCAAAAATTCCTAGTTGTAACTAACTAAATACCCTTGTCGCAAAATGGTCCTGGTCGTAAAATGGGTTACTTCCGAACTATACTAGTTCCAAAATATGCTAGTCGCAAAATGTCCTATTACACAGAGGAAAAATATTAGCACAAAGTCAAATTAAATTTTTTAAATAAATTTAAAACCAAGCACAGCGTCAATCTAGTTTATACAAAAGTTTTATCCCATTATCTTAGTGCCAAGGATACTTTGCGAATAGACATTTTCCGACTAGGACATAATGCGTCAAGGATGACCCACACGAATAGGACTTTTTGCGTCTTAATCGACCGATTAACATCTATCCATGTACGTACGCTACAGGTTTGCAACAAAAATGTCAAGGTTGGTCTCCAATGGATTGCATACAACAATTTTTATTTTTTATTTTATTTTATTCGGTGTACAAAACAGATCACAAACATTACATGATATAAAAGTAATAATATGACATGAGTACTAAGTACTGAATACCAAGCTTGATAACTATGTCGAACTATTTACGACTTCATCATCATCATCATGATCAGCCATTTGACGCCCACTGCAGGACATAGGCCTCCCTCATGGCTTTCATAACCATGAGGGGTTATGCCATAATCGCCACGCTTGGCAGGCGGCTTGATCAAACCTAATACCAACGAGTCGGTAGAGTAAGTAATCTTCACACCTCATGACGATTCAATGTCACACGACAACCCTTATTTTGTCCGCAATTGAAACCGGTTCAGGCTTGCCGATTAAACGCTATGTATGGTGTTACATAATTGCTGTGAGGGGCCGAGATCAGATCACGACAGTGAAAAGGCGTAGAAGCTCCGATCTGATTTGTCTTATTTGATTTTTAATGTTTATTGTTATAACCCACAGCACAAGTTCCATAATCCTAATAATATTATAAATGTGTAAGTTTGTGAAGATGTTTAGATGTTAGTTACTCAATCACGCAATAACGGCTGAACTGATTTACATGAAACTTAGCGTACAGATAGACAAAGACCTGAATTGAGACATAGCAAACTTGATATCCCGGTAATGCGTTCCCGTGGGATAATAATTATTTTAAGTTTCAAATAGATGGCGTTGTGCGAGCGAGCGTTGTGTTTTAAAATATATGGCGTTGTCCAAGTATCGTATAAACGGACTCTGTGGCGGTAGAAAGTTCGCCGCGACAGCTAGTATGAAATATAGAAACAAAGATTTGACCATAAGCCGATTAGGGCTTATATTTTACTAGCTCAATTCCGGATTCACTAATTTGATTTTTTGTCAGAAGAGTCCGCCCAGATTTCGACCTTTTCGGCTTATATTTTACTGAGTGAGGCATTTTCATTAACATAAACTTCAAAAAAAGTCTTAAAACACGATCATACTACTTAAGTTGGAAATAAAAAATAAAGCAGAGTAAAGTATGAATTCAAAAAACTGAAATAAAAAATACCCAACAAGCCGACCGCTGAGTATTAACTTCTAAGCAGGCGGGACCAACCTAAGGAGTTACATTGCTGAATTTGGGTCCCGTCTGCTTAGTAGTTAATGCTCAGCAGTCGGCTTGTTGGATATTTTTTATTTCAGTTTTTTATTTTTGTCTTTTTAGTGATTTTTAATGCTGATTTATATATAGCCTATGACACCCACGAACCTGTGTTTTACATACGTTACACGTGATTGGCGTAGTTAAATAAAAATAAGATCCGAGTATAATAAATTAAATTTACATAACAGCGCTATCTAGTGACTCATGCTTGTACTACAATGTTACTTAATAGCGATTTTTGTTTTAATTTTACTTTTCTGTTCCATAAATGCTAGTTACCAATGTGACCATTGGTTGAGGAGTTATGAGGGAACATAGAATCGGACATACTTACATACATACATACGAGCGAAACACATTACCCTCCTTGTGGGCTCCACCGCAGTCGGGTAATTAGGTATTTACTCCAACCAAGTCCTGACCATTTGTCAGGATGATAATCAATGGCGTTCGTCTGTATAACGGGAAATTTGGCTATTTTGAAGTTGTCACCATAGTAAAGAGTATGAATCTAATGTAATCTAAAAGTTGTTCGTATTTACGAGTAGACCTCCGCCTTTTCGAATACATATATGTGGATTTTTACCCTGTATAATATTTTATATACTTCGACCAAATAGGGGATGTATTAGCAAAGGGCAAGATAAAAAGTACCCGAAACCGGCGTGCCTGCATGCAACGACTAATAAATGTTGAGGAAGCGAAAGTGATCTGTCAGGATCGTGGCAAGTGGCAGTCCCTGGTCTCTGCTTACCCCTCTGGGATACAGGCGTGAGTTTATGTATGTATGTATAATATTTTGATGATTTTTATCCATTGCAGACATTAACATAACAGATCACAATGACTTGTCCTGGTCCGAATCATGAGACAGCGTGTCATGGTCTATAAGAAAAGATAAGAAAAAAAAGCCCATAGTGAGGTCATTTGTACAGTTGACAGCACATCATCCTCTACATTTCAGTGGAAATGTCACCCGTAACGTAAGTGAGTAGAGTGCACGGATGTAAAAGTTGATGTACTGTCGACTGTACACACGAAAGTGCTGGGCTAATACCAAATCTCATATACATCCAAAATGTAGGGTTCTACTTATTAATAACAATAACTTTACTACGTAAACTTTGAAAGCGCGAAAAAATTACCTGATCCATATATTTTTCACTTCTTATGCTCTGATATTGCTTATTTGTGCAGGATATAGGCTGCACAAAATCGAATTTTGTGCACAAATGCATTAACGTATCTACTCATAAATGTATCTGTATTAAGGCAAAGAAAATGAGTCATACAGCCATAGACAATAAGAAGTTCATAGACAGAATTTGTTATTTTATAATATTTAATTTAAATTATTTGCCTTATGTGTTTTAAGACATAAAAGATATTAAAATTTTAATTCAAGTACGGTAGGTCATATAATTAATTTAAGAAAATTATTATTACAAAATGAACTTAAGTAGGCTGTATAGGTCTGCAGCTCAAGCCTAATATCAATGTCGTAAGATTTTAAAAAATATAAAGCGGCGTGAAACAGCTCTTGTTTTTTCGTGCGTTCATTAATTTCTTCAATTTGCTAAATTCTACTACTGTTTTATTTCTTCGCAATCGAAGTGAAAAACAGAGTTTATAACTCGTCCACAAAACCATTTTATTTAAAATAACTATTTAAAAAATGGTTCGTTTTGTGCACTTGTTGTATAATCTACTATTAATGCCGCGGATATTTTTTGGCGTTTTCCAAAAACCATTCCATTTGAAGTTTTCCTATTTATGTGTGATACTCCCAATTTTCGCATGCATTTTGGAACTTTGTTACACCGAGTATAAAGTACGGCAGCCCTCAACAGCCCCGTCTTGGCATATTGTAGGTTAACTTCTGTTCATATTACATGACGCATAATCTAGCACCCAGTTTCCTATAAATAAACCACAGAATCGATAGTCCGTAGATAAACAATCGGCGAGTGTGCTCCGTGCACGGTAGATGGTTAGTACCATCCTGTTTGCTTCTTCATACACAAATAAATGCATGCAGCCACTAAAGAACAAACTCCTTTTGACATTATTAATACCATAAAGCAAAATTGAATTGACATGTCATTTTTTATGATTGATGATAAAAGAAGTACATTAAATAACAATCTATGACATTTTTACTTCTAAGATTCTTGACATACTTACTAAATTCTCAATGCCACGTTCTGTTTTAAAAACCTATTTAGAGGCTAAAAATTCCACCCATGCCGGGACTCTAACCGATCTGGATACGCTATACTATAATGCAAGCACAATACCTATATTAGGACAGATAAATGTATTGATTTGATTTGATTAGAATGTTGACGAAGCGAAAGAGGTTTTTCAGGATCCTCGCAAGTGGCAAACCCTAATCTCTGCCTATTCCTTCGGGATACAGGCGTGTCCAGTACAGGGAACAGCTAATAATTGTATACAGCAAAAAAACATAGATATGAAGGGCATTGAATGTATTTTGTATCTGGTGTCAAGAGAGGATCAAGAGTTTTATTCCAATACAATCTAATCAATTAGAAGAATGAATGATTTGGGACCAGCAAATAATGAAACGTAGTCGTTATATTTTTATTTTCTCCAATGGTCTGTTTACGCATAAAAATACTATGTGGTATCCGGTTTTGACTATAGAAGATGGGCAAATGAGCGTCGGCAAATGAGCGAGATATGGAAGGTCAATAAAATCGATCATAACATCGGATGTAATTAAGGCACGCCCGCCATCTTGAAAAGTGATGATGAGATAGACACGCAGGCGCCGTTGCAAAATGTACATTAAGATGTAGGTACTTTTACTGTACATATGTACGTATTTTCACTTGAGGTAATAATTCAAGCGCGATCAACTTTTGCTGGAAACATAAAAATAGGTACTTAAAAATATGATAAAAAGCGAGACATAGTTCAGGTTCATGTAGTGTACCGGTCACAAAAAGTGTTTACAGGATAATTGCATCATAATTACTCCTAATAGGTACGTACACAAAGAGTGTTTAGGGTTCCGTACCTGAAGGGCGCCAAACTGGACCCTATTACCCGGACTTCACTGTCCGTCTGTCTGTCTGTCTGTCTGCCCGTCTTTCTGTCTGTTTGTCTGTCTGTCACCAGGCTGTATCTCATGAACCGTGATAGCTAGGCAGTTGAAATTTTCACAGATGATGTATTTCTGCCATAACGACAAATACTAAAAATAGAATAAAATTTATATTTAGGGGGTCTACCATACAACAAACGTTTTTTTTTTTTTGCTGTTTTTTGCTCGACATTAATAACAACAACAGGTAGACGCTTGAAATATTTACAGAATATTTAGTTCAATATTCGCTTCAAAAATAAATGATTCAATTAAAATAAAATATATATTTAAGGTGCGATCCTATACAACAAAAGCGATTTTTTACCGTTTTTTCTCGATATTTGTGTCTAATGTTGCATAGATAATGGTACGGAACCCTTCATGCGTGAGTCCGACTCGCACTTGGCCGGTTTTTTTCTTATCCACCAAGCGAAAAAAATCAAAAACTCAAGTGGATTATGTTATGAAGCTGCAAATATCTATATTAATAACAGGCTAGACTTGAGAATAACGCTTGCGTTACCAAAATAATCACAACATAGGGAAGCCCTTGTCCATTTACATGTTATGTAATTAGTGCAATAAAGAATTAAAATAATAACAATCATATTTTCATACTATTGCAATGAATCCATTTAGTACTGGTAAAGTCGCAGCGTAGCCAAGGATGTTGGGTAAAACTTTCTTGAGCGTTGCTGATCGCGTGCCTTCTTTTTCCTTGTCCCTAAGTATGGTCTGTATGGGAAATATACGAAGTTTCATATAGATATATATGCATCTCCGCAGTAGAAAGAAAGAAGCACGCGACATCGACCGGTATGTTCGACCCAAAATAATTTTATTTGTGTTGCGCATCTCAAATGAAAGATTTCAATACTTTAAATTACACGATTTACTGAAACAATCACCAGTTATTTCGAAAAAAAAACATCACTGAAAAAGTATTGCATCATCCGCCAGTTCCGCGCGTGTTTAAACTGCCTTCTATCAGAGTGACAGAACTAATGTTAATGTCACTCTGACAGATGTCGTATCGTATTTATGCATATTGCTGGACATTTTCATATTCTAAATCCACTTTATAATTCAATATTATAACACGCCGCCGTGGGGCGCCTGATTAAGAATAGCGTCACTCCATTTCCTCCCGTAGATGTCGTAGAAGGCGACTAAGGAAATAAATTACCAGGAGACGGGCAGGAGCGTCTACCTGACATTCCAACCGCATACTGCGATCGCCAACCCGCCTGCCAAGCGTGGCGATTATGACAAAACCCCTCATGGTTATGAAAACCATGAGGGAGGCCTATGTCCTGCAGTGGGCGTCAAGGGGCTGATAATGAACTCTTATAGCCTCAGTTTCTGAAAGAGTGTTCAAATGTAACAAGAGATTAATCTAAGATTAATTCAAAATACCGGCACGTGATTGGCTGAAATTAGCTTGACGTTAGATTAACATTTGATCGCTCTTCTAAAACCCGAGCGATAATATCACAACCGTCCGTCCGCCTGTCGTCCGTGTGTTAAGAAGAAGAAGTTAAGTTTGTGTTCGGGACCCTAAGGAGCTTTTTTTTATTTCATAATTTCTCCTAGGGGCTTGTTCGACGATAACACCGTCAATAGTATATTTTTAAGTGTTAGATAATAAGAACAATCCTGGAAATATGTTCTGGTATGCAATAAAGCGATATCTGTCTACCTTCTATTTAACCTCAGAAGTTTAAGAAGTCACCAAAGTATTCTTAGCGATTAGAATAAAATCCAGCGAAAGTCTGTCCGTCCCTGCAGGTGTGAGTGGAACGGGCTCACCCATACTCAATTAAAGCTCAAAATATTAACTATTAGAAGGTTAACTCAGTGCTAAGACTCAAGAGTGAACTCATTGTCTCACGGGCGATCTCCTAATGAAGTCGCACGTAGTACACTACGTGTGAATTCATTGAGAGAGTGCGATTGGAGAGTGATGCAAACTGGTCTTTTTAAACATGAGTTTTTCCAAATTCAATTGCGAAACTGATATTAAAGGACTCGCATTTTAGTATTTAAGACTGGATAGTTTTGCGATCTTCGGTTGGTATAATCGAGACTCATCAGTCTTTAAATTTCCATTGTAAATTAGCTAGTAACTCAAATAGCTGGAAAACCGGTAGCTGAGAGTAATTTAGCTAGATGTTTACTTAGTTAATGTTCATTCATGATTCTTCTTGGCTGGATTTTGGCTACCGCAACTAAAATATATAATGTCTAGAGAGAACAAACCCTACGCCATAAATTACATTGCTTGGTCAATCTTGTATGCTGTAATATTCAGTATACAGACTCAATTAAAGCCCGCATAGAGCGAGTAACATTATTGGCAGAGATTACGCAACAGCTGCCCGTCTGGAATCCTATGCATGTTGAGAGTGGTCAGTGTCCCCACTCTGAGCTTTAGGTGAGGTCAGTAACGTACCAATGCGTTGTTATTAACAGACGAAGTTAGACAGTAGAATGAATCTACTAGATTCATGGACGCCGTTAATTTTGTACCTTACATTTTTACAACAAGTTTTATGATTGTAACGCACCTTGCTTGTAATTTTGTCGGAAGAGTTCGACCAGGTTAATCTAATATATAAAAATCTCTTGTCCCAGTGTTTGTTACCGAACTCTTCCGAAACGGCTTCACTGATTTTCATGATTGTTTTTGTGTATATTCGGTAGATCTGAGAATAGGTCGTAGGCTAATTAATATGACAAAAAAAAAACGTTTGCCGAGTCAGCTAGTATTTTTATAATAATCTTCACTTTACTTCAGTCTCGCCTGATGGTAAGCGAAAATGAAACGTCTCACGTTACGTGCTTGTCTGTTAAATTCCTGTTATGTCCAATTTAGATTTCACATCACAAACTAATTATTTATTTAATTATATCCGTAAATAGGACGCCACTTTTCATCTCTATCTAGGATTATTAAAGCAGGGCGGATGGACGCATAAGATAAAATAAACGTGAATACATGTTTTCATTCCATTATCTGTGCGAAATAACGATTTCTATCTACAATGAAACCGTAGAAACCCTGGAACAGAGGCCTAATTATGCGCCCCAAATCCTGTCGGAATCCCGACATTTGCGATAGCAATGGAATTTGACTGTTAGACTTTTGGAATCATTCAATATAGGAGCAGGAATTATTCGGAGTAGAAGCCAGGTTCGCTGGCCGCTCGCGTGCTGGAACGCATTCTGGCGCGATAGGGATGCCAGGAAAAAAAGAAAATTCTAACAAGGCAGAAAAGCTGGAATTGGATTCTGAATTCTTACACGGTTTGGTGACTTTAAAGAAATCACCTAGTGCTACAAAGTCTCCATTAATTCTGTGAAAAAGGAGAGCGTAGAAAAAAACATTTCGAAGCGACTGTCAAGTCGCTCCCCCAGGAAGCGCAAGTGATTAAGTGTCAGAGACAATTGTCACATCTCGAATATTAATAAGAAGTATCGTTAATTAGCAGTATTTTCAATAATTTCTCAGTGATAAATTAAGGCTGTTAGAACTAGCGGCTCAAATTTTGCTTACTCGTTTAACCCTAATTTTACTTTATTTTATTAGGGTTCCGTAGTCGGACAGGGAACCCTTACAGTTTCGCCATGTCCGTCTGTCTGTCTGTCCATCCGCGGCCTAGCGCGAACACCGGTGGTACTAGAAAGCCGTAATTTGGTTAGTGTATGCATATTTATCACGCCGAAAAATTTAAAGAATAAAATATTGGAAAAATTTTTTTTGCTCCCCTAGCATGAAAAGTGTGGATGATTTTTTTTTCTCGTCTACCCCATCATGTGGGGCATCGTTGGATTGGTCGGTAAAAAATACTACGGGTGTAGGAAGACCATTTTTTGATTTAGCGTTCCGTTTGCGAAATATCAAGCTTTAAAGCGCAATTTTTTGTCCGAGTAGGACGTACCCCCGTATCCTGGCTAAGCGGTTAATTGTAGAAACGTGAAACAATTCAGGGTAGTAGCACGTATTATAATGAACTTAAAAAGAAAAGTATCAGGGCTAAGTAGGCTTTACTAGTTAACGAGTAATAGACAACCAACTTAAAAAAGTAAATTTTCGTACAAAATCCATTGAAAATTACTTCGATGAAGTTGTTATTTCTGTAAAGCAGATAAAATAACCCTCTTTCTACGAAACCCCACATTGTGCGTAGCCCGACATGCACTTGGCCGGTATTTTTTTAATGTAGTAAGGAAAACAAACAGTAGTACAATGATAACTTAACATAATTACTTGATTATTTAAATTATTACATAGTTGTACCACCAGCACCGTTAACCACAGATTAAATTAATAAGAGAAACAAAACAGAGAACTTAATATTATATTCTTGCGCCTTGTTACAAGTACAGCAGACAGTCTACAGTAGACGTTGCATTAAAACCGTACATGCTTGGCATTGAAATAATTTGGGGTTAAAAACATAAACACAAACCGTACCTACTTTAGCATTTTAAGCAGTTTAAATTGTTAGGTAATCTCGTATAATGAAGTTAGTCTATCGGTTACTGTAATATAGAAAGAAACCGACAAAATTCTACCTATCTGTAGATTTACCAATATATTTCTTCTGCTACTTACTTTTGGTGCGTGTTTCTTCTACTTCTACGTCACCTAGCCAAGTACCGTACATAAGTGTTTAAGGCTGCTCTTACGTGGAGCATTCTGTCTGGCTCGTACAATTTTACAGTTTTAATTATTGTAATAAATAATATAATAATAATGATATCTTTCACACAACACAACCACTTGACTTGGTCCCAAACTAGTATACCCTGTGCTATGGTAACCAGGCAAGGACATCACAAACATGAAAACACACCCAGACTGAGGCCATTTGTATAAACGTACGGCAGCTCCAGTGGGAATCGAACCCACGACCTCTGTCTTGGTAGTTAAGCACCTTAACGGCCAGTCTAACGAGGCAGTCGAATGAGTAATAAAATAAAATGAGTAAACTTCTGATAAATGTGGTCTGAGGGTTTGATGCACAATTAAATTACGGACATTGTAATTACATTTTCATTTTCCTGTACGTAGTGTTTAACAAAGAAAAGTTTTCCCAAAATTATTAAGTTTTGAATCAGATTATCTCAATGATAAACTTAGTACAGTATAAGAAAAGTATGGCAATTTAATTATCCCTCAAACACTCAGACCACATTTATCAAAAGTATACTCATTATCACAAAAATGTTACATTGTGCGAGCGAGACAGCATCCTCCATGTAAGAACATTTTTAACGTAAAATATAATTTAAGGAAACTTGTTTCTTTGTATTCAGGGCATTTAGGAAAAATCCTGTAGTTAGTGTTGATGAGTTGAATAGTTAAGCCCGTTTGTAAATTCTACCGGACCTTTCTGCAACCCCCCACGTATAAAAACTTATAAGCTAAATTTTTTTTTTAAATTTAAGTAGAACGAGTTTATACACATATAAACTCACGGCTGTATACCGAAGGGCCAGGCAGAGACCAGATCTTAGTTAATATAGTAGAAGCATCTCGTACAAAAACCACGGCAGGTTTTCATGGAATTCGGTACAGAGCCGAGGAACAATATTAAAAGGAGAATCTTCCTTTCCAATCTGCAATTTTAATTGGCACTTACGCTTAACACCATAAACATTAAAGCTCATGCGACGCGGTAGATTTACTTACACCTAACACGATTTCACGGGTATCGCTTTACTATCAGTAGCATATTCTCATGGACTGAGATGATGATGATTAAAGCTGCGTTCCCACATTAGCTCATGGGTTAATACCAAAGACTAAGGGTCGGGATAAAAATAAAACCAATAAATCTTAGAACTAGAGCAAGTAAAAAAGTCCGGCCAAGTGCGAGTCGGACTCCCGCACGAAGGGTTCCGCACCATTATCTATACAACATTAGACACAAAGATCGAGAAAAAAAGGCAAAAAATCACGTTTGTTGTATGGGCGACCCCCTTAAAAATTTATTGTATTTTAATTCAACTATTTATTTTTGAAGCGAATATAGAACCAAATGATCTGTGAATATTTCAAGCGTCTACCGGTCTAAGCAAAAAACGGCAAAAAAAACAGTTTTTTGTATGGGAGCCCCCCTTAAATATTTATTTTATTCTGTTTTTAGTATTTGTTGTTATAGAGGCAATAGAAATACATCATCTGTAAAAATTTCAACTACCTGGCTATCACGGTTCATGAGATACAGCCTGGTGACAGACAGACAGACAGACAGACGGACAGACAGAAAAACAGACGGATAGTGAAGTCTTAGTAATAGGGTCCCGTTTGGCACCCTTCGGGTACGGAACCCTAAAAAGGCAGAATCGAGAACGCATTATAATACGTATAAATCAAAAGGCTTCGCTGAAAGTACGTTTAATCTATTCCTAATGGCCAAGCCATTAAATACAGAGTAAAAGTATGCAAGCATTCGACTGAGAACGAATATTCCTATACTGCTGGAATTTTAACGACGAATCGTTCGCTTAAAATGTTTAAAAGTGGATTTACTGCTCATATTTTCATTATTATTTAAATATCGTCTAGATAACACTATTATGTAAATGTAAATTAAACATACCATACTCATTTACCTAAATAGGTAATCTGAGGCCTAATTACGCGTACCAAATCCTGTCTGAAACCTGACGTTTGCGATAGCAATTAGTATGGAAATTAGCAATTATCAGACGACTATTGTTATTCTTTATTTGGAAATCCAACAGCACAAAATAACAAAATTTCTGCAATCAAATATCGTGACAATAGCCGAAAATTTATTTTCGTTCAGGATTTGGTGCGCGTTATATAGGGGAAGCGGTACCGACACTACCAAATCATCTTTGGTACCTAGTTTTCGATGTAAATATTGGTGCAAATTAATCAATCATTACCGTCGATGCAATACTATCCCAATTAAAATTTTAACTTATTGATAGAGATGCAAAATTGCCTCATCAAACACAGAACTTCTAAAGAAAATCTTGCGACGCAATTAAAACATAAAATGCAGAACTAACGCCAAGTGTTTTTGCAAAGACTATAACATAACCGGCCTTCAATGGAGATCTATAAAACCTCGATCGTAAACGTATTGTATGATAATTCAAATGGATGAATAGGCGTTAAAGAAATGCGGAAAGCAAATACCATGAAACTAACATAAACTTGGTTGGCATTTAAAGCGTCATAGAAAAATTAATACTATTATCTTGTCGGTGCAGTGGTAAAGCTGGTTTCAAATTTGACAGTAAGTGGTTTTAGATCAGTTTGGTCTTCTTTTATAATAAGAGTAATAGCCCCCCAGGACAAGCGATGTGTAGCAATTAATATAATCTTGTAAGACAACAATACAGATCCAAAATCAGTTCCCAGAACGTTATACAAGCGCGAAACGCGGGCGCCATAACTCAATACAAAACATGCGAAGCCAATCTGGCTACGTGCACTATTAATTACTCGGATTTTTTCTCAATAAAAGCTGTTTGTGGTGCTATTGCAGTCTCGGCTTTCCGATGGTGATATCAAACGATTTTTTATATTTAAATAAGAGAAGAAATTTGTTTATTTTCGGTCCAAAAATTACAATCGTACTTATATAAAAAAAACATTGAATGTACTATTTGTGGAAAGACTGGTGCGTAAACTGGATCCAAAGATCTGTATCGTAGATTTCCAGGTATCCCAAATATAACCACCGTGTAGCCGAAACCGGCGTGTGTGCATGCAGAGACCAATGCATGTCGACGAAGCGAAAGCGGTTTGACAATATGGTGGGAAGTGGCAGGCCCTGGTATCCGCCTACCCCTCCAGGATACAGGCGTTAGTATATGTATGTGGGGCTACATACATAAACTCACGACGGTATCCCGGAGGGGTAGGCGGATGCCAGGTTTTGCCACTTGCTACCATGTGAATCCACAACAAAGGTTCTATGGGTTCAATATTATGAATGTCAATGAAGCTCGCTTTCGGTCGTTTGGATTTGTTTAGTTGCTCTGTAAGGAACCGTAGGAAACTAAATTAAGATGGATTGAACCGTAAACCGCAGATTGTGATCATGTGATGGTAAGTATGAGTCCTCCTGATCTAGACGTAATTTTTTATTTCGATAAATTCTAGGTTCAAGGGACGTCCCAGGCGGACATACTTCGACCAAATAGGGGATGTATTAGCAAAGGGCAACATAAAAAGTACCCGAGACCGGCGTGCGTGCATGCAACAACTAATGAATGTTGACGAAGCGAAAGTGATGTGTCAGGATCGTGGCAAGTGGCAGTTCCTGGTCTTTGCCTACCCTCCGGGACACAGGCGTGAGTTTATGTTATGTGTGTTGTAAATTCAAGGTATTTTTTTTCTTTGCTTAGGTTCCTTTTTTCATCCAAAAATCCGTACCAAAACAGTAGCACTAAGACAGCTGTCGTATCGTCATCATACTGTACCGTCAAACTCGTAATAGGCCGAATCCGAGTCTAAAAAGAATAGTGCCCCATCTTCCGTTACTATTAGCGCCTTTGGCTAAGAAAAGTATGTATTTAGAATTTAGCAAACAAATTTAGTGAGTAGTTCATATTTTTTGTATTCCGCGTTTTCATAATTATCTTGCTTGTTGCAGTCATTTTACCGGTAGGCCATTGTTATTTATTATAATGCAACTCCAATACACCAAATGCACTGGAGTTTTACAGTTTGCGCCATTGACCATTATATCTTTCAGTTCAGGGTATTTGATATGCGCAAGAAGTCTACGTAGAGAACAGAAACCATACATGAGCTCAATTTTTTGAGTAGACTTGCATGGGTAGTATACGAGGGCTAGAATGTCAGAATTTGACAATTAATGTACTGGAAATTTACGACTTTTGAACGCGAACAC
This sequence comes from Yponomeuta evonymella, assembly GCA_963969515.1. Lineage (NCBI taxonomy): Eukaryota > Metazoa > Arthropoda > Insecta > Lepidoptera > Yponomeutidae > Yponomeuta > Yponomeuta evonymella. The sequence continues at coordinate 9,394,569 of OZ018357.1, forward strand.
GAAGCGCTGTCGTGCTACCCATGCCGAACGGGGAAATGGTCGCACACTATTTGGCTGCCCTCATCCCTCGTGCCCTTTTCGTAGACTCCATTCAGTATCAAAAGACAGTTGCTGTTTAAAATTTTAGTAAAAACTATGTCTTAGGCAGGCGTTGACAAAAATGCTACCCTTAAATCACTATGGCGACTGTTGGCGAAAACGCAGTGTCGATGTTATAGATGTGCCTTATCAAACTAACGGATAATAAACTCCTTCAAATACACAAAGCTGGCGATCTTCGGTTCGTCGAACTCTATCCGACGCAATCGATGCGTTGTATCACGAAATTCACTCCGCGTCAAGATCGCGACCTTAAGATTTACATACAAGGAAACACCAGGTCGAGATGGGGAGATTTCTTTATCAGCCCCACCGTTAAATGCTCCAGTTGACCATCTATCGAAACACCTGGCAAAAAACGCTTGAGAAACGGAGAGATTGACACTTCGCAACTTCTAAATTTCATTGCGATCGTAATGTGACGTGTCGGAGAAACAACACAATGAAGTTTATATCCTTGTTTACGGATCGTTCGCAGAGGCACCAGTATCCACGCTAAGCCGTTAAATTAGTTTACTATTATAAAGAAAAACATTTGTGAAGTTATATAAGCAGCCTACATACGTACCACTGTAGGGCACAGAGAGAGAGAGAGAATATGGGCTTAATCACCACGCGTGCCCACCGCAGATTGGCGATTTTAAGTGCTGAGGTATATGAACAGCGCAGACGGTCAGGTTTCCTCACAATGTTTTCCTTCGCCGTTAGCGAGTGGTATTGCTACTATAAACTTTACAAAATGTACATAACTTAGAAAACAAAGTCATAGGTACATGCCCGCACTGGGAATCGAACCTGGGTCTCTCGCTTCCAAGTCCATTGTTCTATATAGAAGCAAATACCACCCACAGGAAAACAACGTGAGGAAACCTGAGTCTGAAGTGTTCACATACCTCAGCGCTGGGGATTGCCAATCCGCGGTGGGCACGCATGGTAATTAAGACCATACTCTCTCTCTGAGAGGAGGCCTGTATCCTGCAGTAAGACGTATTTATGCTATATAAAAAAAACAAACAGCTGTTTTACTTTGCTTCCAATTTCAGTATATCGGATTGATCGGTGAATAAAAAGTTGTATTTACATCATTAGACAGACCGCTGAATACGGCACACACCAACGAACAGGCGTAAATCAAAAAGCTCCAGTCGTTAGCAAAAAACCGGCCAAGTGCGAGTCGGACTCGCGCCCGAAGGGTTCCGTACCATTTTCTATACAAAATTAGACAAAGATCGAATTTGAGAACAGCGCCATCTAGAGAAACCAACAAGAAGCGTTTAACATTGACATTTAATGACATGACATCTGTGCTGTGAAGGTTACATAGATGGCCGCTAGATGGCGAGCGCTGTCTTTAGACAACGTTTGTTGTATGGGAGCCCCCCTTAAATATTTATTTTATTCTGTTTTTAGTACAGAATCTGTGAAAATTTCAAGTGCCTAGCTATCACGGTTCATGCGATACAGCCTTGTGACAAACAGACAGACGGACGGATAGACAGACAGACAGACAGACACATAGTGAAGTCTTAGTAATAGGGTCCGTTTGGCACCCTTCGGGTACGGAACCTTATAAAATGTATACCGGGTTTATCAAAATCTGATATCTTCCCGAAAATAGGGATTCTAAACTTAAATACGGAAAATATGGAAAAATATAGCTACACCATACCTATAGACCATATTCCATTGCCATTCTTTCCTGTTGCAACGTTAGCGTTGTTGTCTTCGGAAGGGACAGCTGCAATTGTTTTCTTTATATAAATTGTTTATCCATAATAGACATTATTCGTATTGGCGTGTAGAATAAACACATCAAGAAGAAAAGGGTAACTAACATATTACACTATGTGTAAGATAAGATAAGAATATTATTTATCGTAGGTATACCGAAAAAAAGTTACAGAAACAGCAATGACAAAAGAAAAGATGCAATTGGCGGCCTTATTGCCAATAACAATTTCTTCCAGGCAACTTCACATTATAGAATTTGATATATTTTGAATTTTTGAATTTGTGTAGTACTGTGGCATTCCATGGCATAGATTATGGCAAAACCCCTCATGGTTATGAAAACCATGAAAACTATGCCGTCATACCTCTTATATCTCCGCAAAATAATAGCTGCACCGGCCACCAACCGATCGAGCGGGTCCGCGCTTCGTCGTAAATCAATTAATCTAACACAGTAAATAACACGGGATCTCCAAGAATCTAACATAGTGGCCAATGTTGGCAAAAAACAAGTAACAGAGCCTCCCAAAGGCCATTCAACAGCCGCACTCTGAGCGCGAGATTCCACAATTCGATCGTTCAACTTCTACGTGACGTCCGGAGTGTTTTTGTCGGAAGAAAACGCGTTGGACTCGTCCGCTGTGGTCGAGGACTCGGCTGCCCTCTCCTGCCTCACCCTAGTTCGACAATCGGAGTCCGTCAGGTCAATACTTTGGGCTTAGTTCCGCTCCGTTGAGCTATCTAGAGCCGGAATTCCTGTATCAATTGCGATGTCACACAGCGACGGTGACTCTACAAAGGGGGTTACAGAATGTGTTCGCTACAAAGAGAAATTTCTATTAGTTCTGTTCTAATAAACGTATACCAATAGTAGCCAGACGACCTAGGTACCTCATGTTTCCTTTCAACCTAGACAGCCTAGGTACCAATAAATATTATTTTATATTTTTTACAACTCAGACAACCTAGGTACCAATAAATATTACTTTATTGGTACCTAGGTTGTCTGAGTTGTAGAAAATATAAAGTACCTGCAACGTTTTTTGCTGCGGGTAATAATAATTACTAATTTAGGCATGTGTATGTGTAATTCATATATTTCTGAAGTTATTATTTTCTATGTTTGCACATCTAAGTAAATCCCTACTAATATTATAAACGCGAAAGTTTGTATGTATGGATCCGGATAAAATTTTGCACAGAGATAGATTATAGTCTAGATTACCACATAGGTTATTTTTATCCCGGAAAAAATACACATCAAAATTACCACGCGAACAAAGTCGCGGGCAACAGCTAGTAATAAAGAATAATAATAATAACGTCCAGACAATACAATCACTTGACCTGGTCCCTTCCTGGTCTACTTCCTTCTCCAATGTATTAGTGCAGACCATCCAAAGGTTGTCTGGGAGAGATCACTCTTAGTGACAAGGCCGCCGTCTGTACTTTTAGGTTAAGAAATACCTGTGTAATCTCCTTTTTTATGTAAAAATAATGTGTTCTCTATTCTACTAGGTCAGTAGGTCCATCTGGTTTGAAACGGTTGTAAACGGTTGCTCCATCAAATTAACCAAGCACAAAAGTCAAAAGCCAGTACCAAACTGTTAGCCAGGCTAGTTGTGATAAATACAATGATATCATCATCATCAGCCACTCGACGCCCACTGCAGGACACAGGCCTCCTTCGTGGCTTTCCTAACCATGAAGGGTTTTGCCATAATCGCCACGCCTGGCAGGCGGGTTGGCGCTCGCAGTATGCTGTTGAAATCTCAGGAAGACGCTGCTGCCCGTCTCCTGGTAATGTATTTTCTGAATACAACTTTAATTATTTTCGCATTAGCTCGATATCAACCGCTTTAGATACTGGGTGATAATATGTACTTTGTGCTTATAGTTCATTTGTTTAGGTATTTAACCAAATGTAAATTTCCATTTTTTCTCCAAAATGATCTAGATTTTGAAATGGACACCTAGTTTAACTTGTAACGTTCATTAAGTCGCAGTTTCTGTGCTACTTTGAATAAAAATTTTTTTGATTTTGATTTTGATTTGATTTGATAAACAATCTTGATACGTCTTTTTATTGAAATATACACTTTATAAATCTAAATAATTGCATTTTGCTTGAATTTCATGAAATTTTATGTAATTCCACATTGATTGAATTTTGTAAAGTGTAAAGATTTAGATTTATAAACTGTATATTTCAATAAAAAGACGTATCAAGATTGTTTACATTTAGTTAAATACCTAAACAAATGAACTATAGGTAAACGCAGTACAAGTAAAACTACCTTAAAGAGTAAATATTGCCATTGTACGGAGCAGCTTTATAATCAATCGCCATAGAATAAAAGATAAAGAGAAAGCAACGCAGCAGAGCAGAAAAGTAAACCTCAACAGAGCGGCAGATTAATTTCACCTCAAAGGAAACAATCAAATATTAAAAAGCAAAAGTCAATCACAATGCGTCTTGGTTGATTTTAGAGAAAAGCCAGTGAAAGTTGAGTCCGATGATAATCTGAAGTGTCACTGAAAGATAATACAGAAGTAAAGGCGTCTTAGACACGTCTTTGGCGTTCCCATTGTGTAGAACCCCGTGAAGGTCGCGATAGATCAGGAACATGCTCACGCCGAAAAAAATATTCCACGGAAAAATACCCACAAGCACACCAGTGAGAGTTATTTGCGCGACCGAAGATAGCGTAAAGCTGGGTTCACGACTGTATAATTCTGCCGATACGCTCATCGTATCCGTATCGAGTTCCGCATCTTACTGTGCACTGTGGGCTCCTTGTTTTCAGTATCGCAGAAATTATTTTTACCGAGTCGGTCGGTGCTTTATGGGTACTTTAATCCTTTTAAATCGACTAGGGAAAGGATGACCGTATCGAATAAAATGGTGGGACTGCGTATAACACGTGATTGCATATCATCAACCGACCACTTCATGATTCGATGATTTAATCAGATCGGCAAAATGATACCGCGTGGACCCAGCTTTACAGCATTGATAGAATCACATTGTGAAAGCGGAGTAAATAAATCGATTTAAATGATTCCATCGATCTAAGTAGCGACATTCTATATATTTAATTGAGCCTAGCCGCACGTCGTCGCCGTGATCGTATACGCCAAAACAGTTATCTTGTTAGCACAATTGGACAAAGCCACCGGTAATGACATTAGTATTGGGAAAAGCAATTGAAGAAAAGCAGAGTGAATAATGGCGGCTGAGAGTAGCAACAAAAAGATCCATTGTGTGTCTAACGTCAAGCCAACTGTATGCGGGTCACTGGAGCAGATGGGTGCTCCGATCCAAGGATCTACTTTTATCAAAATTAAATCTCACAGCAGGTGGACAATCTAAATGTTTATTAAAGCATCTTTACTAGTTTTTTGTCAATGACTGTGTTGGACAATCCACGGTGCCATCGTCGCTATTAAGATCGCCAACCCACGGTGGGCACGCCTTGCTCTCCGAGAGAAGGCATAAACCTGAGAAAAGGCTTTCTCTCAGAGAGCAATGCGGCCTATATACGTCCTACTGCATCACATACACAGTTGGCGAGTGGTATAATTACTTCAAATGAACGTAACTTACAAAATTCAAGTCCCCACAACCTTTCGCATGTGTGGCAAACGTTTAACATAATCTAGTAAGGGCCAGTTTCTGAATTCACTAAGTAAATACTTAAGTAACGTTCTGTCACGCTCTCTTCTGAAAGCATTTATATACAGGCTCTAACAAAATCCCTACATACATCTAGTTCTAGTCAGACCTGACATTTCCGCACTTAGCCTCATAGTTGGGCCATTATACGTAGCAAGCGCTAAGTTATGTAAATACCTCAGACACTAGGGTTGTGCTCACGATGTTTTCCTTCACAGTTAGCGAGTGGTATTGCTACTACAACTTTATGTAAATTATAAAACAGTCATTGGTACTGTCCAGGATTCGAACCAACGACCTCCCGAATGAGGAGCCGGCGTTCACCCGCTCCGCTACCACCGCTCTCCCTATATACATACAAAAATGAGGGTTAAGAATGAGCTGTAAGAAATCTTCGAAATCGCAACAAAAGGTCAGCTGTTTAAAACATTTTAATGCCCCAGGTGGAAACTTTAGTATTCCTTCCTTTTCATCGGGATGCGCTGGTTCTCGCTGGCTTCTCTTGAAAAGATCCTTAGCCGTCATTTCAGATAAAAAAAAACCTAAAGTTGTACTCAACTTACAACGATTTCAGATCTCTCTGAGGAAGCGTCATTCGCAATCTACAATAGAAATCTTGAAGGCAGCAAGGCAAATACAGTTTCGTTTAACCACAGACGGCAATCATTGAGCACTAAAACGGTCCTAGCGGTTATAATGCCCGAGCTACTACGAAACACGAAGTTTCGATTTTAGTTTCCTGACTTTAGATTAGACACTCTTTGTCAGGGTTGAAATGTAATATCACGGAGGAAAAGTAAAATCTACTCACAATAGAGCAAATCGGCTGTCAAAATAATATCGATTCGTATTTCTTAATTCTTGTCAAAGTCTGTCAGGCTGTCAATCGCAATTTTTAGTAAGCCGTCTCTGCGGCTCAGAAATAAGCAATGAGGGGTTTTAATCTGTCAGTTGTTAGTTTTTTTACAGTATTTGTTTGCCGCAATGTGTGCCGACTATGAATCCGTGGAACTAAAACATTGCTTGTCAAACTACGTGTTCCTGGACTCCACCACCGCAATTGAATGATTTTTTTTGTACTTCATCACTTCCCCATTTACCTAGTGCTTCCAGCGATCTACCATTTTTAGGGTTCCGTAGTCAAAGGGTGCCAACGGAACTCTTACTTTTTCTCTTTTTCTTTTGAACAGTTAAGTTTGAAATAGTTTATTTGATTTTTTTTTCAGAATACGCGTTATTACAGCGGATTTTCAAACAAATAACAAAAAATACATAAAGTAAACAAATAAAGGGGTTTTCTTTCGTTTTTGCTGTATTGTAAAGACGTTTGTGTATGTTTTTATACAAACGTTTGTATACAAGTGTCAAACTGGGTGTAATTACCTCTATAGGGCAGTCTCTGAGCTACGGAATAAACACAAATAATACAAACCGGCAAAGGATTCCAAACTGAATAAAAGGAAACGCATTTGTTCTAATTACGAAATGTTATATTTGTAGTACGGAACCACCAATGCGCTAGTTCGGTTATACAATATGGCTATTGTCTGCGTCTGCTCGCATCCAACTCCTACCTTCGCAAATTCCAAAGACAGGGCAAACATAAGCATTCCTCCAACCACAGAACGCAACAGTTAATTGTCATTTGAACGGTTTATTAACCCGATCCCGGCACAACGTGACCGCGCTCGAATCGAGCGGTGGATGACTTTACTTCATTGTCGGAGAATCATTGCGCACGAACGACTCCTTTCAACTATAAGTAACGTCTAATACTAAGCAACGGTTCGCCACAGCGTCGCGGAAACCGCCTGATAAACAGGTGAATCTTAAGCCGCTTTGGTGTATACTGTTAAGATCAAACCGCACCCTTAATCCAATACTGGCACTAAGCGAAAAATGTAAATTGTGCAGGAGAAGCTATTAAAGATTTTCAATGTGTAGAAATTTATATAGTTCTGTTTTATGCTTCGTTTTCCATCCACAGTTTAAATAGGAATTTAAGTGAACTAGTCAGCGCTTAGTGTTACTTTGTAATATTTGCAATAGATGGCATTAAAACCAGAAATTTAGAGAGTTTATGACGGTATTGGGTTAAGGGTGCGAAACGTAGATGGGCCAGATTGTAGATACAACTCGTATTGGTGTCAATGAGCGATTACACTTCCACAATGTTAAGTTCGCACAGCTAGAGTCGAATTTAAGTCGGTGTTGACATGAAAGAAAAATATCAGCAGGTATCTTTTTTAGGGTTCCGTACCTAAAAGGACCCTATTACTAAGACTCTACTGTCCGTCTGTCTGTCTGTCACCAGGCTATATCTCATGAAACGTTATAGCTAGACAGTTGAAATTTTCACAGATGGTGTATTTCTGTTGCCGCTATACAACAAATACTAAAAACAGAATAAAATAAATATTTAAGTGGGGCCCCCCACATAATAAATGTGATTTTGCTGTTTTCTGCTCAATATCAATAACGGCAATAGGTAGAAGCTTGAAATATTGAAATGTTGTATAGATAATGGTACGGAACCCTTCGTGCGCGAGTCCGACTCGCACTTGGTCGGTTTTTTTACTTAGGTTGGAGATTCTTCTCTTTTTTTCTAATCATGTGATAAGTGATAAGGATTTAATTTATTAAATATCACTGAAATGGTTATTTTTTTATTTCAATTTTATTCTTTAGTTCTGCTGACGAAACTTTTTAAATGTAGCCGTTATACGTCCCGCTGCAGGGCACAGGCCTTCTCTCAGAGAGAGAGTATGGGCTTAATTACCACGCGTGCCCTAAGCGGATTGGCAAGCGCTTAGGTATGTGGATGTGGACACCTCATACGCTCAGAAATCTTCACAATGTTTTCCGACGTCGCTAGCGAGTGGTATTGCTACTATAACTTCACAAACGTACGTAACGTAGGTACGTTACTCAGAAAACAAAGTCGATGCCGCGGTATATTTATTTATTTTTGGATACTTTTATTGCACTTAAAAAAAATCGTATAAATGCCATAAGCATTTTCTACCAGTCAACCGCAGGAGGTAAGGGAAAGAGTGCCGGGATTCGAACCGACGACCTCCCGAATAAGAGGCCGGCGTTCTACCGCTCCGCTACCACCGATTCTTTGAACGTCACTTTTATTACTAGAATGAATTGATAACGCTGAAACCTGGATAACACTCGGCCAGTTTCTGAATTGAGAATTTCGTTAAGTAAATGGTTAACTGTAGTGCTGTCTCTTCGAATTTCTCAGAAAGGAGCGTGAAAGAATGTTACTTAAGTATTTACTTAGTGAAATTCTCAATTCAGAAACAGGCCCTATATCACGCCCAGTAATTTTTCATTAATTTTTGTAAGAGCAGTAGCGCTAGCTTAACGAAACTAAGGAAATAATAAAAAAAAGTTTAAGTCCCGTGATCATCTATAAATGAGATCCTTACCCCACACTATTTGACCACAGAAAATATATCGCTACCTATATTTGTTATCTATATCTATGCTAATATTATAAAGAAGAAAAGTTTGTAGGTAGGGCGTAATCTCGGAAAGTGCTTATCTTTCACAAAGTTTCACATTTATAATATTACTAGGATTTCCCTACAATAAACGTCATATTTGTAGCAAACCTCACAGTAGAATCTAACGTTCGACATGACTCTTCTGTTCTGTAACTTTCAGCATAATTAGTGACCGCCGTGTCAGGCAGGGCATCGCCGAGTCTCTAATTGGCCGACACGCGTTTCAAGGGTGACTAGGCGGTATTAACGAACTGACTTCACAGTCCGAGTAGCGTGGATAATTCAATTCAGCATCCAACTGAGAAGGACACTGGGATTTTTACGATTTCAATTTTTATTTCTTCGTAGGATATATGAACAGAGCACATACTTTGTAAGCGTTTTGTTAATTTAGTTACTTCGTGGTTATACATAGTAATAATCAACACGATTATCTGCAGACTGTTAATTAAACTATATATTACTTGTTGCTAACTGGAATATTAAGATTGTTACCTGTTTTACATGCGTAATAGACAAAATAAAATAAAGTTTTTTAACATAACATTACAATGAATAATAAATACATGTAACATATTTCCATCTGCATGCGAAAACGGTGGGTTGACTTGTCAATAAGAACTTTACACTATGGGAAAGTCTTTGAAATCACGAAAAATACTTTATACAATATAATATTTAATATCAGCTGTTCCAAACAGTTCAGTGCCGCAGGTGGTAACGCTAACATGAAACAGCTGGAATATGGAATATTTTTCCGGGATTTTGAAGTTTTCCGCAACAAGTTCTATTAACTTGTTCGTATTGACCATTAGAACCCTACTGTATATAAAATGAATGAGTAACCATTTATTACCAAGAACAAGTTTTTTTTACATTTATACACTAACTTACTTACGTATTATTTTAAACAAGATTTAAGAATAGAATAGAATAAAAATCTTTTATTACCAAAACACAAACAATTTAAAAAGCAATAATAGCAGAGATTTACATTTTTTATAGACTGCGTCTAACCATTTTGGTAATTGGGTATTTGACAAAATATCAAATGAGTTGCTTTTAAAACGGAATTTTGTGTGAAAATACTGGCTTATGACGTCACATTTCAGAGCACTCTTTTTATGTTTAATCTATTTAAAAATTGTAATACCTAGTAATTGACTAAAAGAGATACATTTTCCGAGATATTTTGTAATTTTTGTTTTAATCGAGCGTATGAAATAATATATTGTAAATCGTGTCAATCGTGGAGAGAGCCCAGCTAACATGCCGGCTACCACAAGGTAGTAACAAACGCTGGTTTTCAGCACTCCCCAGCTCTTAGGTTGATATTTAGAGCAGGAGTTAAGGCAGGTAGGTACACGTTAAATATAAAATTATATAAATAAAAGAAACAATTATGCATTAACTAAAAATGAACAATTAGCAGTCCAATGTCTTTATTCTTCTTCTTCCATTTACAAAATTATAACCCGTTCTTTAGGGCTTAAAGAGCGTTTTGCTCAAAGTAGTCCTCTAATATGCATTACTATTTTTTATGAATAAGTCTGCAAAAGAGAATGCTACCTGTTTAAAGTGGAAGAACTTGATAATAGGACTGACGCACAGCCTGTGCTGAGAGGTGCTGGGCATCCTACAGCGCTGATTTTCAGCGAAGTCCGAATCGTCCGAATATGTACCTACTCGGAAGAACTTAGGCCCGATTTACACGAGTTCCTTTGAATAGATTTTGATGTTTTCCCTTTGTTTTGTTCCAGACAGTCCCACTACCCGCGGGATCCACTTCGGTACTGGCCAAGCCAACGAAGTATCACTACTACCCACATAACCAACATATATATCTGCTACCTGAGTGCGCCATTCAACAGGTAATAATAATAAAATCCACGCAACACAATCACTTATCCTGGTCCCAAACTAGGATACCCTGGCCTATGGTAACGAAACAGTCGTAAGAGTACCCAGAAAATATGTCCCATGTACCACCAGCCTAATTCGTCGCGTCACTTCACATATCGAGAGGCCTAATTACGCGCACCAAATCCTGTCAGAATCCGGACGTTTACGTTAGCAATTAGTATGGAATTTGAAAGTTTGACGGTTGGAATCATTCTGGATTTGCTGCGCTGTAATATAGGAGCTGTGCATACGTACGTAAGTCACACCTAGACCTGGAATAGACGCAAAAGCATTACATTCTCATTTAGAAAAAAGTATATTCCGCTTAAACAATCTTAATATAGAGTTAAAGCCGTTTTATGACAGGATTTCCTCTTGCAAAGTTTAAGAAGCAAAATACCGAATAAGATTGAAATATAAGCAGGCGTTTCTAGTCTGACCTAGTTAGTTTCAGGTACACGCGAAATTAACCCTTGCGTTTTCTCTCAAATTCCAGGTGTGCAACGCGGTTTACGTTCGTTTGAACTACACGCAGCCGCTCTGCGCGTGCCCAGCCCGCTACCGAGACCCCTGCTCGGCCAGTCTAAACGCGGACGATCTACATACCACGCGATTGACCACCGACTCCAAGAAGAAGGTCAGTGGATATGCCAGCCGAGTAAAAATCCTACATCGCGGTTGCTGAGGTATATAAATAAAAGCTGGTTCAGAACAGACACATGACGTGCGACACGGTAAATGGTTCAGCTACACTTGTGGGATATGAGTGACCAACGAGTGAGAAAGACAATAATTACAAACGTTGATTTAATATTCATCTTATTTTTGAAGCCTGCAGTATTTAGCTTTGACCGTCGTCGTCATTCAGCCTCATGCAGAAGAACACAGCAAATTATTCACCTAAATCACTCTAGGTGTTCAGATTTAGTTATGAATAGATCGATATAATCTCCGTAGATAATGCAACATCTCAGGAAATAAATAAGCAAGAAAGAGGTGATTCATAAATGATTTAGAATGTCCCGTTCGCAAAATGTACCGCCTGTAAAATGCAGGATGCACCTCACATGTCTGTTTATGCCTTATACTTATAGCATTGCAGTGACATTTGCCACCTTGCAAAAGCACACCAATAAAGTTGAATAAAATATTATGCCCCACATCTCCCTAGAAAACTATAAACACCATCAAGAAATAACCACCAACGTCTCGTCGCGATAGAGTCAGACCACAACTAATACAATTTGGCTTGTCTGGTGTCGTGTGATAATAACAGTAACATAATCAGTCCACATACAGCCTGGTATGTTTTTATGACCCGCCATGCTCTTACAGCCTCTTCGATATAGACTCTGTTGCAAGGATTCATGCGTTCTATCAAAGAGAAGGAGAGAGATAATGGGTAATTAATTAATCATCACGCATAACCACCTCGATATAAAGAACTCTTCCAACTTGCTAAAAGTATCCTCTGTAAGTAGTAATTCCTTAGCAAGGCCGTTTCAACTGATGAGCCCGTTAAGGAGTACTGAACTAAACATTTCACATTTTCTCCTTTCCAGTACGCTAAGAAAGCGGTTACTCTAGTGAAGACCTGCGAAGCGGTGTCTGAGATGCGAGAGTGTCGTGCGCCGCGCGACTGGTCGCTCTTAGCGCTACAGAACATCAGGACCGGGAAGTCACACTATCTGGTGATCTGCCGGTGCCCGGAGAACCATATCTTGGGTAAGGGCAGGCACTAATTTGCTGATATGGAAGTAATTGTCTATGGCAGCAAAACATGGGTCATTATCATAAGCAGCCTATATACGTCCCACTGTAGGGCACAGGCCTTCTCTCAGAGAGAGAGTATGGGCTTAATCACCACGCGTGCCCACCACGGATTGGCGATTTCAAGCGCTGAGGTATGTAAATAGCTCAGACACTCAGGTTTCCTCACGATGTTTTCCATCACAGTTAGCGAGTGGTATTGCTACTATAACTTCACAAATGTACACATAACTTAGAAAACAAAGTCATAGGTACATGCCCGCACTGGGAATCGAACCTGGGTCTCCCGCTTCCGAGTCCAATGTCCACCCACTAGGCTACCACCGCTTGGGTGGGTGGATATGAAAACATGGGTGGGTACAGGATATTGATAGAAAGAATCAGGAGTTGAGAGAAAATAAGATGGATATGAGATTCTTGCGCAATTGGTGCTCAAGAACTTGAGGTCTAATTCACGCTGTCTGTTTATCTACCGGTGATCAGAGAACCATAACTTGGGTCAGAACAGGCACCGATTTTTCTAATCTATCTTAAAAAGGAGCAGGTTTGTTGGTAGCACAATATCGGTTATGCAGAAGAATCAGTGCCTTGAAATCGCTATTGGCGCTTCAGAATAACCTGATGTTTTTCGACGCAATAACCAATAACCCGATGTTCCCGGTCCTAACCGGAAAATCATATAGAAGAATCCAAGCTCGCCTTTACTCATGTCATTTCTTATGTAATGTCCTGTTCAATGTTTCGTGAGAAATAAAGTATAACTAATCGCATGATCTTAATGGATGGAAGGCTTACATCGGAATCCGAGCATAGCTTTAATTTCAAAGCTAATCAGTATTATTTGTGCTATTTCAGAAGGGCCAATGTCTCACGACCAGCCCACTTATGCTTCTGTACCAGGCATCAGAGTCTACGGAATGATTTGCGTCAAGCCTATTACTTATTCGGGTAAGAATATTTGAAACAAAATATAATCAATCTCATAGACACATTGAAAAGGTCAAAATTTAATATAGATACATATCTACCATCGATATCCTTCCGTAAGAATTGTCCCAGTTCTTTCGTATATCTACATTAGACCGACTAAGCTGAGAAGATGGTACAGGTGCTGAATAAGCCTACTCTTTTTGAAATATCTTCAGGCTCTACAAGCATAATTATGCTGAATGATGAGTAACAAGTCTACTTTGTATTGGACTAGTTCCAACTGCACGTTTTTAGGGTTCCGTAGTCTGAAAAGGAACCCTTATAGTTTCGCCATGTCCGTCTGTCTGTCTGTCTGTCCGTCCGCCCGCGGCCTAGCGCAAAGACCGTTGGTACCAGAAAGCTGTAATTTGGTATGTATATACATATTTATCACGCCGACAAAGTTAAAGAATAAAATGTTGAATTTTTTTTACCCTAACATGAAAAGTGGGGATGTTTTTTTTCTCGTCTACCCCATTATGTGGGGCATCGTTAGATTGGTCGGTAAAAAATATTATGGGTGTAGGAAGACCATTTTTCGATTTAGGGTTCTGTTTGCGAAATATTAAGCTTTAAAGCGCAAAGTTTTGTCCGAGTAGGGCGTCACCCCCCCTCTCCTGGCTAAACGGTTGATTGTAGAAACGTAAATTCAGGGTAGTACCACATAAATGAACTTAAAAGAAAAAGTATCACGGCTAAGTAAGCTTTACTAGTTAACGAGTAATAGGCAAACAACTTATAAAAGTAAAATTTCGTACAAAATCCATTGAAAATGACTTCGATGAAGATGTTAGTTCTGTAAAGCAGATAAAAAAAATCTATTTCTACGGAACCCTACATTGCGCGTGGCCCGACACGCACTTGGCCGGTTTTTTAAATATCTTCCAGGCTCTACAAGCATGTGCTGAATGATGACTAACAAGTCTACTTTGTATTGGACTAGTTGCCACTGCACGTTTTTTAAATTATGTAAATTTAAAGCTTGAGTTTATTCTCCCAACAGGCTACAACGCGAACCGGTACACCGCATCCGTGACCATCCAGAGTACCACGAGCGCGTACAAAGTGGACTACTCCCAGCCCCAATCGTACCCGGATAAGCCAGTGTACAACCGATACCAGAGCCACAACTACCCGGCGCCCAGTTACTACAACAGAATGTCCCGGGTGGCCAGGGTCAGGCGGAATGCCGCGGCTTACCCACCCTTCCCCTGGCACACAGTGAGAGAACTGGCTCGCTCGTTACATTGGATAAACTAGCCGACCTACTAAGACTTTCGTACACTAGACATAAGACACTAAGTATGTTGAATTCAGAAAGGCCCAAAACCCGCCTCTTTGAATTCAACGCAAACTCGGGAGCATGAGATTGTATTTTTATTTTTGCCTATTTAACTACGTTATATAATGGTTGCTTCAAGGTTGCGCGTTGGCGGATGAGTGAGCGAGATAGCGAGAGGGCCTTTGTATAGTTGAGTCTCGTTTTTTCACTTTAATCATTGCTCACCGGGAAAATGCCTTGTCCTGAATGTCTGACTGCAATGAACTGATTTTTTTGTCTTCACTGGTTAATCTGTCGTTAATCAGTGGAAAATCCTGTATAACTGAATACTCACTTGCATTTACTAGAGCTAGTAATATATTTCTTAATAATTAAAAAAATATTGATTCCTAATGTTGATTTGAATGTGTGTTTGGTTCGTTTTGTTTCTTATTTATAAACCGATGCTTGTGGTTACTAATAATTTTCAGTTATTTATATTGAAGTAGTATTTTGTAGTCTTAATTTAACAATGTAACGTTTATCTGCCAGAAAATTAGAGATTAACCATGACTGTAGTTAATAAATAGATAACCAGAATAAAAAAAAACAAAAGATATAAAAGACCCACCCATATTTAAAAATGGTGATTTAATCGTACACAAAATGATGTGATAATCGGAATTCATGCGTATATTTTGTGTAATTTATTAATTTAAAAAGGCAACGCATTTATGCCTTGTAAGTTAGTTAGTAACTAAGTAAGTGAAACCATATTTATACTTAGCAATTTGAAGTGTAAATAGTAGTTGTAATTATCATTATACTGTAATTATAAAAAATAAAACTTAACAATGACTTTCTAGATGTGTTTTTCTCTATCAAGTACCAGCCAACAAATTAATGGCCGAAATACAGTACTTCCCGAATCTGGAAGAATCAAGATACCAACAAAATAGAGCAATAAATATCTGACATGAAATATACTATAAACCCGACTGTTAAGTATTAACTACTGTAAAATACGGTTACGTTGATTTGAATGTTTTGGAGATTTGATGGATGATCGATTTGAAATTATACGCCGACTTTCTTACAACACTGATACCGTCGTTTCTTACCTGTAGAACCACCGCGTGACACTACTAGTAGTGCCTTAGGGAACTGTTATTACCTTCACTACTACCAGTTGTGCCACAGAGACATTTAATGTCCCTATGGCACAACTGGTAGTGCTGAAGCAGTTCCCCAGGGCACTACTAGTAGTGTCACGCGGTTGTGCTACGGGTAAGAGACGGATTCCGTATGTAGCAGACATTTGGGTTTGTCTAATTCGCAACAACTACCAAGCAGGCGGGACCAACCTAGGTATCTCATAAGTCACAGTGTTGAATTTGACTCCCGACGGCCCGTCGATTACACAGTGGTCGGATTGCTTGTTATTTTGACGTGAAACCTCTTTCAGTTCGGTAGCAGGGGATCACTTGCTAAAACCGCATGTAACAAGAACATGTCGCCTCGGCGGGGACTGTAACTCTGTAACTACGTGTCGTGTCCAATTCATTTGTCAGATCTATTACTCGAATCTTTTTGACTCGTGCCGCTAGATGGCGCTAGTGCCGCGTAACACATTGCGCAGTTTTAGCTAAAAATTAACGCTTACTTATAGACTTCACGTTAAATCAACGGCCGTATAGCCCGACACAGCCCCACCCGCATATTAGAGTTCCTTAGTCAACAAGGAGCCCTTATAGTTTCGCCATGTCCGTCCGTCTGTTTGTCGGTCTGTCTGTCCGTCTGCCTGTCTGTCTGTCTGTCTGTCTATCTGTCTGTCTGTCTGTCTGTCTGTCCGTCTGTCTGTCTGTCTGTCTGTCCGTCCGTCCGTCTGTGGGCGACTTAGCACTGAGACGACAAGTACTAGGAAGCTGGAATTTGGCATGGATATACATATTAATCACGCCGACAAAACGGTGGCACAAAATATTTGAAAATAATTTTTAGGCTCCTAAATGCGTACCTAAATTAGGGATGTAATTTTCTTTTCTCGCCTATACCATCGTGTGGGGTATCATCAGATTGGTCATTTTTCCATTTTTCATTTTACCCTATTTTTAGATTTAGGGATCCGCTTGCGAAATATTAAGCTTTAAAGCGCAATTTTTCTTAGAGCGTCCCTCCCCGCTTCCGGCTAAACGGTTGATTGTAGAAAAGTTAAAAAATTCAGGGCACTAGCACATATAATGAACTTAAAATAAAAACTATCTCGGCTATGTAGGCTTTAAAAGTTAACGAGTAATAGGGATTATAGAGATTGTACGTTTCTTTTCTTAGCTCTGCTATGCCATCCAAAATCAAAGGTCCATGTATGCAGAAATATTGCCTAGAAAGTGGGTGTGGCTCGGCCACATTTTCCGTAGGTTAGACTAACATCCAACCAAGCAGAGCCTCTTGTGGCAACCTTCGTGAAGGATACGGCCTAAAACCACCTGGCGCCGATCAGTTACGTCAGAGGCGAAAACACTTGGGTTTGAGTGGGATAACCTCAAAGTCGCCGCTCAAGACCGCAGCAAGTGGAGATCTTTCGTAAATGCCCTTTGACGCTGATGAGGGACAACAGGATATTAGTAAGTAAATATGCCATCCAGTGACAGGATTTAACCTGCTATAATACAGCCTGCGTCACCCGCGCAATTATGACAAATCCATTGAAATCTCAATTTTTTAAATCTGAAGATTGGTTAAGGAGTTACGGGGAGCATAGACTCGAACATACTTACATACATATGCGTATACACGAGCTACCATTTGGTTTCCGCCGCAGACGAGTAAAAAGCGAACTTACCTAAAACTTTCTGATCGACGATGATGTCGCAGGAGTACATGGCTGCCATCAGTCTCTGCGGCTGGACTTGGAACGCGTTGCGACAACCTTCCTTTACTGCTGACATTATCTGACCTGGAAAACATATTAAACGCCTTTATTATAAGAGAAGGTTCTCAGCAGAAAGAAATATTTTAATACACTTTTGAGTAAACTTCAGTGAGCCTTTGAAGAGTACAGTACAAAATCCAATCCAACCATCCTCTAAGACACACCATTTCTATCATTTGCTATGCTCATCTACCAGTCTCCCTCAAAACGTCGGTCCAGCGATCTGGTGGGTATCCTACGCTGCGTGTGCTAGTTCGTCGTCTTCCATCAAGAAAATGTTTACCCCATCGGTTACCTACACATAATTTCAACAAGTCGCTCTGGGTGTTATGGAACGGTCTATGTTCGGAGCCTCTTTGATGGATAACATCAGAAATGAGACAATTCGTCAAATAACTAAGTTGATGGACACAGCCTATAAGATTAGCAAATTGAAGTGGCAGGGGCTGGTCTCATCTAACTGAAGAATTACAATACAAAATACTAGCAAATGACGGAACCTCTTTTCCAATCAAAGTTAATTTAATTGGCTTACAACTGAGCGGATCGCACGTGGAATACATGGTATACCATGAATAATAATAGATAAAGCCAGCATAATCAATAACAATATTTACCCGAAAGTGGTCCAAAAGTGTGCGTAGAGTCATCCCCTTCAGCCTTATTTAGCGACCATTCTTCGACACAGAACGCTACGCCCATCATCGGCTCCTCACACAAGGGCCCCGCTAGGGAAGCTAACTGGAATCCATTCACGAAACTACTCTCGTACTCAAACCTCGCATCTTCTGTTATATCTTTCCCGAGCTGGAGATATTTGGTTGTGTAGTCAGTAGTCTGGTTAAGAAGCAGATTCGGACCACAATTCCTGGGACCGACCGACCATATTTGTTCGGCGACGTCTTTCCACTCTGGCGTCAGTTTGGCCGATATTGTTTGAAGCTCTTCTTTGAATGTTTCTATAAGTTTTAGCATTCGATCGGAGAGGTGATGCTTGGACGGGTCATTTAGGCTAACTGCTTCTAGTTTGTTTTCTAGTCTATCGGAATTCTTCCTTTGAGCTTGTAGAGTCTTTATGTGCTGGGATATAGCTTTCAATAGGTCTGACGATTTATCTAGCAGTTCAGTTATTTGATTAGGCAGAGGCCTAGCTCTGATTTTGATTTTGCTCTGTTTATTGTTTGTATAAACAAGTATAACAGGGTCTTTTTCTTTATCACCTTTATCCAGATTTTGCGCGTCGATTTCTTCGTTTGCCATATCGACTTTGGGTGGTTCAACAATCGTCTCTTTGAATGGTACGATAGGCTCCGAAACTGTTATTGGCACTTTCGCATAGTGGTTCCTAAAAAGGGGAAATGATCACATTACAAAAAGGAACTCTAACATTTTAAATGTAAGAGTCATATTGACTTACTTCAGGTCTTCGAGGCATCGCTCCAAATGTACTTCTCCGGCGGTGACGAGCACATGTTCGCCGGTTTCCTGCAGCAATACTTGGACGCAAGAGTCTGATTGGTTAAGTAATTTGAGCCCTGAAACAAGGAAAGTTAGAAAATCTTGTAGTGGCCAAAGTAACCAAGGTTTACACTCCGAAGAAGATTATTTTTTGTTTGAACCTCACAGTCACCTGTGGAGTGGTAATGGATATGAAATTAATGGAAAACTCTAAATTGTAGAACCAAAGTTGATGACAAACTCAAATTTACTTGTTTCGGGAATTGCACATTTTTGCAGTAACCCTGTATGTACAAGTACACACCTATTGCTGGTAAAACACAAGATTAGGTAACATAACATGTATACCACACAATCACTTGTCCGGGTCCCAAGCAAGGAGAAGGGCATCACACACAAATAAAAACAGACTGAGGCCATTTGCAAAAATCGAAATACGATGGCTCCTATGGAAATCCAACCCAAGACCTTTGTGTTCGTAATTAAGTATTTTATCAACAAACCAATGGAGCAAAATCGTACCAAATGAATCTGTAATCATGAAGAGACTTAAACCCAGCTCGGAATCCTAACGAACTGATGATGTTCATACAGTAAGACTCCTTACCTTTGACCAGCTGTTGTAGCTGCGACGGATAAGTAGGTTCGATGGCCACCCTCAATATTGGTACAGCTGCCGACTGAATCTCGCTGAAGGCCGGACATGCCACTGTGCTGCTCAGGGTCGCAGTCTTCAGGACGTGGTCTTCTAAGTTGCCGATGCCTATGACGAAAAAACGGTTCGAACTCTTTTCTAAAGAATAGAAACGACTGCTCCGAAAATTTGCGTGACGTTTTATAGCAGCAGTTTTCTCTTTATATTCAAAAGATGTATCTAGTACAACAGTTGTCCTATGAAACTAAACGAGAATGGTATATCGAAACAGTTTTGACCAAAAAGTCCTTGTAAATATATTACGGGTTAACGAATACTTTTGTTTCATATTTAGTTTTTAAATACTTGAAACGCCTTTCAGTTTTAGCTTAGCAATGTATAAATTTAGCACTTCTGACGGTGTTGTTACATAAATTTATGAGACGACTCTTATCATAAAGGATGTCCCAATAAGAGTGCACGATTTAAATTTGACACCATTTTTTGTCTTTGCACGTTACAGCTCTGTAATTTTACAGCTGCATCAACGATCGTTCCAATTATTAAAAATGCAGCGCTACACAATAGAATAACGCGTTATCATTGTAAAAATGAGGCAGGCAATGCAGTGACTTGGGAGGCAGGGAAATGGAAATTCGTTACAGAAACGTGATAGCGGAGTTTTTGTGGCCTCAACTGGATGATATGGGTCTAAACGACATGTGGTTTCAGCAGGACGGCTCCACTTCCCACAGCGCACACATAACGATCCATTTATTCGCGAAACGATTTCCAGACCGAATCATCTCCCGAAATTCTGATGTCAGTTGGCCGCCAAGATCGTGCGATTTGTTTCTTCTGAGTTTTTTAAACTGGCAGGTCTATGTGAATAAACCACAAACAATTTCTGAGCTCAAGGCCGAGATCCAACGCGTCATGGGTCAGATAGAGCCACATTTTTGTCAAAATGGCATCGAAAATTTCAAAAGTGTACAGAGCCGCGGGGGCCATATGCCGGATACTTTATTCCATAAATAATCGGAACATGTCTACTTTACAATGCAAAAAAATATGGTCACTCGCTCAAAAAAAATACGTTTTTCTTTTAAATTAAATCGTGCACTCTTATTGGGACACCCTTTACAAATAAGTTCACAATTTTATTTACCTATAATATTCCCGGCACCTGCTTCTTCAATTTCTTCCAATTCTCGCCCCATTAAAATATAGAGGGACTTTATTCTGAAACAAAATACCGTATCGTCTTTAATCTGCCAAACATTGAGGTCATTCTACTTGTCGAAACCCAAAACATCAGTTGTTGTTTTCTCGAAAAAAACATAATTTTGTGTAGATTGAGAAGAATCTTTTTATGGGTCGGATAATACATAAAAGGACTATAATACCGAAAAGTTGCTCACTTACTCAGTACAAGTAATATGCTCGTCACTCTGCAAGTCCTTGAGTTTCTTGTCATGATCTATGGTGAAGTCTTTTCTACTGAGTATTTTAGATGGATCATGTTTTGGACCTAGCACATAGACCTTTTCGCCTTTCCTTACTTTACCACTGAAGACTCTTGCAAACGCTATGAAAGCGTGCGGACTTTCATCTTCCTGAGGATTTACCGCTTCATGTTTTTCCGTAATCTCAGTTTTATTTCTTTCGTTCAAAGGCGTAGCTTCTGCATTAGCATCATGCTGCTTCATTTCCTCTCTCAGCTGTCTGGCTTTCTCTCGCCTTTTAGCCATTTCCTCTTGAGTTAACACTTTAGGCTTATTCTGGGGAAGTATACTCTTATCCACAGAAAACATCTTCGATATAAAAATAATCACTGGTCTGTCATGGTTGCTATCACAGGCAAGGAAATCTTGCTTTAGCTTCTGTGTCTCAGGGTGGTAAGAGTCGAAATCTCTTATCCTGGAGCACAAGAGTCTCTCAACCTTTTCTGGAACAATTTCTTTAGGCGATGGAAGTTTTCTGCATACCATATCCATCACCGTTGGGGATAAGGGTAGCCATTGCATCATTAGAGACTGCAGTTGGACTCGACTGTCCGTGTGCCTCAGGTCTCTTGCAGTCAACTTAATCCCCAGCTTTTCACAAATAATAGGTACTTTGTCCTTTTCGTTTCTCAATCCTATAGTCTCGTAGACATTCCACAGGTTGTCCAGTATCACTTGCACGAAGAGGGGTTTCTTCGCCTTTTCCTGGGCGCCTTTCATGAAACGCTTGGTTTTTGCATTCAGATAGAAATCGCCCCATAGAACTTTCTGGAGTAACTCTTCTTTTACGCCTAAAAAAGTAAAGTTTAAATAAAAAAAACAAAAAAGTAAGATAAAAGTAAAATCATATGAAGGTTTTTGGAGTCAAAAGTATATCAACCTTCACATGCGTGCACTCTATTCAGCAGTATTACAGGTGAATTTGTAACAATAATGTGAATATTGACCAGCTGTCAATGTAGGTACTAAAATAAGATGTTTGTCTTTATTCTATTTGGCTTAACTTTATTTTAATTTAAAAGTGTAGTATAATAGGTTCACTTTTCACTAAGATTTTGCTGGTATGTGTGTTTATTACTTATACTATTTGTACAATGTAAATCTATTTATTCCCAATGTTCACTTTACCCAGCTTCTCTGAGAACAGCTTAGCAAATGTCTGCACAGTGAACCCCCATCCGTCGATAGCACTTGCAAACACCACATTGCCTTGCTCTGGTGAGAAATACAGGTTAGAGTCATCTGCTTCTTCAAGGGCTGACGTCCAATCATAGATATCATTGACTTCTTTACTAATGGTTTCTACCAATTTCTGAAAAAAAGCAAATGTTACTCTTATAATGTTTAAAACCATGCAGAAATAGGAATTGTTATATTAGTAGTTTTGGGACTCTATAATAAATAATAAGTAACACAAACTCTTAAAAAATATATAATATCAATTATCTATAGTAAGTTATTCAAAACAAGCTACTAAAACAATCTAGAACTACCGACATTACTGACTCTACATACCTGCTTTTCAATAGTATTCTCCTCATTCTCAAAAACTTCAGTCGCAAACAGTTCACCCATTACTGCATTAACTTGCTCAAGAACTTGCGTCAAATGCACATAGGCATCTAATGGAGTGAGCTGCATTTCAAGTATAAGTCGGTCTATCTTGTTAAGCACTAGCACTGCACTGATGTTCTCAGAATAGGCCTGCTTTAGAGCTAGACGGGTTTGTGGGCACACTCCCTCTACTACATCCACCTGGAAAGATGATTAATGGGAATTGCACAGAACTTTTGTGAAAACTCATGGCCGTGTTATGGTTTTTTAAGTTTACATACAAAATGAAATACAGAGTTAGATTGTGATAAAAGCCTAAGGTGTGGGGCACAAAAGAAGGATGTGGGACGGGGGCACAGAAAAGATGTGGAGTGTTTTCAATTCACTCTCATAGAAAATATAATGAAGAGATGGGACATAGCCCACACAGATAAGACAGGGCCAGGATGGTCATACAACATATTTCCTATGAGCCCCACGCGGAAAGAGGTTTAACTGCTTACATAAAAGAGCATGTGTGTGTATGTGAGAGAGAAAGAAAAAAATTGTAATTTGTAAAATGTGCAACTCCTAAAACATCACTTAGTTTGTAGTATACTTATATTCGGGGGGTGATATTGATAATCACTCCTTTAATATATCAGTTTGGAGCGCCTAATGTCTACCCAAGGTGAGCATTATGAAGGTGGAACAATATTTGTAACAAAATTCTTAGTTGACAATATTTCATCCCATTGTGCAATTTCCGATGACATGAAATTGAAATTATTTCCGTGTTTACGTGTGTACTTTGATACTTCTAAATTAGTGTATCTTCATAATAATAGAAACTTTAAATGACTCTCAATCTAACCAGAACAACATAATCAAAGAATGAATGCTAATTGTTTACTCACAACAACAATTGCACCGTCACACAATCTCACAGCAGTAGACACTTCACTTGAGAAGTCAATATGTCCCGGTGAATCTATGAGG
The DNA here is from genome assembly GCA_963969515.1 of Yponomeuta evonymella. Lineage (NCBI taxonomy): Eukaryota > Metazoa > Arthropoda > Insecta > Lepidoptera > Yponomeutidae > Yponomeuta > Yponomeuta evonymella. The sequence continues at coordinate 9,418,556 of OZ018357.1, forward strand.
TTCACGAGGTACTCCTCGTTTTCCACAGCATGGTAGAGGGCTATGCTGCTACTCTTCATGGTTATACCCCTCTCCTGTTCATCGGGTCGACTGTCCATATACCGCAGTTTCCCGGACAATCGCTGGGATATGATCCCGTTACTGGAGATCATAGAGTCCGCCAGTGTAGTTTTCCCATGGTCCACATGGGCCACTATGCAAATATTTCGAATATTCGCCGGTTTGTTTTGAAGCTCAAGAAGTTTACTTGAATCGACTAACCGCATCTTGAAGGGTTTAGAGTGAAACTTTGTGAACCAGTAAAGGACGGCGAAGGAAAGGTAACACAGTGAATTTTAAGTTGAAGAACTGGTTCAATATTGATGAAATTGCGAAATAAAATTGCACAACGTGAGACAAAACCTCGTGAATACACATTTGATGACAGTGACAGTTTCGTTCGAAAACCAAAACAAATCTTTTGTATCTATTGCGTTTACAAGCAGTTTCTTGAATTATCCTACCGAATCAAAATATTTTCAAAAATCACTTACATACCTATTTATGGTCTTATTTATAAACACATGATTCTTTAAAACACTCAATAAACGCCAATTAAAATAGTCTTTGGTGGAAATTTTACAGCGAAAAGATGTTACCACAGATTAAGCTGCCTCAGAATATTTTTTTATAAATAAGACCTGTAGGTAATTTTTGTTGTACTTACTTATAAATAAAAAATTTAGTCATTATTAATCATAGGTTTAAAAATCAGAAGGAATTATTACTAGTATCAGAATGTTCCTTTGTCAAAAATGACATTTGTCGACAGAACGAACCCAAGTTTTTTTTTTTAAATGCCATTATTATGGTACTTCGAAAATGAATGACCACGAAGTCGGTAATAATATGCTGTATTTTACACTGCACCTGCGTGCAAGCGTGGCCGTGGGTGCGTGCGGGCGTGTATGTATGCATGTATCTATGCATGCCTGAATGGTACATTTTGTTCTGTGGTACATATATTTTTGGTACGTACGTAGGTACGTATGTATGTAGGTATGTAATGAATATATGTGGGTATGTATGTATATATCTATATTTGTTTATTTAATAAGTCGGATGTTCCATCTTAGCGCCTAAGCCAAAGAGAATATAAGCTACTCATCCGATTTGAATGAATGAGGTGTCAATAACTTAAAGAGTATTATTTTTGTATCGCAGCATTTTATTTCAGACTTGAATATTTTACAACTTGTTTGACAACACTATTAAATCAGAATCACTATGGCAACCCAAAAGTAGTTAGGTACTCTTGTCCACAGAGTTCTTGCTCTGACACCTTCTCTCAATGAGTACCAATACCAATACTTTCCACAAGCTTTTGTAGTCTTGGTCTTGCTAGCGGTTTGGTAAGCAAATCAGCTAGCTGCATCTCACTAGTGACTTTCTTGACAATCAGGTCTCCATTCGTCACTAACTCACGTACAAATAAGTGTCGAATCCTGATATGCTTTGTTCTTCGATGGAACTCAGGGTTTTCAGCCAATCTTATGGCAGCTTCATTGTCTACTTGTAGAACTGGCAGACTTTTAAGCTGTATCAAGTTTCCAATCAGCCTTGTTAGCCAGATGCATTCTCTTGCAGCTTCGCTGGCAGCTACAACTTCCGCTTCCGTTGTTGATATTGCAACACTTGGCTGCCTTTGGCTCATCCAAGAGACTGGTCCTCCGGCATACATGCATAGTATTCCTGTGGTTGACCTTCCGGTGCTGATGTCTCCACCATGATCAGCGTCACGTATATCGGCCGTTCATGCCGTCACGTTCGGCCAGTATACAATACCCAGTTCTGTCTTGTACTGCAGGTATCTCAGTATACGCTTTAGTTTAACGCAATCTGCGTGAGTTGGATTCTCCAAACTCCTCGATACCACGCTCACTGCGTAAGCTATGTCCGGTCTAGTTCCGACCATCAAATAAGCTAATGCCCCGACAACCTGTCTGTAGTTCCGCAGGAGATAATCGTCTGTCTTATTGGCATTCTGAATAGCTTCTTCCTTGACTATAGGAGTCGATACTGGTTTGCAATGTTCCATGCCAAACCTCTTTAAAATCTTTTTTACATACGATGTTTGATGTATTTTGATCCCACCTCCAGTACTACCTTCTCTGGTTTCTATCTCTATTCCTAGGAAGTACGATGCTGGTTTCGTCGTTATCTTGAACTGTTTTTCCAACTCATTTATGAACTCATCAATAAGTTTTTGATTAGATGCAGCTACTAGCCCATCATCCACGTAAAGAGCTAAAATCAGCTTCCCATCAGCCTTCTCTCTTTTGAATAGGCAAGGATCAGCATCATTGACTTCGAAACCAACTTCCTTCAGGAAATCCAGGATCCTTCTGTTCCAACATCTTGGGGCTTGTTTCAATCCATACAAGCTCTTTTTTAACAAACACACCCTTCCTGTGCCATCATCATAACCCTCGGGTTGTTTCATAAAGATCTCTTCTTCATCTAGGGACCCATAGAGAAAGGCAGTTGACACATCAAACTGAAGCATCTTCATGCCTTCATTGGCAGCAATGCTTAAAACGGCTCTGACGGTAGCCATTCTGGCCACAGGGCTGAAAGTTTGATCATAATCTATTCCTTTCTTTTGCCGAAACCCTTTAGCCACCAACCTGGCTTTGTACTTGTCAACCGAACCGTCCGCATTAAGCTTCACACGATAAACCCATTTACATGGTATTGCCTTTCTATTCTTAAGCAATTTTTCCAGAACCCATGTTTTATTCTCTTTCAATGAGTTAATTTCACTCTCCATGGCCTTCTTCCAAAGCTCTTTATTTTTGCATGTTACAGCTTCCTTGTAGAATGATGGCTCAATTTCCTCTGCTTCCATACATAAAACATAATCTTTGAATTTTTCCGGTTTTCTTAAGGTAGACCTATCTCGTAAAATCCTTCCGATATTGTCTTCTTCAACCTCAAGATCTTCCCCCTCTAATTCAATAGATTCATTTTCATCAGCTGTATCGAAACCAATTTCCGATTCTACATCACCAGCCAAATGCTCATCATTGTTTGATGTATCTGGTAATTGACTTGTTCCTTCATTACCAGTCGAAGCTCTTTCATCTTCATTAGTTATCACAACTCCTTGACTGACAGATCCAGGACGTATTCCAGTCGCTTCCTTTCTCACAAAAAGCGGTATCTCAACTCAGTTACTTCCTCTGACTCCTCTACATCAAACCGCGTTTGAAGAGGTTTTTCATCAAATTTAACGTCTCTTGATCGAACCAACTTATTTGAGTCCACGTCCCAAAGCCTGTATCCATCATCATTGTCGTATCCAACAAGAACGCATTTCTTGGCTTTTTTGTGTAACTTCTTTCTTTTTTGTTTAGGTACATGCACATAGCACGTCGAGCCTATTACCTTCAAGTGTTTGATTTGTGGTTTCTTTCCAAGCCACAGCTCAAATGGGGATTTGTGTTCCACGGAGGTTGGACCTGTCCTGTTCAGTATGTAGACAGCAACAACTAGCGCCGTCTGTTAGCAATTCGGAATACAAAATTTTGACAAACAATTTTTTTCATCGTCAGGTTACCTACAGTTTTTAAACCTTTTGCTGGTATAAATACAGCTTGACTAAATAAGAAACTTTAAGTCGAATTGCACTAAAGCACGGACTTTGTAAGTACTTAATGCCTTCGCAGCCGTGCTACACAAAGAAAAGCTGCTTTAAAGAAGTCTTAAACGCGGCGCTTAGGAAGACAGATGATAAGCCATTGCACATTATGTCAACCCGAGACTGCAATGGTTATCCTTTAACTTTCCTTTAGCTGCAACCGGGCGTAGTTAAATGGCGCTTTTAAAATGATAAGGTGGCAGTTTTATTTCAGTTTTGCTAGCTCGCTTCGTTTCGTAGTATGCAGGCGGTTTTTTATGCGAATTTGTTACATTTCAGTGACAGATACATAATAAAAGTCTAACAAAAAATAACGTCACCACGACAAGACTGTTGGCTCTTCTCTTAGTTGATCCGGGCCGCGTTTCATAAAAGTGCAATTCACAGTTTATTATGACAATCTTATTAGTCTTGGTCTTCCTACTTGTTAATCTGTCGGTTTATCGGCTTTCGAATTGGCGTAGTAAACCCTGAATCGTGTTTCTAATAAACAGCTACGAAATATACATCGAACTGTCGTTTCTTAGGTACGAACTAGAGGTCAAATTGCTTGATTGATTTTGCCAATGAGGGGTGAAATGAAAGATAGTGTAACCTAACCTAACCTAACCTAACCTAACGAAGCTATATCACTGGCTATGTTACGTAATACAAGTAATATTATTTATTATTAATTTTATTACGTAACGGTATGTAAAAAATCAATGAAAAGCGTTCAAATAAAAAAACCGACACATAAAAGTTTTAAGCAAGGCCTAGATGAGTACCTACCTATCATGAATTTACCAAATTAACTTAGGTATGTACCGACAATAAACGTTGTAGCGCCCCCGGACAAGTGATCGTGCTGTGTGGAACTTATTTATTATTACTTATTGTGCTCCTGCCAAGCGTGACGATCATGGCAAAAACCCTCATGATTATGAAAACCACGAAAGAGGACTATGTCCTGGGCGTCAAATGGCTTATGATGATGTGCTCCTAATAATAAATTGCTTAGGTGTAAAATTGGCAGTGCCTACGGGGCTCATGTTGAGGACTGTTATTTACATTGAGGCCTATTTGACTGTCTCGTTGGTCCAGCGGTATCACGTCTGGTTACCATACCGGAGGCCGTGGGTTCGTTTCCCACCGGGGGCTGCCACACATTTGTACATATGAAACCTCACGTTGTGTTGAAGTTATTCCTTTTTGCTTATTTCGTAACACCAATCACCCCGTATTCGTCCATTGCTGGACACAGGCCTCCTGGGGGAGGCACCCCACTTCTTTCTGTTTTCTGCCATCCTTCAGCCTCTGTCAGCAGTCTGTCTCAGGTAGTCGCTAATATACGATTGAAATAAAAAATAGCAGAAGCGACAGTCTACCGCTGACTGGAATACATATAACATTTTAGTTGTTTAAGAGCAAATTCTGTCCTGCATAACACGTAGGAGCACACGCTCGGGTCTGAAATAGGTCCTTGTCGGGGTGTCGCCGTCGACGGAATCGTTGTGGACGACATCATCATTATTATCACATTTCGGTTGTGAAGTCACCCCTTAGATAACTGAGTAGGTATTTACCGACAGTAAACGCGTGTAAAGCTCTCCGTGCTCAAATAGGTAGGTAAGTATTTCCGGCAAATAAAAGTTCTGTCTGTACCTACTTCTCGTAGCCGATGGCAGAGTTTTCTCGCCGTGGCATGCTCGAAAGTGAATCGGAACTTTCAATTGATATTCTTATTCGCTATCAGTCACTCCTTTGCCTTGTATTGCCTCAGGCAGGGCGAGGCCAGGGCAAGTTTAGCGTAGAGGCGCTGAGGGAAGTTACTCTAGATCATCAGTGGTTCTTAACTCCATACAAATGTATACAACAGGGTCGCCAAAAGTTGTGCTCTGAGGAATGTCTCTTACTCTGAAGCTAAAGAAACGAAATTTGTAGATATTTACTAAATCTAAATATGCCGGCTAAGGATGAACTCAAACCATAATAAACGATTGCAGTGCAGGACCTACCGAGAAGTTAAGTATGGAGCACGGCTCCTATTGTGCCAAAATTTAAATTGACAACGAATAGGTAGAAGAAGCTCATTTTGTTACCAATTTAGTTCAAATATAGTAGGGTCCCTCGGGCATTACACAACTTCTCACGAACTCTTTCGTGGTCGCTCTATGAATATTCAAAGCGAACTCATTAACGTTACGCACTTAAACTTGCCTCCTTTCTTGTGAGAATTTAACGAGAGGAAAAATAATATTGTAGTGTAACTGGAGACTACCTATTTAATGCGAAACCTTTGAGCTCAAAGTCAAAATAATGCGCCTATTATGCTGAGTCTCTAGCATAGGCCGATTGATATCGGGTTTCCCCGGCGGCGTAGGTACACCAATTCAATAGTTTCCATGGAGAATTTACATGCCAAGTACCTACGTATCGTTGAAAGGTAATTCCATGACGCGATTGTGTAGCTGTGACATTTATTCTTCAAGCTGAAGGTTCTATTGAGTCCACACGTTTTACGTGTAGGCATTATAAGCGACACGAAATACGTGCACCGAAAATGCTGACTTCCCAAACCCGGAAAATAAAGCCATCGAAAAGGTCACGAACACATAATTTCGCGCGCGAAACAACCAAGTGATGTGAAAAACAAAAGGAAACATTTTTACCCCCGAGAAGTGTACATTATTCTTGCCACGTCTGGATCGCAATTAGCTGGAGCGTAGAGTTGGTTTTATTTTGCCACAATAGCGAGGTCGGGACCCCAATTCCGAGAACTCATAAATATTGTAAATGCAACGGAACTGCTGAGTCAGGGAACAATCTGCCAGTCTATAAAGCATAATTCAAATAACGTCAAACATTATTCTTGTGCTGTTTGAATCTTACAATAAGTACAAGAACCAAGAGGCCAAGTCGTTGATCGGCACTAGCGGGCTTGGGCTGGAAGCTGCCGTGAACTAGCGGCAGCTTCAGTTCGGGCCAGAAATTGAAATGTTCAGACGTCAGATTTTGAGGCCCTATGCCTACGCCTACAAAAGAAGTAGAATCTTACAATGTACCTAGCACAATCTTGCACTTCTTCGAATGAACTTCCTTCAATAAAGAAAATTAACATCATTATCAATCTGCCGATAAAGACTTCACTGTCTGTCTGTCTGTCTGTGACCAGGCTGTATCTCATGAACCGTGATAGTTAGTCAGCTGAAATTTTCATAGATGGTATATTTATGTTGCCGCTATAACAAAAAATAGTAAAAACAGAATAAAATCAATATTTAAGGAGGACTCCCATATAACAAACGTAATTTTTTTGCCCTTTCTTGTTCGATATTAATAACGGAAACAGATAGACGCTTGAAATATTCATAGAATATTTAGTTCTATATTTGATTCAAAAATAAACAATTAAATTAAAATTGATATTTAAGAGAGGCTCCCATACAACAAACGTGATTTTTTTCCCGTTTTTTCTCGATCTTTGTATCTAATGTACCAGTGCCACTTTAGGACCGTCATAGTCAACCCCCGACCTACTTCTGATTTGTGAATAAAACACTTGGTGTAGCTAAACCTACCTGCCTATACACCCTTAGTCATTCCTTGGCTACCACTCTGTGACCGTCTTGGTCAACCCCCGTCCTACTTCTGATTTGTGTATAAAATCTTAGTGTAGTTACGCCTAACCGCCTATCCACTCTCATTCATTCCTTGGCTACCACTCTGCGACCACGTTAGTCCAACTTTCGTCTTAGTCCTGCTTTGTGAACAAAAAGCTTGGTGTAGCTAAGCCTAGTATGTAAGAGAATGCTAGAAGATGATTGATAGGTAGTGCTCAGTTAAAATATTGTAACGCTTTGGTGTACCTAATTACTGTCATGTTGCAATATTTATGTAAATAAAAATAAATAAATAAATAAATAAACCCTGCGTCATTCCTTGGTTGCCACTCTGTGACCATCTTAGTCCACCACCCGTTCTACTTCTGCTTTGTGTGCAAAAAACTTGTAGCAGCTGAGCCTAACTGCCTATCCACCCTGCTTCAATCTTTGGCTACCACTCTGTGTCCGTCTTCATCCACCGCCGTTCCTACTTCTGCTTTGTGAACAAAACACTTGGCGTAGCTAAGTTAGTAGAATCAGGTTAGCAGCTGCGGCTCGGCTAATGTAGAAGGCGTGTCAGATTCAACATCAAGTGTTGCCCTGAAAGCCGGGCAAGGCGAGCGCGCTTAAAAGAATTGAATAAATTCCGCTCAGAGATTGTCCAGCTCGATTAGACGCTCTGTGCGCTAATGCATTTGTTGTGAGACTATCTGATGCTCTAAAAAATGCTGTTGTGGATTAGCTTGTAAACTAATGTCGTATCTAAATCCAGTTGGTTCCTGAAAAAGTCTTAGATTGAGCTATTAAAATATGCTTATTTGATTTGATTTCTGGCGAATCGGTGATAGCTTGAAATTAATTCTTTGCCTAATCCTAGAGTGAGGTATTGTATGTTTTTGCTTATAGGGATTAAAGAAAAAGTACAGTAGATTCTGGTATACTTCTCGCTCGTATTATTGTAAAACTTTTAATGACCGAAAAATAATCAGTATTCTTTTTATAAATGTGTGGACTACGGCGGCAATGTACCTAAAGTAAAATTGCGGATACTTTAGACATATTTTAATTTAAATTACAGAAACATGTCGTAAGAAGTTTATATTTTTATTGTCAGCTTTCTTTATCAAAAAACCGGCCAAGTGCGAAACGGATTCGCGCACGAAGGGTTCCGTATAATGATATATAACATTTGAATATTTCAAGCGCCTAACTGTTGCCGTTATAATATCGAGCAAAAAACGTTTGTTGTATGGGAGCTCCCTTAAATATTTATTTTATTCTTTTTTTAGTTATAGCGCCAACAGAAATAATAGGGGTTAAAGTATGAAATTGCCGTTTTATTGCAATAGGTTCTTTGAATTGACATAGAATCTTCATGGTTTGAGGTTTTCGAATGAAACTTTTTTCAAATGGTTTCTATAATGTTCTTTTTTTAAAAAAATTTGAAACATTTGAATATCGACGTTCAATTGTTTTTGTTATTCAATTTAGACAAGAAAGATGGATACTGCGAAAATTCGAGTGATTATGAGGCACCCATTTTTCATATTTTATTTTATTGATTTGATGCAAGTGAGTCAATATTGTGGGTAAGGTAACGTTAAACCATGCCGCTAATTCCTGGGTAGTTTGACTAGGGTCGGCTTCCACTATCTCTCTTAATTCATCGTTATTCACCTGTGTGGGCGGTCTTCTTCGTGGCTCGTTTTTTAAGTCGAAATTTCCATCACGAAAGCGTTTAAACCAAAATCGCACGGTGCGTTCATTAGTAGACCCCTCTCCAAACGCAGCATTGATATTGCGGGCTGTTTGTGCCGCGTTAGTTCCGCGTCGGAACTCGTATTCAAAAATCACTCGAATTTTCGCAGTATCCATCTTTCTTGTCTAAATTGAATAAAAAAAACAATTGAAAGTCGATATTCAAATGTTTCACATTTTTTAAAAAAAGAACATCATAGAAACCATTTGAAAAAAGTTTCATTCGAAAACCTCAAACCATGAAGATTCTATGTCAATTCAAAGAACCTATTGCAATAAAACGGCAATTTCATACTTTAACCCCTAATACATCATCTGTGAAAATTCAACTGTCTAATTATCACGGTTCATGAGATACAGTCTGTGACAGAGGGATATACGGACGGACGGACAGCGGAGTCTTAGTAATAGGGTCCCTTACCCTTATGGTACGGAACCCTTAAAACTAAATCACCCACTCATTTTTCGGACTTTCGATTGTATGATTTCGATAGTAGGTACCTACTGTGAGCCACACGTTTTGTTCGATATAAAATGCTACGGATAGAAAATGCTGCGTTTCACTCACGACTTATAGCCATCTAATACAATCCAATTTTGCGAATTATCGGCGTAACAAATAAAGACATTAGAATCCGTATCCATCGATAGTCATGCAATTCGACCGGCGCTCGTCCCGAAATCCATTTCTCGAGCACTTGATATAACTGAAGCATAACCCAATATACGTAGGTGACATGAAGGGCTTAGGGCGTCTACTGAGGAATGGCACAAAAGGCTGTAGAGGTGCTTTAGCATGCGGTTAAATGAGAAGTGAGAATGCTAAAAATTCAGAAAATAGGGAGCAAGTATATTTCAAACAAAAGATAACTTTTAATGAGCGCATTATAATTGTTTTAGGCAAAGATTATTGGCAATAAAATGGGAAAATCTAGGTATCAACAAATTCATATCAACGTTGAGTAATATTTTTAGATTATAAGCTTCAAAAAACCCAAGAGAAAAATTAATATAAAAAAAGAAAATTCACTGAGGGCTATATTTTTAATAGTCAGATAAAACTTAAATGGAGAATGAATTGTATGCTATTTCTGTCTAGATCATACGACAAGTCAGTGACGACATCAGTTTTATTCTCCAGTAAAGTTTTATCTGATTATTGAAAAATCCGGCCTAAAATGGATAACTAAAGCGATAAAAGTATCTAAAAAGTTGAAACGATTCCTGAATTCATCAAATCTTAAAAGTAACAATGATAATTATTATAACTTACAGGAAAGTTATTAGAGTCGCAAAGAAACTCTCGATAAGTCATCATCATTATCATCATCATCATCAGCCTATGCTTGTCCACTGCTGGACATAGGCCTCTCCTATAGTACGCCACTGAGCACGGTCCTCGGCTACTCTCATCCAACTCTTGCCAGCCGCCCTGCGATCATCGCTCCACCGAGTCTGAGGACGTCCCACACTACGTTTACCGATCCGCGGTCTCCACTCGAGAACTCATCTACCCCATCGGTTATCAGTTCTTCGGATAATATGGCCGGCCCACTGCCACTTCAGCATGCTAATTCGGTGGGCTATGTCGGTGACTTTGGTTCTCTGTCGAATCACCTCGTTTCGAATTCGATCTTTCAGAGAAACCCCGAGCATAGCCCTTTCCATAGCACGATGAGCGACTTTAAATTTGTGGACCAGCCCCACCGTGAGTGGACACGTTTCGGCACCATATGTCATGACGGGTACATGACGGGTAGGACGCACTGATTGAAGACTTTCGTCTTGAGACTCTGTGGGATTGGCGATGTGAAGATTCGACGTAGTTTCCCATACGCTGCCCAGCCCAGCTGTATTCTTCTATTGGCCTCTTTCTCGAAGTTGTTTTTACCTAACTGCATGGTTTGCCTTAGGTAAACATACTCCTTAACAACTTCGAGAATACTGCCTTGAACTGCAATTGGCTCCGGGCTTACATGTTCATTGAACATAACCTTGGTTTTATCCAAGTTCATCCGGAGACCAATGCGTTGGGAAGAATCAGCTAAGCCACTCAGCATATGTTCCAGATCTTGCAGCGTTTCCGCCATGATGACAATGTCGTCTGCAAATCGCAAGTGTGAAAGGTACTCGCCGTTTATGTTAATGCCGTACCCCTTCCAGTCCAGTGTCTTGAACATAACCTCCAATGCATTTGAGAACAATTTCGGGGAAATAACATCCCCTTGTCTCACACCACGATGTATGGGGATAGGCTCAGACTGCCGGTTCTGGATTTGGACGGCCATAGAAGCGGCGTCGTACAGACCTCTCAACACTTGGATGTATCGCCAGTCGACTTGGCATCGCTGCAAAGATTCCAGAACAGACCCGGTCTCGACCGAGTCAAAGGCCTTTTCATAGTCCACAAACGCTAAGCACAGGGGCCGATTATACTCTTCAGTCTTCTGTATTAATCTGCCGCACGGTGTGAATGTGGTCTATGGTGCCGTAACCCGATCAAAAGCCGGCCTGCTCAGGTGGCTGAAACTCATCAAGTCTTCTCGCAAGACGGTTCGCGATGATTCTTGAAAACAGCTTGTAGACGTGGCTCAAGAGTGAAATGGGTCGGTAGTTCTTCAGGAGGGTTTTATAACCCTTTTTGAAGAACAACACGACAACACTCTTACTCCACGCCTCCGGAGTTCTGCCATCAAAGAGAACAGCATTAAATATATCCTGGAGCTCCTTCATTACAGGTTTACCACCAGACTTCAGGAGCTCAGTTGTAATACCGTCCTCTCCAGGGGCTTTTCCATTTTTAAGCTATCTAAGAGCCATCGCGATTTCGTCCAGGCTGACTTCTGGCAAGTCTTCAGTGTAGTGGCGTGTCAGTGTAGCTCTGGAATCCTCATTTTCGGGATCAGGCCGAGATGCGTGCGCAGCGTATAACTGGCCGTAGAAGTTTTCAACTTCCGAAAGAACCTCTGGTATGGAAGAAACGACCACTCCATCCGTGGTGGTCAACTTCATCAGATGGCTTCTCCCAAGAGATTGGACAAACACTTTAGATCCCCGATTTTGCTCGATTGCTCGTTCTATAGAACAAGTATTGGAGCATCGGAGATCGCGTCGAACTAGTTTGCCAATTCTCTTGTTTAGAGCATGCCTTTCTGACGTAGTGAATGGTGGGCGTTCACGTTGTTCTTCCATAAGCTTGAGTGTTTCTTCCGAAAATTTCGACTTCCTACCTTTACGCTGCAATTCGCAAAATCTCATCCCTTCCTCCCTGAGGATTCCGACTACATTCTCGAGGGCCTGGTCAATGTCAACGCCATTTCTGGTTTCCACGGCAGCAAATCGGTTTTCCAGATTAGACTGGAACATTTCAGACCCCACTATAGTTTGGGGCAGGGTTGGTCGGAGCCTGGATTTCATTAAACGGACACGTTCGAGCTTAAAATTGATTTCAGAGAGCCTCGCACAAGTCGGTGATCACTTCCGGTATTAAACCTATTGATTACGGAGACGTCTCTGAATATACGCTTCTTGTCCGTTATGATGAAATCGATCTCATTTTTTGTCATAGTGTCGGGGCTCTGCCATGTCCACTTCCTTTGGGGCTTTTTCTTCAAGAATGAATTCATCAAGAATAGCCCCTCCCTTTCGAGGAAGTTGACTAGCATTTGCCCCCTATGATTCCTGTTTCCATAACCATGGGATCCTACTACCGATTCGCTGCAATTCTGTACTCCCACTTTGGCGTTGAAGTCCCCCATGACAACGTTGTAGTGGGCCTTAGTGGTGGAGTGTAAGGCCTTCGATATGTCATCGAACATATCTTCCACTTCATCGTCCGAGTGCGTCGAGGTCGATGCGTAAACCTGCACAACCTTGAGGCTATACCTCTCAGTTAATTTAATTATGAGGTACGCAACCCTACTCGATACACTTGACACTTCTACAACGTTGTCGCAGAAAGCTCTATTGACCAGGAACCCTACGCCACCCTGAGACAACTGGTCTCCCTATCGAAAGCATAGAAGGTGGCCTGATTCAAGGGTTACAGTGTCCTCCCCCTCTCTTCGGACTTCGGATAACCCAAGAACGTGCCACGGACGGGAGGAAATGGAGTGACGCTATTCTTAATCCGGCGCCACACGGATTACAGGAAAAGACTATTGTTACAAAAAAAATGTATACAATAGACTTTTTGAAAAATAGATTTAATATAATTTGGTAGATTTGCACATAAATCATGTAATTGTTTTTTTTTTATTTTTAAATTTTTATTAAGCACCTATTAACCAATTTTGTATAATATAAACTAATAGTATGCATTTTTCTATGTAAATATTGTAATATATAATATAATAGGGGTTAAAGTATGAAATTGCCGTTTTATTTCAATAGGTTTTTTGAATTGACATAGAATCTTCATGGTTTGAGGTTTTCGAATGAAACTTTTTTCAAATGGTTTCTATGATGTTCTTTTTTTAAAAATGTGAAACATTTGAATATCGACTTTCAATTGTTTTTGTTATTAAATTTAGACAAGAAAGATGGATACTGCGAAAATTCGAGTGATTATGAGGCACCCATTTTTCGTATTTTTTTATTTTATTGATTTGACGCAAGTGAGTCAATATTGTGGGTAAGGTAACGTTAAACCATGCCGCTAATTCCTGGGTAGTTTGACTAGGGTCGGCTTCCACTATCTCTCTTAATTCATCGTTATTCACCTGTGTGGGCGGTCTTCTTCGTGGCTCGTTCTTTAAGTCGAAATTTCCATCACGAAAGCGTTTAAACCAAAATCGCACGGTGCGTTCATTAGTAGACCCCTTTCCAAACGCAGCATTGATATTGCGGGCTGTTTCTGCCGCGTTAGTTCCGCGTCGGAACTCGTATTCAAAAATCACTCGAATTTTCGCAGTATCCATCTTTCTTGTCTAAATTGAATAACAAAAACAATTGAAAGTCGATATTCAAATGTTTCACATTTTTAAAAAAAAGAACATCATAGAAACCATTTAAAAAAAGTTTCATTCGAAAACCTCAAACCATGAAGATTATATGTCAATTCAAAGAACCTATTGTAATAAAACGGCAATTTCATACTTTAACCCCTAATATTTATAAGTTATATTTCAAATACAATGCCAATTGCTTCTGAATAAATAAATAAAAAAAATTAAATGAAATGCCCGCATTTACATAATGTACTGAAGCTTGAGGACTTACGGTACGACTTTTTTATTTATATTTATTTTAAAAAAAAAAAACAAGAAAAACCACAATTTAATTGGTTCGCCAAACTGCTAATGCAATTTGCGGCTAATGCGGCTTGCTTGGTTGGCTCCGCACGTATTGATTTGTCTTTCCTGTGGGCTAGGCCGACTAAGCTGCCAGGATGGTATAGTAGGTGCTGGGCTAGCCTACTCCATCTAAAACAATGTCCCAGGCACTGCAGCGTCCGAGTGGTCCCTTCACCCATCTAGTGTGAGTAAAAGTGCCACTGGACGCTGCATAAATCATCTCATTACGTAGATGTAAAAGCCAAAGTTAATGAAATTTAATTTGCTAATGCTAATTTCATTCACCCGGACCTGCACGAAGTTGCGGGTGAGTTTCTGCAAATCATTTAGTGCCTTAGGTGGGTCAATCTGTTGGATAGCTTCGAGATTGGAATAGTAGGGCTGAATGATTTTAACGGAAAATAAATATTACCAAGTAAAGTACAGTCCATAGATTTGCTCCAGACAGATTACATAATTATACGAGCCTCAAAATCAGAATCTGAGATTCGGACAACGTAAACTTCTTTGTTTTGAGACGCAAACAGAGTTCATTCACTAGTCACGTCACTTACGCCATCTACTAGGCATTTTATAAATCTGTAAGAACCCGTCCGTTGCAACACGCAGAATCACCCAGTAGGGCCCTGTAAAAGTCGTTCATATGCGAATGTCATCCATTGATATTGACGCCCTAGACAGCCGCTCAGGCCCAAATCTCTGTCGCTGAAAGATGAACGGCTGTATTTTATTTTTTGTTGCTTTTATTGAATCCTTGGAGCCCATTTTCTATCTAAGTGGTGGAGTTGATAGACTGTGTCAGCATTGACGTTATCAATTTTACCTTATGCCGTGTGTAATGGAACGTGTGATGAGAGTGGAACGGAATGTGCAATTCAAGAAAGTAGGTACCTATCTATGGATACAGTGTACAATGTTTGAGGGTTAATGCAGGTTTACCTTTGTGGCACCCGGTGGTGCTAAATTAGTAAAAAGCCCGGCAGTTAACTTGAACCGAAATCCGCGCAGTTGGGATGAGTTTGCTATAAACACGTAAGATCATTTTTTTTTAAATTTTTTGTTAATTCGTTAAACAAAAATTAGATTATTCCAAAAACTAAAATATTCTGAGTCACATCCCAGCCAATGAAAACCGAAATGGCCATGCGAAGTCAAAGTCATTAGGTCAAGTTAATTATCGGGCATTACACGAGAACCTACCTAGCGTTATAGGCGATAGCAACTGATGTAGGTTTATTGCTAGGTTTAAGATGACTTGAGAAAGATTCAACGTTTTTTTATGCCGGTGAACTATTTATTGTAAATTAATGTAAAGGAGCAGCGAAGAAGACGAAATCTTAATAGATTTGTGCGGATTTACAATATATTACACAACTGTTCGTTATTGCAGTAAAAACAACGACGCACTGAAATTTTAAAAGCACCTTGTAACACCCACCCCCGTAATTTAAAATAATTATTAAAACCCCGACGAGAAAAATAAAAGTTACTATGATGCAAAACACTCTAATGGCCAACTGTGATCGTCTAGTTTTATTTGGTAGAACCCTGCGTTGTGATCGTATACGTAACCCTAGCCCTTTTAAGGTATCTGAGATTGAAAGCAAATGTTCGAGCGCAAAAGTATATAATTAACAAATAAAGATCTACTTAATTTTCTTTAAATTGAAATTAAAGGTCGAGTTAACTCGGTTTGATATCAAGGTTAAGTAGAGAGGTTGAGTTTATTCCGTCCTATATTGAAAAGGTTAAGTAAAGCCCTAACAAGAATGAAAATTAGAATTTTTAATGTTTAAGTGTTGAATAAGTTTGCTATTTAAAGTATGAAACAGGTTAAACCGGTATGGAACATTGTGTAAGAACAGATAAAAGAAGTAGGTCATTATAACAATATTATTGTTAATAATATTATTATAATGTTCAACAGATTTTCGTCACTAATGTCCGCTAGTAATTTGATTGAAGCAAAGGCAAATAAAAATTATAAGCATGAAGCGCAGTTAGTGCAGAATAAAGTTTAAATTTAAAGTATTTATAATATAATAGATAAAGTGAAAGTTAACTAACACAAATCTAGTTAAAAGTACTTGACTCAAAGACGGGATCCGGACTAAAAGAAACTCAGTTCTCCAACCAAAGGCTGGGTCTTTCACACCGTATGCTCATCATTGTCCCACTGTACATAGTTTTATCTATAACTAGATTCATGGATATACATAACATTTCAATTGCGTTTGCAAAATGCAGGCAATTCAGTGAAAACTGACCGTAGGAAGATTGATAAAAGGTGCCTTCAATGCATGAACAGTCATCAGGTCGTAGAATAGTATAGGGTTGTGATATCAAAGGCATGGTACATCGGAGAAAATTCAATCCGGAAAGCCTGGATATAATGGATGACTGGTCAAACGAAGTTTTAGCAACCAGCGAATAACGCTCATTGTGTAGAAGTGGTCAGCCTCACTAAAGATTGCAAGCATTAATAGCAGCAATAGCACAAATGTTTAAAAATAAAAAATTCTAGATTGTTTGATCCAATGAAAGGAAATTATTCCTTGAAACTCTGAATAGGTAGATAACTTTGTATGGTCCAGCCATTATACACAAAACTCAACGGGACCTAGGAGATAACTCTACTAAAAGTATGTAACCCGGACGTGTATGTTGGAAAAAGTCTATTCAAGACGTCATCACAACAATGGACTGAACCGACGAAGTCTATTAGAGCTCCAAGCAGCAAGTATCCCAAATACCATTAGATCAAACAAGGCAGAGCACAAAATATTATTGAAGTAAAGAGATAAGCAAGTTTAAATATTATTCAAATTAAAAGGGTTTACGCCTTAAAATCTAACAACCACAACATTCCATAACGGTTTTTCTCATAATGTCAATAAAGACTATTTTATTTTTCGGATCCTTCGCCCTATAGCATACTCATTTCTATTGCTCGATAAATTGTTAAACTCTCAATATAAAATGGCACTCAACCTCAACGCTATAAGGATAGATTCACGGAAGCGAGATGCGGCGCAAAATATTGAAGGTAGGTGCGTAAAAAGATAATCAGTAATACGTAGTTTGTTAATCAAGGTTTTAAAAGATAATGTCGATGTAGATTAGGTTTTATTACATCTAGGTTTTATATTAATAATTTGCTGCCATTTTCAGACCGAAGTTTCGAAAGGCGAGAAATCAAAGTTCAGTAGTTAATTTAAATGTAAGTAAACAAGGCACGAACTTACAGCCTTACTTATTAGATCTTCATTTACAAGTCAACGCTAACATGGTATCATAGTTTCTAACATCCAACAGGACTCAAACCTCTACGTTTTCATTAATAAGATGCCGTAGCAAACTAAGCAACGGAAGAAATTAGAGGAAGTAGCTAAACGTTTCATTGTTTTATGTTTGAAGAGTTCCGTAAGCGAAAATAGTAAGGTATTAGATAAATTACGAGTCACTTTTAATAATTGGAGTAAAAGGCTAGAATAGTAAGGTGTTAGATAGTTAAGAGTCACTTTTAGTATTTTGAGAATAAAAGCTAGCTTACTGAAAATATTTCATTTATACACAACAAATTTCACTGTTCATAATAAGAATGGAGGAATAAACATATAACGCATTTGGCACTTCTGATTAATTAAAATTTGGTATTCTACTTTAACTTTTACTTAATTAGTTTATAGAATTTTGTCAGAGCTTATTTATTTTAACGGAATTTAATGTTAGACTTTTGCACAGGACGTTACAAAATAATATTGCTGTCAATATTGAAAAATAAAGCTATTGGATTACTTATTTTTTTGGTACGGAAATAAATCGCTATTTATTGTCCTACTTAATGACCGCATTGCTAAGAAATACTTACGCTCATCATACAACTGGATACCCTGAAAGAAAAGGGGGAGCCTGCCTAATTTTTCTCAACCCCGTAAGCTAATTTAACCACCCATGAATTGTTTCAGCAAAGCAAACCCCATTTACATTTAATCGTGTATATGTGTGAGTGCCTATGGTGTCTCCCTAGTCACAGCTATTTCCTACTTCTATCCTCCCTAACTCCGGAAACCCAGACTGTTTCAAATCACTTGGTAACTTGACACAGTTAGCTTTCAGACTTTCTGGCCGGCCAGAGTGTGTAGCCTAGGATGTGTATGCACGGGTGGTTTTATGGGTTCGGTAACCACCCGCAAGGTAAGAATATACGAAATATAATACATAAATATGTTATGGGTGCAAAGTGCCAGAGGGCTAGAATCGTCTGTCACTCAGGGTAAGCAAGGGGAAAATTGCTACACCACGAATGCTAACGGAAGAAGATCTAACACCGTATTCACAAGAAGCGTTTTAACCCAATCTTCATACAAGATAATTAATATCTAATTACCTCAATTCAAAATTAATATTATAATTATAATAATTTTTTTTTACTAAATTAAATTGGGAACGCCTCCGGTGAAGGGATTCTTTAAACCTTTCGACCCAAGCAGACTCAGATTCAGCCATAGCATAGTAAGCAGAGCTAGATTTCGGGTTCCTTAGTCCATTAATTTAAACTTCTTAAGGCCCCCAAGTGAATTCGCTCTAAATTCACACGTTTGTATACTGAAACTCAATTACCACTAGCTAGTGAAATTAAGTTAAAGTAATAAGTAGAATTAAATTCGAACAAAACTCTGAAAGCTATGACGCAAGCATGATACGAATAACCTCGTGTGGCCTCACCGAGCCTTGGTTATTTGACAAAGGCTGGACACACGGACTATCCTTAGCATACCTTTGCCACCGAGAGTTTTCTTTTGTACAAATTTATTTCCCATAAACGTAGTACAGTGGAGAAAAAGGATTAGTTCACATTTTATTACGCGAAAGCTACCCTAATTACTAAGGCTGAAAACCCAATTTTACGCGGAAACCTTCTAGCTAAATGTACGAAAGATTCAGGAACCGAAAACCATTTCTAACCTTAACATTTTTACTTTCAAATCAACTCCCTAGCTTCGAGAGCAACTCTAAACCTGAAACTTCACACCAGAGCTGATAGTCTGGGACGCGATGCCCACAGATGATGTTAGGTAACAAATCCAAAGCCACTCTCCTATTTTCGAATTTAAATGCAAACGAAACTCCCTAATGCTAATAAATTCGCTGAAAATGGCGAATTTCCCTACGAGCGTAACGGATGTATTTACTGTTCAATTCTCTAGTCTGGAATCGTCCCGCGCGTTTGGCCCTCGGCCTTTTTATACGATTTCACTCAGATTTCACCAGTCGACCTGACACGTGATACAATAGTACGGGTTCATAAATAAATATCATCCTTATTGGTTTTAGTCGGGTGGCGTGATCTTTTATTGGCGCCGCTCTGTCCGGGAACAATTCGCGCGAACTTCTGCGTGAATACCCGCATCTACGAGCGGGTAGAAAAAGATTTTCGGTGCCGGCTCCGACCGCTTGTTTTTCTTTGGATATAAGTTCAATTTATTTAACTAACTCGTTATTTCTCAAATATTACCCTCCTTTCAGTCTTAATTATATGTTGTGAGTATGCTACACAGGCAAGTCCGTTACAACCTTCTTTAGTTTTGACAAATCACATAATTATAGTCCATACAATTATTTTCATTTTTTGATGATTGCTGATCTTCCAAATATACGTGTAACGGTTAATCAACGTCGTCCATTTTCAACAGCTAAAACGTACTTTGTGGTCTGTTCCCCGTAAAAAGACAGCCGTCGAAGTTTCCATCATTCCACGTGTTTACGGCCGTCTTTTTGCGGCCATAGTCGCCACCGCTTTTGGAGGAAACCATAGCTCACCGCAATGAACAAAAATGAGGGACAAACGCAGAGAGAGAGAGAGAGAGACAAAGAATAAACAACTGACAATATCAATTATTTCCACCATAACAAAGAAAACTACATAAATAAACTACTTTTTTTCACAAACATGCACGCAAACAACAATCCATCACAGCACGTACTATTTGTTTACTTCCGAATAGTTCCGAATTAATATTTCATAAGCAGCCTATAGTATACGTCCTACTGTAGGGCACAGGCCTTCTCTCAGAGAGAGAGTATGGGCTTAAGTACCAAGCGTGCCCACCGAGGATTGGCGATTTCAAGTGCTGAGGTATGTGAATAGCTCAGACACTCAGGTTTCCTCACGATGTTTCCTTCACCTTAAGCGAATGGTATTGCTACGATAACTTCACAAAATGTACATAACTTAGAAAACAAAATCATAGGTACATGCCCGCACTGGGAATCGAACCTGGGTCTCCCGCTTCTGAGATCAATGTTCTACCCACGAGGCTACCACCGCTCTTATTAATATTTGATCCCCGAGAAAACAATACACTTCTATAAAAAAACAGTCTAATTGGCGATGCATTTTCTTATTCATCATCATCATCATCATCATCAGCCATTTGACGCTCACTGCAGGAGATCGGCCTCCCTGATGGTTTTCATAACCATGAGGGGTTTTGCCATAATCGCCACGCTTGGCCGGCGGGTTGGCGATCGCAGTATGCGGTTGGAATCTCAGGAAGGCGCTGCTGCCCGTCTCCTGGTAATTGATTTTCGTAGTCGCCTTCTACGACATCCACGGAAGGAAATGGAGTGACGCTATTCTTAATCTGGCATTCGCATCCTTATAATATCGATCGCGCCCGAGTGATAAAACCGATCGCGCCCGCCTCGCTTTCTCATACGGCAATAAAAAGAGAAAGAAAAGGAAGCCGAGACAGCGCAGTCTACCTCGGCCACTTTCGGGCGTGATGAAGACGAGCGGGACAGATCATTATTTGCGGGAGTGTGAGTAAGAAAGAGCGTTATTATATAAAGCGGCTACTATCGCCGAGGTAAGCCGTTAGCATACCGGATTGTTTCAATAAAATGTATGGAGAACTCAGAGTGCCTGACATTATGAGTATAAAAAAATTTGGATTTCGTGAGAGTCGGATCCCCAAAAAGGGAAGCCGGTGGGAATCGGCTTATAGGCTCCTTCGTCACTGGTACCAATTTCAAAGTGCGAAATGTGTGCTTGCTTTTCTATGAATAGCTTCTCAAAACGGGGATTAAGTATGGAAATTGCCACTCTCATCTCTCTGCGATCTGTGTGGATCGCTTCGTGACGCCCCCGGGATAGTACGTACAGGTTGGGAAGCACTGACCTAGCGCCATTATCGGAAAATATTTTACCACAAACCTATCTACTCCCAGCTAGGGTTTGAGCTATATCAATTATGTAAATAAACTCGAGAGATTTCCTAGACCCAACTCATACCTTCGGAGGTCACTTCCTGAGAATCGACTCGGCCAAGAAGGCTTATACGTGTTTCGAAAGCGAATTCCGTGAAAGCGTAATAATTCAGCATACCTAGAGGCATGAGTGAGCAGGAGTGGGAGCTAGTAGCGGTAAACGTTTTTGTTAGCTAGTTATTTGTCCGATAACTAGCTGGTTATGAGGTGTAAGAATAACTGTGTCATAAAAAAAAAACGCAATTCCTTAAGACAATCCTCAAATGCAGTTTAAGTAGTCCGCGGTAAAGAAAAATACTACAGACTATTTAAATTGCATTTGAGGAGTATTTTAGAGAAATAAGTTTAAAAATTAACTTTATTTGACAAAATTACGAAGAAATTACACACAGTAGGTAAGTACATAATCAAATTAATAATCCAGAAACAAACACATTTTAACAAATACCTGTAAGTACTTATCTGAAACTTAGAATAACAAAGTTGTGAAAAATGGGCTAGTCTCAGCATGATGCTAAAGCAGGGCTTTGGAGCTGGTTTTCAGACCGAACCATGAAAGAAAAAGATTAAGATATTTAAGGAAATAAAAATTATTTTCAAACTACTTAACTATCAACATTCTGTTTCTAGTGGTGTGCAATAGAGTTTGAGCTTCATAATTCTGGAGTTTGTAATCTTTAGCTGAGTACATTTTGATTTCAGTTAGGTTCCTAGTTACCTACTAGGTACATAATATCCTTGAGCAAGCCGGTTTTTAAGTTAATAGGTTATCAATTACTGCTTGATTATAGAAAATCTTAAATAGGAAATCGCTGAAAATTTACTAATTTACTAATTTCAGCGCGAATTTACGCGCTGAAAACATATTCTTTAATTTTTTGTGTGAAAGTTCCAATATAATAATAATAACTTCCACACAATACAATCACTTGACCTGGTCCCAAACTCGCATAGGAAGCAAGGACCTCACAAACATGAAAGTACACCCAGACTGAGGCCATAATGTACAAATGTTCGGCGGCCCCCAGAGGGAATCCACCCCATGACCTCTGTTTTGGTAGCTAAGCGCCTTAACGACTAGACCAACGAGGCAGTGAAATACATAAATAACACAGTTAGTAGACTTGATTTACCTACGGCAGTTCACGAAGCTAACCAAGTAACGGCTAATAGTGGTGTCGTTTATGAAAATGAAAAGTATCTGAAAGGCGCGTCGGGTAGGTTCGGTCAGACTAGAAGCGTCTGCCAGTATCGCCGCAAAAAATAGCTGCTACTGAGAAAGTAGCCGTTATTAAATTGTTTTATTTGGAAAGACCGTTATTGCTCGTTCCGATAACATATTGTCTCGTTTGATGTTTTTGGAATATGGTTCTATGTGGTTCTAACAGACCACTGCGTCGACAGCTACACCATATCCATACTCTAGCACAGCGGTTCAAGCATAATGCCAAGGACCCCTTAGTGAAAAAAGGTGCAATTTTCAGACAGTTATATATTTTGGTATTCCTTCATTAAACTAAAAAACAAAAACCAAACGTTTTCGTAGAAAAACATTAATGAGAAGGTTGGTGCTGCTTTTTTGCAACTAAGTCAGAAATGTTCGGGTTGATATTATTACTCAATTGCAATCTCAAATCAGATTCCATATGTAACCTGTTCCTGTATTTGTTTTTGATGTATACAAGAGTAGAAAATGTCTTTTCACATAGGTACGTGGTGGAGCAAATCAGCAAATCTTTCAGTGCTTCTTCTAAGACTTCCTTATAATCTTTTTTTATATTCACCCAGAAACTACACAAGAAGTGTTCTTTGAAATAACTTTTCAAGGCAGAATCACACGATATTTCTTGCACCGCTGTCAAGCCAGTTATAGCAGAAACATCTGTGGTGAAAGGGTCTGCTATCCAATTTTTATTTTTGTTAGGTTCTGAAAAATAATTCCGCAACGAAGACTTGAAAGCGCGGAGGGCAATGCCCACTGGCGCTCATTTGTCGCGCTCAGTAAGCGTAATAATTACGAGATGTTAATGCTCTAAGTGAGATAGATGCGTATGGGACCGTGGACCCCCAAACATATGCTCGCGGACCCCAGGGATCCGCGGACCACAGATTAGGAAACAATGCTCTAGCACTAAGTTGGTAGCAACGAGATCGAGAGTGTATTGTTATTCTTATTAGTGTATTGTTATTCTTAGACGACCTCGTGGCGCAGCGGTAGTGCACCTGTATACCATGCGAGAGGACCCGGGTTCGAAACCCGGCCGGGGAAAAAAAAAAAACCCTAGGTCTTGGATGTTTACATGTTTGTGATGTCGTTGTTTCTGGTACCTACGATATCCTAGTGCCTGTATGTAAATGTTTATGTTTATGTTATGTTTATGTTTATTGCAAAAACGGTGCAAAAATGACTGGCATAATTGTAGTGGCTTCGAGTGTATTCGAAAGAAACTGACTGAGAAATACCTAAAATTGTATTCGTCATGATCCCAGATCCTTATGTAATCAAATCAACCTTAAACTCTGAAGCCTCTACGTAATTTTAACGATACGAACCCGACACTTTAATCCAATATCGTCATTGGATTAAAGCACAATTAGGCTCAATTTCGGCCGTAACCAGTTGAAAGGTTTGATTTGATTAAATTGTAGTGTGCATTGATTAGATAGTAATTGGTAAATCAATAATAAGTGGGTTAAAATAGGTGAGGGTAGAAATAGGCTACAAACGGTTCAATGGGTTTTTAAGAGGGTGTATCTGGTAATCTCTGTGGACAATAAAGACTATTCTATCTATCTATCTATATATCTATCTATCTATCTATCTATCTATCTATCCCTATCGATCGCAAATTCAAACATTTTGTAAAAGAGTGAGTTGAATATACTTTTGTCATTTAAATGCGATGTGAGCCGGCACTGGAAAATGAAATTACAGACACTCTTGACGTATTTTAATCTGCATACAGGCAGTTAGATTTTGATAGAGAAAATTTTCCTAAACGCGTATTAAATTGATTTATTTTATTTTTTCAATTTTCGTTTTCGTTTCGTCAGTGGCAAGTGGCGAATTCTAGTCTCTACCTACCCCTCCAGGATAAAGGTGCAATTTTATTTGATTTTTTGTTATCAAGATCTAGGTGTAGGATGTACATTACCTAATTTTATATCCTGGTACCTGCTCAGACAACATATTTTGTCAAAAGTAGATATACGAGTACCTTATTAATACAACAATAAAAAAAATGTGGGAGGGAGATATTGGATTGACAGGATATACTTCATTGTTATAGCAAAAAAACGACAGGAAATTGATGCAATTTAACTTTCGCTACACCCACATGATACCTAGTCAGTGTCGCAGATATATTTTTATGTCTAGCTAACTTTGTTACATAAACCAGAAGCAGACATTATTGCTACCAATACAATACCAATGGACTGTTTTCCACTGGACGATAAAAATAACTGCGCGGTATTTTTGACGTGAAACGTCTGTCAGTTCGGTAGTAGGGGGTCACTTGCTAAAACCGCATGTAACGAAAACAGACTGGCCTCGACGAGAGAGCTGTAACTCTGTAACTACGGGTCGTGTGCAATTCTTATACTTATATATCGTTGAGTAGAGCAAAGTACCGCTCGTGCTCTCGTACCGCTAGATGGCGCCAGTGCCGCGTAACATATTGCACAGTTTGAGCTAAGCATCAACGCTTACTTATAGACGTTTCACGTTAAACCTACGGCCGTGTGACTCGACACAGACCCACCTGCTTTTTTCATACAACGGTCGGCTAGTGTATGAAGCTTCAGTATTACCCCGGACTAGTTTAAGGATGTCTAACTGTCAGCGCCACTACGTGAAACCACTTTCCAATGCAATTATAAATATTAGTTTAAATAAGTGATATCTTTTTGAATTTTGAAGGTCGGGCAAAATGTCATGGAACTTGGTTTGTCGAAGTCGCAAACAGAGTGCTTTTAAGTTGCCGAAGAAAGAGTGAAGCAAAAGAGTGCCTCTTAGTTGACTGAAAAAAGTAAAAAAGTCCTTTAAATACGTCGCCTCATTAAAAGACGTGCTTGGAGCGTGAAATTAAACAGCTTGCACTAACTAATAAGTTGTTAATTGCCTGGCCTTGTGCCAATCCGCCAGAGCTAAAGTCGCTGATGTAGGGCGAACCTTCGGACCCAAGTCGATTAGTTATGGGCCGTATAATGAGTTGTTGAGGAAAAACTTAACAATACAGCGGTCTTTTACAAAAACACAATTGCCTAAAACACTAAATAAACGCTGATTAAAATAGTCTGTGGTGGAGATTTTACAAGGAAAAGACGTAACCACAGATTAAATAAACGGCCTCTGAGGAGTGCTTTAGAGGATTCGTGTTTCTATACACAAGGCCGCTTATGTTTGTCCGGATTAAAAACTAAATAAAGTAAATTAATTTGCTTAGAACGTGGTACATTATGATGGCATGTTATTAAATATGATCTCACGTTCGGTTAGGTACGTCCTGGCATGTGAATATGTAATTCAAATGTCAAAATACCATTATGAAATACAAATGTCAAATCTACTGTCAGGTACTAAATCTACAGTGTTGATATAATACAATGTCCAAGTTAAATAATTGAAATGTTACTTGCATTGAATTAATTAACATATATTAAAATCGAAAATTCACTGTTACTTTATGATGTGCATATGCAATTATGCAGGGCTTACGAAAGTTTAAGTCCGCGTCGCTCGCATATTCTGACATATGAGTAACTAATGATTGTAATATATTGAATACTAGCTGTTGCCCGCGACTTCGTTCGTAATTTGACGTGTATTTTTCCGGGGTCAAAAATAGCCTATGTGCTAATCCAGACTATAATCTATGTCTGTGCAAAATTTTATCCGGATCCGTTCAGCCGTTTTTGCGTGAAAGAGTAA
Organism: Yponomeuta evonymella; assembly: GCA_963969515.1. Classification (NCBI taxonomy): domain Eukaryota; kingdom Metazoa; phylum Arthropoda; class Insecta; order Lepidoptera; family Yponomeutidae; genus Yponomeuta; species Yponomeuta evonymella. Next base: position 9,445,076 of record OZ018357.1, read on the forward strand.
CAAACATCCATTCATACACACAAACTTTCGCGTTTATAATAGTATTAACCACTCGTCTGCTGCGACACAGATCTGTGTCCAACTTAGTATGGGCCACCTATACAGTAGGCAGTTCAGGAGTTAAGGATACTTTGGCAAACGCAGACCAGCTCACTGGACCGACGATTTGAGGTAAATTGCTAGCAGCGGCTGAATTAGGATGGCCGTGGACATAAAGTGTCTTGAGGGAGGCCCAGCAGTGGACGATTATGAGCTGATTTATTCAGTATGCTTACTTAGATGCATAAGATTTTCATGTTTATAACGAATGGAGTGCAATAAAGACTATTAATCTAATCTACTTTTGACAAATGCGGTAGAGGCGTCACTAGATAATTTACACAGGTTTACACTTCCGTATACTTACTTAACGTAAGAAGTTCATCATTATTATCTAGCTACCTATCTATGTAATACCTTTAAACGAGCAATTCTTATGTATGTCTGAGTTATTATTTTATTTGAAAAAGAATTGTTGATGGTAAGTGATGTACAAAGTACAGCCGAAAGATGATGTAGGAAAGAGCTTTCAGGACCCTAGTGAATAAAACACGTTATAATCAATCCACAATTTTATAAAAACATCCTATAGGTATGATTCCTAGCTAGTTGTCGACTGACTCCTAGAATAATGTTAAGATTTCTATTCCAAACTGAATCGAACTATACGACTGCGTCCGGCCACCAATACATGCTCAAAGAGAAATCGTTACAGAATTCTTATGCTTTCCTATTAGCAAAAGAGAACCAGACAAATAAACCGTAATTCAGTTTTGCATTTCACGGATCGGGAAGGCGAAGTGGTTATGGAAATAACTCGGCAATGTTTGATATAACACCCGCAACACTGAAAATTGAGTTCCCTAAGACGCAGAAACACACGTGTTTTGAAAATAAATTCCCGCGAACCGCTATAACTCTGCGAGAGTAATCCCTGGGAGGTTTATGAAAAATCTTCGAGGTTTCACGTGTGAGGCCGTATTTTTTTTACCAAAACAAAGTTTTGGTAAGAAAGCAAAACGACTAGAAACATACATAATTTAGTCCTCGTTTAACTAGACTAGTAAACAAGAAAATTATATTTCAAATGGAAGCGTAGACGTGGAGCGGTAGGCAATACGGAGCGTTCGTTGCAGAAAGAACCCTCTAGAAAGAAAATGAAAAAAATTAAAAACCTATTTAGAGGCTAAAAGTTCCACCCATGCCGGGACTTGAAATGTGGTGATGATGATGACGATAATGATGATGATGATGATGGTGATCAAGTGATGTAAATTGCTTCGGCCAGATGTCGCTGCCTGTACGTAATACAGAGAAGTTTGAATTATATATTCACCCACCACCCACCAGAAAAAGACTGTTTTCATAGTAAGACCGGCCAAGCCCTACGTCGTGTTCCGGTATGACGTATGGGCCGCGTTTCATAAAACTACTAGTTTTAGTTTATTAAGATAATACGATGTTCATTGCGTAGCTGATTAGTACAATTAGTTTTTATACTCGTTATTCTGTGGGTTAATTGGTTTTGCAATGTACATCGAATGGTCATAGTAAGCCTGTATAGTAATTGTACTTTAGTATTATGTAATACATGGTTATTGTAGTATTATGAAATGGAGCCCAGGTGATGCCACCTAGAAGGCAAGCTTAAGCTTTGTCTTTTTTACAGTCAGGGGGCTGTTTCATAGAACTACAATTCATGGCTTACTATGACAATTCGATTGACATTGCAAAGCTGACTAGCCCACAGATTAATTAGCAGGAAGACTCCTACAGCGCAATGTGCGTCGAACTGTCATAATAAACTACGAATTGTAGTTTTATGAAGCTCGGCCCAGGTGAGAATCTCTAACTCACCGTGAGAAGAGGCCAATTACTCAAAGTAACGTAAGCTCGTTACATTACGTCATGTTAGTTTAACGAAATTAGCTGACTTTTTTACCCAATTTTCTGTTAGTGTGTAAACGCGCAAACTCCCAAGTAAACTTCGGCTAAGTGTACAATGTTATGCATACAAAAATGTCTTAGAACAAACATTTGAAACTGCGAAGCGATGTTTAATTTTCATTAAACAAATTATATTTTAGTCTTGATTGCAACATTGTGTAAAATAGTTATTTAATTAGATATTAGGTACCTACCTAATAATAAAAAAAAACATTATTATATATTTTCATTCTACATTAGACATTGAGTCCTTTGCGATGCAGTATTAACTAAATAAATAATCTGTCCAACAATCCGCAAAGTGCAGAGTAGAAGAGAGAGTTTAGTACAGTACCTAAACCTATGAAGTATAGTCGCTGCGAGTGCGCTCTCCGCGATTACTAGTCGCAGCGGCAATTCGCTGCCTGCCTGTCACACACAGCAAGTTCTACACGAGAATTTCGACCGTCAGTCAGGCATTCACAGCGAGCAAAATTGAACATGCATAATTCTTGTCGCGGCGAGTGAATCTACTCGCAGCGAGTAGCCTGTCACGCACAGCGAATACTCGCGGCGAGTAGCCGTATAGTCGCTGTGTGCGAACGAAGCATTAGGGGCGAAAATTCTCGCACTTACGTGATCAAGTGTAGACATTCCCACGCAGCACGTCCGGACCGGGCCGGGTTTTTGTTGCGGCTGTGTAACCCCACCGGCGTCGGTATCGGCTGTACGTGGGCATTCCATCTCACGTGTTGAGGTACTCTGTATCCGTAACAGGTCCGAGATTTTGATGAAATTACACCAGCTGAGCATTTTTTTCTAAACTGCTACCATACCTTTTTTTGGACCTATTTTAAAAACATCGATTTATGTACAGTTTGAAGCTTTTATATGATTCCTTATTTATTAAATTTTGACAAATTAGTAATTATTTAAGGATAATATTTAAAGAAAAGATTTTACAAGCATTTTAAGTAAGCTTGGTATAATCTTTGTTCCCATTCCGTTACCATAGTATTTTCAATATTATGCCTAAACAATGGGGTAAAATTAAATAAAATTTAGATTAATTGGTAGTTTAAATGATTTTTTACAATATTATTGTTATTTTATCTGCTTGTGTAGTTTATTTCATATTGTTTCTGGCCCCTGTTTATCCATTTCGTTACCTTTGCGGATGAACACTAGATATTTTTCCATTTTATGAAAGAACCATGCGATCATTTAAAATATTTTAATATAAAATAGAAAGCTACTGCAATTCTATTTCATATTTTGAAGATAAAATTAAAGAAAAGCTTACATTAGTGTAAGTTTTTATCAAAAAATGCCTCTTATCAACCGGGGACAGTAACGAAAAAGATGGTAACGAATTCATAAAGCTGCATTTACGATGACAAAAAAAAGCCAACATTTAAAAAAATAATGAAAGGCGCTTTTACTTAAATAATAATGATCAATAATTCTAAATAATAAATGAAACATATTTTATTGAGAAATTATTTATTTAAAGTATTTTAAGACTAGTGAAATCACAAAAAAATTATCAGATACCAGCTGCTGTACTCAAAGTGATTATCTAGAGTTAATGATGATTAACTTGGTACTATTTGTTAGTTGTGAAAGTGGCAACTGTCGACTGACCTAATCTAAATTCTTTAAAATTAAGTAAGTAATCACTGAGAATGCGGCACGGCAGTCAGTATTGTTAATTTCTTAAGCTAATGATACCTATAATCATTAAACTAACTTAAATCATATAAGTTCAATACAAACAAGTCTAAACTCTTCACAATAAAAAAAAATAACATTAAGTAATATAGAAAACAAGGCACATTTTGTAAAATGTTTTAACCTTAATTAATACTATAAGAATTTTCAAAAGTAAACAAGTAATATAGAAAACAAAGCACATTTTGTAAAATGTTATAAACTTTAAAATTATAGTATTTTAAGGCATATCAAAAGTAAACAAGTAATACAGAAAACAAGGCACATTTTGAAAAATGTTTTAAGCCTTAATTATAGTATTTTAAGGCTTATCAAAACTTATAAATAACTTTTTTGAAAAAATATGACTACCACACAATAAAATCACAAAAACATATCAGGGATTATTATCACTTTTCTTATAAGCTAAATTTATTGCAGTCATAAAAACTTTACTAAAATAAAAATAAAATACCTAGAGTTTTAAATGCAGAAAATATAATTCTCACCTTTTTTCTTTCCATTTTTTTATTCTATCTATGTCCTTCCTTTTCTGTATTCTGTCTTTTTCAGGGCCATTCTTGATACGCTCGCGATATCTTTTTTGTTTTTCCGCTGCTGTTAGAGGCATTTTATCTAAAAACAACAAATTTGATTAAATGACATTTATTCACACAGTCACAAATCCATTAAAATAAATACAATATCATTATATAAAAGAAATAATATAAAAGAATAGAAAATTTAACATTAATTATATCAAAGCTATTCTATCCCTGTAGAAATGGAGCGTGTCGCCAAATAAAACATGTTTTTCTTAAATGTAAAATTTATAATATGTATCTCTATTCTCAACGTGAACGATTCTTTATCGTTCCAATACGTTACTTTTTTACTTTCTTCTACTCGTTACCATCAAAATGATAACGGAACCAGAAGTAACGAATGAAACATGACACATTTTAAAAATACTTAAATACATATAAGAACCAATATTCAATTCAATGACTGTTGTTTTTAGCATTTGGCTTTAGACATTGCATATTACTACTATATTAATATACACTAAAACACATCACTTAATAAGTTATTAAATGTTACAAATTGGGTAACTACTTACGGAAAATTTCATCCGCGCGATCACCTCCGAACTTGTCGCAAGATTTACTGCAGACTGACTGACAGACCGACATAATGCTGTATTGCTATGTCTTAATTAGGGTTGCAAAATATAAAAAAACATCAATTTAGAAGAAAATTTTATTTCTTTGGTATATTTATTACACGGTAACGTGATCGGAATTCCGGTTTTTTCAAAATCAGGGACACTGATAAAACCTCGTTATTTCTTATTTTTTGTATTAAACATGTACTGAAACGAGATAATTTAGTAAAATTTACATTTATTTATACCAGAAAAATACTAATATTGTTACAAAAGTCAATAGATTATGCTTATAATTCCAATTAAAAGTTTCAATTTTAGGGTGGGACACTACAAAAAAGGGGTACCTTATGTAACTAAATGTTATATTTTTTTAGTTTATGAATAATTAAGTGCAATTAAACTATTTCCTCATAAGATTATAAAATATACTTTCATTTCGTATCAAAATTTATTGTAGTTGCCGTACTAAATATTCATTTTAATGATATCTAAAGTCGGCGGACACTCGAAAAACCCATGGTAGCAGTTTAGAAAAAAATGCTCAGCTACGAGATATGGGAGTCGCGGAAGATGCCATTTGGTGGTGGTGGCCTGGTAATGACCATGATAGATACATAGAGAATACTTTATTATTATTATCACATCGCTCGTAGCCCCGGCTGCCTGAGTGATCTTAAACGATCACGAAGGTTAAGCAACACAGGGCGCGTTCAGTGCATGGATGGGTCGCCGTCTATGCCTAACGCCAGTGGCATTTGTCCGAGCGGTTCCGTGCTTCGCAAGGCACGTTAAGCTGTTGGTGCCGGCTGCCGTCGATAGATGGCAGTCGTTAAGCCAAGTCAGAGGCCTTAGGGCGGCTTGACAACTTCTGACAGTAGACGAGCCACTAGTCTACAAGCCTCCACCAATCCGGACTTGGCCCCCGTGGTGGAGTATGGCCTATACCTTCCTCAGGGAAGAGACCCGTGCCCCTCGGTGGAGACATAATGGGTTGATGATGATGATGATTATCACTAATACGGTTTTTGCACATAGGTAAACTTTACAATGGCAGTGCGGCGGACTTATTGCTACAAGCATTTATTGCACAACCAGAAAAAAGAAGAAGAATATAATTTCTTAATTCTAAGTAGATCTTGAAGACAACCATTGGATGGAGTGGATTGCAGGAAGAATATAGTCGGTCGATAGATGTACATAAATAACAAAATCGAAAATATATTGATGATCTAAGAAGAATGGTCTAAAAAATAAACTTAGTATTGTTTTGTAATAATATCTATTCCTTCCAATATAGGTTCCATGTGGCACCGTATTAAGAATAGCGTCACTCTATTAACATCCGTGGATGACGTAGAAGGCGACTAAGGAAATCGATTACCAGGAGACGGGCAGCAGCGTCTTCCTGAGATTCCAACCGCATACTGCGATCGCCAACCCGCCTGCCAAGCGTGGCGATTATGCCAAAACCCCTAAAGGCTATGAAAACTGCAGGACATAGCAGTGGGCGTCAAATGCCTGATGATGATGATGAATATTTATATTCTCTATAAAATACGTCAAATATATAAAAATCTCGTGTCACAGTATTTGTTTTCGAACTCCTCTGAAAAGGCTCACCGATTTTTATGAATTTTTTTGAGTTTATTTGGTAGGTCTGAGAATAGGCCGTAGGCTAATTAATATGACAAAACAACGTTTGCCGGCTCAGCTAGTAATATATATATATTTATATCACCACATAATTTTCTACTACTAACAAAATTAGCCTTTGTTTAACAATTTTGTAATTCAACAATTCCATACAGAAACGAGTATGAAATATTTTTCCAAATACGATAAGCATTTCGCGAGATTGTGAAACCGGCTCTAATTTGAAAAGCGGCGAGGGCTGATAATGCGTCGCAATATGGTAAGAGATAATACAAAATAATGTAGTTATTTTATTATTAATATTTTTTTTATTGTCAAAAAAGTGGACTAACGGCGTTTTATACCAGCATCCCACAGGAAGTACAGGAGAGGCGAGAATTGAGGTAGGTGCGCAAAAAAGAAGGAGATGTAAATACTTATAAGTACCTAACTGTCTAATAACATAAATTTAAAACGAGGTGAGCATACCGTTCCTAAAAGGATTATCATAATTTCCACATGAACACAAATCGGAGTGAACTATCGAGGGTTGGTCGTTAAAATACAATCTCCGTTTCGTTTGATCTTCAATTTAGGGGTCACGTTTGTGAAACTCCCTCGGCGATGGATGCACTGTGTCCAAACAGGCCTAATATTTTACTTACGCCGAGGGTGCGTACCGCAAAAATATATATGACTGGAGTGTGCGAGGGCATTTATCTAGTCTACCTACAAGATGGTTTATTGTAGTAGCTGAGAGATACGATTATGACACGAAAGATAGGTGTATAGAAGTACTTCAGCCTCAGTTTGTGCCTATATCTAGCTGTGCCCGCTATAAAGCTCGCATGGGCTTCGGATATAGGAGAATGGTATCTTACCATGCCTCTTTATCTTTTGTTTAGAGGTATTTGTAAAACAGTTTTGATTTGAGGCAAATTTATTATAAACCTATTCTATGTTTTAAGTGTGATTGAATAATTAAAACTTTTACAGGTAGGTACGATGTCGTTAAAATAACGCAAAACCTGAAAACTGCTTATTTTTTTGCGTATTGATAGTTAAACCACTTCCAAAAAGCAAACGTTTAAATATTTTTACAAATAGAGCCCGTCGTTTTTGCATGAATATATAATAATAGGTTCGGATTGGGTATTGCAAGAGGTTATTAATGAGTGCGGTAGCCTAGTGGGTAGAACAATTGACTCGGAAGCGAGAGACCCAGGTTCGATTCCCAGTGCGGGCATCTTCCTTCAACCTTCCCATTAACCTTCACTCACACTAGATGGGTGCCTATGACTTTGTTTATTTTCAAAGTTGTGTACATCTGTGAATTTAGGTAGCAATACCACATGCTAACTGTGAAGGAACACATCGTGAGGAAACCCGCGCCTCGGTTGGCTCCACGCGTATTCACTTATCCTTCCTGTGGATTAGGCCGACTAAACTGTCAGGATGGTATAGGTCATGATCACGGCTGGGCAAGCCTACTCCATCTAAAAAAAACAAAGTCCAAGACACCCATCTAGTGTGAGTGAAGGTACCACTGGACGCTGTATAGACATCTCATTAATTAGATACAAAGGCCAAAGTTGATTAATGATCGATACTAAAGTAACAGTTATTTCAATAACACGTTATATAATATTAGTGAGCCCCTTCCACATCCCCTGAAGTTCCACATCACATTCCACATCCTCTGCTCTGCTGGACATAGTCCTCCTAAAGCACTTCATTTCTTTCCGCTAGCCGTTACCGTGAATCTGCTTCAAATCGTCAGCAAAAGAAGCAAGCGATGTACCATGCTGCAAAAATGAGCTAAATTTAGCCTTCTAAAACACCGCCTAGAGTGAATTGAAATATTAGGGAATATTGAGCGAATGTGGGCCAAAGGGCTGGTAAGGGACGCCCCAGGCAAACATACTTCGACCTAAAAGAGGATGTTTTAGGAAAGGGCAAGATGATGAAGAAGTCTAATGAATGTTGATGAAGCGAAAGAGGTCGCCAGGATCGTGGCAAGGGGCAGACCATGGTCTCGGCCTACTCCTCCGGGATATAGGCGTGAGTTTAGGTATGTATTAAGCTTGCCTTCATAATTTGTAATACTGTAGTAATACTGTTTTCTGATGAAATAAAGAGTTTTCATTTGCACTTCCTATCTTTAAAGGGAACTTAGACTGAGACGGGCAAGCTTCATTCCGCTTTCTCCTTTTGTAATACACCATTTCTTATCACCTACACGATTCCTTTTCTCCAATCAACGCTTTCAGTGTAAAAAGGTCATTTTCTAAGCGTTGGAATGATTCAGCTCTCCTCTGAGGAGATGGTAGAGATATGGAAAGGGTCTCAGGGCCGTCAGTAGCATTGTGTGAATTGAGTCAACATGACCTAACACATTGTACTCACTCTGGTCTGTCGCTACCACTATTTAGAAGTTTCAGTTGTTTAACTCTGCCTATCTATGCAGCCCATGAATAAAATAAAAATAAACTTTATTTGACAACAACAAATGTGATAAATCACAATAAAATTCATAAGACACACAGCATATTTAGGCATAAATATAACTTTAGAAGTACAAAGTTGTCACAAATTTGCAAGTCTCAGCATGATGTCTAGGCAGGGTTTTGGCACTGTTTTTGAGACTAAACCACGAAAGAAAAAAATAACATTTTTTACAGAAAGCTACGATTTTTGAGGAAACCTGAGTGTCTGTAGGGCACGTCCCATATATACGTCATATATGTCCCACTGTAGGGCACAGGCCTTCTCTCAGGGAGAGAGTATGGGCTTAATTACCACGCGTGCCCACCGCGGATTGAAGATTTCAAGCGCTGAGGTATGTGAATAGCACAAACACTCAGGTACCCTCACGATGTTTTCCTTCACAGTTAGCGAGTGGTAACTTCACAAATGTAGATAACTTAGAAAACAAAGTCATAGGTGCATGCCCGCACTGGGATTCCAACCTGGATCTCTCGCTTCCAAGTCCAATGTTCTACCCACTAGGCTACCAACGCTCTCTGTGTATTATATGTAAAATATGTATGTTCTCTGAAATACGTGTTACACATTATATAAAAATGTAGCTGTACAAATATTGAAAGGAGAATGATCAATTTACTATGGGAGTTAGTCTATTTTTGCGTCTTCTTGCGCATTGATAAAACCAACGGTAAACTATAAGAAATTAGCTCTGGATAATCCAGGAAAAATATTATGAAAATATTAGATGGGAGTTTCGAGAAATCTTAATTTTGAGCCCATGTTTTGAGGTTATGACAACTTTGGTGGTTTGGTGTTATTTTGGGTTGGCATTGGCACCTAGTCAGTTTGAATTATAAACATAGGTCATTATTAGGTAGGTATGGTTAGTTAGTCATCATCATCATCATCATCAGCCTATGCTTGTCCACTGCTGCGTGCTATAGGAGAGGTTAGTTAGTGTTAAGTAATAATTCTGTATAAAATACAAAATATCCGTAGGTTTCATGCAATAAGTAATAGGGTTCGTCTAATATTATCGCATATCGGTACGACAGTTTGCAATATTATATCTTTAAAAAAAGTCATAGGCATGTCTAAGAAGAAAAAAAAAATAAAACGAGGTCTTGTAAGTAATATAACATTTTTTATTTAAATACCCTCTTCAAATATATTATCTAAGAAAAGAGCTGGGGCATTTATATCATTAAATCGTCCCCAGCTCAAGTACCACACCACTGTCATCACGTGAGCGCAACATCCTACTGTGCTTTTGCCTACAATGCAATTGCAGCAATAGCCCACCAAAGAGCTCAATGTGTTCGCTGTGTTAGTATCTCGGTTTACCAAAATGTAAACAAAGTATGTGCGCCCACTGACATGCCTTGACTTTATGCGTGCTCTTACCAAATAGTTATTTAAACCAAGAATGAGAGGTCATTCTAACAATAAACTACACTAATTAAACAGTATAAAATCCACTGGAATCAATTTGCAAAAATAAAAGCGTAATAAAACCGCTCGTTTGAATTCCCGTCAAAAACTCCCCGTTTGCAGTTTGCACTTTTGCATTTTATGTATGTTACACGATTTGCGATTTTTGCAATAATGTAATCTAATCTGTGTTTGTAATCTGTATTGACTGACTGAAGTTTTCTAGTTATACAATCAATACATATATTTTTTAATTATTACTTTTAAACCCCTGATTCTTTTAATTTATCAAATGGAACTATGAAATCATTTTTCAAAAGAAACATTTTGAGGTATAAATGCTTAAAGCGCAACATAGACTGTTTTTGATCATTCTCCTTTCAAACCTTTAACTGTGTACTCCACATTCCCTACTAATAGAGCCCATTGCTAGGCCCAGGATTTTCCTATCAAGCCTAACCCCTCAATCCTCTGCCTATTTCGTCCATAGCTTTCCGACGGCTTTAGTAATTATATCATATCAACCCCAATGGGTTGCTGGTTTACCTACCGATCGTTAACTAAACCTCGACCACAACTCTGCTACCGCTTTATTCCAGCAACCCTCTTGCTGCCTTATTTAACGCTGTTGTCACGTCGGGCATGGTGTCTCACTCGCACGATCTAACATTTTTAGTGATTGTAGTAAAATTACTGTAGATAAATATGGTTTGATAAATAATAAAATTGCGGACGTTTTAAATGCATTTTTGTTTTTTTTAACCTAGTTTTAAATAAAGAAAAATTGTTTCCATTATTTATTATTTTAGCTTAATCAAGAACTAGGTACAGGATAAGGAAAAATATGTCTCAAAAGTTTCCAATTTTATTATCCATCAAACCCTCAGACCACGTTTTTCAAAAGTATATTAAAACCACAAAAAAATTTGATTGTGCGAGCTTGACAGAATACCCCACGTAACAACAGCCTCAACTCAACTCTAGCATATTAGTTCTAATTGATTTGGTAAGAGCGAATGTTATTGAGGTAAGCGTTAGGGAAAAACCTTGACCGGTTTATTCCCAGCTCGTGTTGACATCTGGATTTTGTATAGAACCTGTGCGAAGTTATATTGCGCTATAACATTGTATAGCGTGCATGATGCCCTCCAAGGTTTCATCATCTGCCATTTGACGCCCACTGCAGGACATAGGCTTCCCTTATGGTTTTTCAAGCTTCCCGGTCTGGTGTCTCCCACATCCAGCGACTTCCCGCCACCGTAACTAGGTAGTCAGACCATCTGGCCTTTCCACCACAGTTTACCACGCTGAGTTGTCCCGTCCGCGGTCGCCAGGTCAGAACTTTCTCGCCCTAACAGCCATCAGTCCCGCCCACTGCCACTTCAACTGAGCAATTTTTTTTTTAAACATAAACATTTACATTGCTTCGAGCTATATCAGTAACTCGGATTCTTCTGTGGATCTCCTCATTCCTGATTCGATCACGCAGTCCATTGCTCGTTGGGCGACCATCCGCCAAGGTCTACTTATCGAGAACGCTAATCAGGGAGGTGAGTCTCTAAAATGATGTTCAATAGAGTCATATTAGTGCGGTTTTGGTTTTTTCATTGACATTATTTGTAGTCTAGTATTCAATCCCATTCCGATGGTAACAAGTGCAACTTAACTCGGCTCCTCGTGCGACTCGATCTTCTTCGCGAGATATGCCTTTATAATTAGCGCGGGTTAAACCATTGGAATGACATTCTACTGCTGTTGCTTTGAAGCCCACCAAATATAGGCAAAAAAAAACTGTTGTTGCGCTTATATTATTAGACTCTAGGGTCACATTACACCAGCACTGTAGCTTCTTTCTAACTAGCCTAACGCCGAACCCGGCAAATGCAAACGTCGGCACAGAATTAAATTTAGTGATTTACAGCTTCGAGAGCGTGTGCCGCGGCCGACACTATCGCAAACTCGATTACAGGGGACGTCAAAGCAAACAAAGATGGCGGAGCGACCTCTCAAATTAATTGCGCGGACGACATCGACAAGGGGCGTCGAGAAAACTCTGCAATTGGGATCGGTAGACCTTCTACGCAATCGTAGATTAATAGCCATTTGCTTTAATTAATTCGCTGCGTGATATCTATCACGTATCTATCTATCTATTGCGTATCTACTCTAAGTTTATAAGCTAAAGTAAGCTTATCGACAATTAACATACAAGGACCACTACAGGGCACAGGCCTACTCCCAGGGAGGGAAAGTAAGAGCTTAACTACCACGCGTGGCCACAGCGGATTGGAAATTTTAAGCGCGGAGGTGTGTGAACATCTCAGAAACTCTGGTATCCTCACTATGACAGGGAATGGGATTGCTAATACAAATTGACATATGAACTGTTAGGAAATTAGAAAAGAAAGTCGTTATTAAATGCCAGCATCGAACCAAAGAGCTCTCCAATGTAATGCTAGCGATTTACCGACGCGCCACCACTCTAGAGTAAATTGTTTGGGAAAACTGTTAAATAACGGTTAGTTTTCTATAATTGGATACATACATACACTCACGCCTGTATTCCGGAGGGGCAGGCAGATCAGGATTCTCCACCTGCCACAATCCTGACAAACGTCTTTCGCTTCATGAACATTCAGTGGATAGTTTAGTTATCAGGGATAATTTATATGAAACCGTCTCAATTCATACTACGGCTGTAGTACAGTCAACAGTAGATCAGCCCCTGTCAGAAGCAATTATGTTGGTGTTTTAAAATAGTTTTTTTTTTATTATGGTTAGTATTTAAAAACTGAAAAAAATAACTTTACTTTTCAATGTCCTATGTAGGGCCGTCGGTCATTATTTTTATGATTTTTAAACTTCATCAAAATAATCCCGAACATAAGTCTAAATTATCACTCCACTCTGACCATATTTTCTCAAATCTTCTAAAACCTACGTCGTGTATACAGCAGTTGCTACATACATGATAAAGAATTATTCAACAGTTTTTTCAGTGTCGATAAAATTAAATGATTCTTAGTATGAGTATTTTTCTTGATACAATTATAAAAACCAGCCAAATGCGAGTCGGAGTCGCGCACGAAGGGTTCCGTACCCTTGAATATTTCAAGCGTCTACCTGTTGCCGTTATTAATATAGAGCCAAAAACGGCAAAAAAATCACCTTTGTTGTATCGGAGCCCCCTTAAATATTTATTTTATTCTGTTTTTTGTTATAGCGGTAACAGAAATACATCATCTATGAAAATTTCAACTGTCCAGCTATCACGGTTCATGAGATACAGCCTGGTGACAGACAGACATACAGACAGATGGACAGTGGAGTCTTACTAATAGGGTCCCTTACCCTCTGGGCACGGAACGCTAAAAATGGCGCCGCGGTTGATGTGTTTGAAATAATGAAATTGAGTGTACTAAACATTTGCTCATGAAATAATGGGAGTGGTTCCACGATCGATACTAAAGAGACGCTTTTCAGGTTTTTTCGTTATGTCCATGACATATTGTGTAAATATTCAATATTTAATGGAGTTTCAAATTAAATCTATTGATTAATTTCCTGCTTGTAGCGTGATTCGTTTGTTTGGGTTCTGTTTTTACCTTTTTGATTGGCCTGCGATTTTATCAACATTGCATGGAAATAAATTTTGTCCGCTTTCCGGGCATGCTAATGCCCGGGTAATGCTTGTCTCATACATACATGCATAAACTCCCGCCTGTGTCATTGTTTCTAAATATGAGGACTAATTTAATTAGTTTTTCTATGTATTTAAATGTGTATGTATACTTTGGGTGTCAATCTAGCTTAAAATCAAAGTCATCATCATCAGCCATTTGACTCCCGCTGCAGGAGATAGGCCTCCCTCATTCTGACCTGGCGACAGCAGACCGGACGACGCAGCGTGGCTGACGACCTGGTTACGGTGGCGGGGAGTCGCTGTATGTGGGCAGCATAAGACCGGGAAACTTGAAAAAAACTAGAATAGGTATGTGAAAAGGTTTTATATTACGATTGTTACCAGTTTTACATGCCTAATAAAGAAAATAAGATAATACTTCAGACAAAGCCAATAACACACGAGTTAGATAGATCAAATATGGAGGGCCTTACAATAGACGTCTAAAATTTATCATTAACACTGCCTCATTAGTCTAACGTTTAACACGCATGACTAACAAAACAAAGGTGGTGGATTCGACTTCCACTGGAGATCGCCGTACTTGATTTGTACAAATGGCCTCAGTCTGAGTGTATTTACATATTTATTGCTGATGTCCTTGCCACCATAGCATAAGATATCCTAGTTGGGGACCAGGTCCAGTGATTGTGTAGTGTGGTATGGTAGTTCTATAATACCCCAAAGTTCTGTGTGGCGCCGGATTTAGAATAGCGTCACTCCATTTCCTCCCGTGGATGTCGTAAAAATCGACTAAGGAAATCAATTACCAGGAGACGGGCAGCAGCATCTTCCTGAGATTCCAACCGCATACTGCGATCGCGAACCCGCCTGCCAAGCGTGGCGATTATGGCAAAACCCCTCATGAAGGCCTGTGTGCTGCAGTGGGCGTCAAATGGCTTATGATGATGATGATGATTGACCTTTTACCTAGAGTAACAGTACATAAGTTAGAAAACTATTGCGAAATATTTTCAAGGGCAATGTACGTATGTTCCCGTCTAATTTAGAGGTAAGTATGTCGAACGACTACGCACTTTTGGAAGTTAATTCGATAAATAACAGGCCACTCATTCATCATAAGCAGCCTATATATGTCCCACAGCAGGGCACAGGCCTCCTCTCACAGAGTGAGTATGGGCTTAGTCACCACGCGTGCCCACCGCGGATTGGCGATTTCAAGCGCTGAGATAGGTGCATAGTTCAGGCACTCAGTTTTCCTCACGATGTTTTCCCTCACCGTCAGCGAGTGGTATTCCTACTATAATTTCACAAATGTACATAACTTAGAAAAAAAAACCATAGGTACATGCCCGCACTGGAAATCGAACCTGGGTCTTTCACTTCCGAGTCTAATGTTCTACCTACTAGGCTACCTCGAGAACGGCTGGGCTGATTTGACTAATTTTTCTTTTTTTATATTTGTAAAAGTACAGAGAAGGTTCAAACGGTGAGAAAAAAAAAGATTGATGATCAGTTATACTTCTAGGTTTTAGTGGTAACGAGATGTAAAAGATTAGGAACCACTGCTTTAGACGTTTGAGCTCCGTAGTTCATTCTGAGTCATGCGCAGACCACAGCTTGCGACCAAACCCCCTGGCTCATGCACCGCGGGATTAGCCATACAGCAATGCACAGATGCATCAAAGCTGGTAACTGTTGGTACAGTATGCTTCCATGACTGATGTAACTTGTATAATCACATCTTTGTTTACAAAAGAAGTTTTAAAGACTTCCGTGTCCCCATACAAACGCATTTGACAATTCCCCCACGTCCACAATTAGAAAGTTGTATGTCCAAACAAGCGGTGGTAGCCTAGTGGGTAGAACATTGGACTCGGAAGCGGGAGAACCAGGTTCGATTCCCAGTGCGGGAAGTAAGTTATGTACATTTGTGAAGTTATAGTAGCAATACCACTCGCTAACGGTACAGGAAAACATCGTGAGGAAACCTGGGTGTCTGAGCTATTTACATACCTCAGCGCTTGAAATCGCCAATCCGCGGTGGGCATGCGTGGTGATTAAGCCCATACTCTCTCTCTGAGAGAAGGCCTTTGCCCTACAGTGGGACGTATATAGGCTGCTTATGATGTCCAAACATGTATTGAAAATGAGTCATATATGACTCATGGATTTACTCCAATACACTCCTCTTAGTCTTATACGACCCATTGGACAGGGAATTTTTTAAGAATACAACGGGTGAAATATTAAAAACACCTTCTAGGCGATCCTGCAATAGCAGATTACTGACACAGATTACTAGATTCTAAAGTGCTCGAAACCGGCGTGCGTTAATGCAACAACTAATGAATATTGATGAAGCGAACGAAGCCTGTTAGGATCACGGCAAGTGGCTAACCCGGGTCCCTGTCTACCCCTCCGGGATAAAGGCGTGAGTTTATGTAATGCAATGAATTAAATTATCCAGACCATAAATTAAGCCCACTGCTGGTCATAGGCGACTTCCCTGTGAGGCTAAACAAATAAATAACTTCCACACAAGACAATCACTTGTCTTGGTCCGAAGCTAGGTTACCCGGTGCTATGGTAACCAGGCAAGGACGTCACAGATACTAAGTCTTGAGAGATTACTTGTCAAAATAGAGTATTTTGTTCTTAGTAAAATGGAACGGTCTGTAATAGAAGTTTGAAAAGTTGATAAGACGTACAGCTTTTTCTTTCGCCAACTAAGTAATTGCATTTACTCTCCTCGCAGACTTTTTCGATAACAATATTATAAGTGATTTCACAAGTTCGGTACTAATCTTGACATGCTTTTAGCATTATAGCGTTGCAAACCACAGAGAGCATGTCTGTAGTCGACCGACTGCACCAACGCAGTGGCGTGGCGGACGGTCAGCAAAACGTATTAGCGCGCACACGGTCGTGTGTAAATTCAAAAGCAGAGTGTGAATGACACGATAGTAAATCTGCGCTCTAAGTCCACCGCATATGGGGTGAAATATGACGCTGTCAACGGTACTAAAGTAGCCTTAAAAGTGGAGCCTTTGCCAAAAATGGAATGACCTTGTTAAAGAACGCTTGGCTTACAACGACGGACTTGCATTTCATCACATTATGACTGAATTCAATCCAACTGAGTGCATTTGATTCGCATCATATATAATAATAAAACCAATCCCGATGACAGTATAATCAACCAACGTTGGAAATTAAGTTAATTGACTTTTATAATAAATAAAAAATAATAAAATTGACTCACAAAGAATTGCAATTAGAACCGTGAAATGTATAACAATGGCGGTGATGGTTATTATGGTAGACAATATAGAATTTTAATCTTATTTAACAACACACAACAGCATTATTTATTTTCTACTTTACTAACACTTTATTCAGTTCACATAAACGTATCACAGAGACTAGGCGATTTAGGTCAACTAAGAAATCTGTCTTCTTCAGTGATCGCGATAAAGTAGGCTGTATGTACATGTAGGCATTTATGGCGTTGTCGTGGAGGGGACGTATGTAGTATATAACTATGGTAGTATATTTTTTGTTGTATTTCGAAATCCGAGAAGTTGTGGTATTATGTACTATATTGGTTAACGGAGTGTCCGCCACACTATCCCTCTTTGAATTTTTCCTGTGTCATGGTTGTAAGATGTAAAGATAATTAAAAACATCATCATCATCATCATCTTCAGCACGCCAATATCCACTGTTGAACAAGGGAAATTAAAATAACTTATCAAAATTCCTTTTCACACACAGTGTAGGCATTTCTAGATAAACCTAAAATCCTATTTTTTTATATTTCCAAATCATCGACTTGAAGTTGCTCTACTGACTACACCAGCACCTACTACAATAACATCACAGTTCCCGGGATTTTGGGGTCGAAAATTAAAAAATATATTTTTGCTTGCATTTGCAACATTTGCTTAAGTTGAGATGGGCGGGACATCTGGTTAGACGAGAACTAGCCACCGTTCGGTGGCTAGGCCGCCAACTCGATGGATCGATGACATTAAGATGGCGGCAGGAGGACTGAACGAGATTAGCAGAGGACCGGCGAGGTTGGCGTGACGAGGAGGCAGCCTATGCCCAACAGTAGGCGTCTTTCATGGGCTATATAGAAAGATAGATTTACGTCTACAGCCAACTGTAGGCATTTCCTGCTTGGCCTTTTCCGATCACTAATGATATTAGTAAATTATTGCGATAATGTGCTTGATGAAAGTTAACAGGACATTCTTGCTGGATGCATTAATTTTTGACATTTATTTAACCGCAAAATGCCAAAAGCATAACTGGAGTATTTGCAAGTAAAACAACCGTATAGCGCTGTAGCTAGTTTATTACTGGTTGATGAACCGTCACAATGGTGTCGCTAGGCACGCGCTTATAAGTACATACACACCAATTCTCCCTCATTAATTTGTGACTCTGAGAACAATACAAAAGAAACATTAAAACTAAAAGAACGCCTTATAATTAACTTTCTTTCTTATCCTAAGACTACGGCCTTCACCCCCAGCAGGGGGCGGCTCGACCTGCGTGCACGGCTCCGGCGCTGCTTCCTCTCGCGCCTCCGCCCACTCATCCTCTTCCCCCTCAACATTTTCTCGATCACGCTGTTTAACACATCCGTCACTTAGCTCTATCTGTTCTACCTGACCTCCATGAAATGACGCACCTGGACGGGTTTCTACCGGTGAGGACGGCCCGGGTGAAGACGGCCCGGGCGGGGACGCGCTAGGCCCAGGCGGGGTCGGCAGTGGCGGCGGGGAGGGCGGTGAAGTCGGCGCAGCGACCATACCATCGCTGGCTTTACCCATCTCCTGCCCTCCAGCAAAGGCACCGCCCGAATATCTTATAAGCTGATCGAGATGTCGCCTGCAGACTACATTCGTGTCATGAACTAACACCTCGAACATTCTATTGCCTATAACCTTAACAACCTCTCCTGTAGTCCAGGTTTCTTTTCTTGAGACGAACCATCTCAACCAAACCTCATCACCTATTTCAAGTTGTCTACGTTTACTCAAACAGGATTTTTTGTTTTCAACAAGTAGCCCCTTTTCAGGCAAAACTAAATCTAACCTGGATCTCAAATCCCGCCCTAGCATCAGCTTAGCTGGTGTGTCGCCCGATGCACAGTGAAGAGTATTTCTGTAATCGAATAAAAATCCTAGTAATTTATTAGCAACACTCTCGGGTGACGCCGTTGAATTTTCTATTAAAATGCACTTGAGCATTTTTTTACAAGTCTTAACAGAATTCTCTGCTTGGCCATTGCTAGAGGGATGGTAGATGGGCGAAGTCACATAACGAATGCCATTATTAGCGCAAAAATCCCTAAATTCCGATGAATTTATCTTTACGTCGTTATCTGACACTATGACATTCGGTATGCCAAACCTCGAAAATAAATACTTTAATTTAAGTATCAACGCATGAGTTGAGGTGCCACAATTCATAAGTATGCACTCCAACCACTTACTGTAGGCATCGATCACTACCAGGTACACTTGCTGGCCGACAGTCATGTAGTCGATGTGCACGCGCTGCCAGGCACCGGCGGGGCGCGGCCAGGGAGCAGGGGGCGCGCGCGGCGGGGCTGCCCGTGCGACAGCACATAGCGCGCAGGCCCCGATCCAGTGTTCGATTTCAGCATCGATTCCGGGCCACCACATCCGACTTCTGGCTGAAGTTTTAGTTTTCACTATACCTAAATGGCCCGAGTGCAGTTCCTTTAACATTGTGGCCCGGAAAACTAACGGAATCACCACCCTATGGCCCCTGAATAGGCACTCGTTTTCCACCTCTAAATCGCCTTTACAAGCAAAATATGGTTTTATTGAATCGCAAGAAATTTTCCGGGGCCAACCTTGCTTCATGTATTTTATTACCGTTTGTAACACAGCATCCTTCTTCGTGGCCTCTTTTATGGTTTCAAATGATATGGGAACGACATTTGCGTCCAAAAACATCAAAAACGATCTTTCTTCTACCCCCTTATCATTGTTGACGTGCGCGGGAAGCGGCGCCCGCGAGAAATAATCAGCAACTAAATTGTCGGCGCTGTTAATATACTGCACAGTATAATTATATGCTGACAGTATTATCGCGTACCTTTGCAGTCGAGAGGCCGCCATAACAGATATGCCTACCTTTTTACCGAATATAGACAACAAAGGGCGGTGATCCGTTTTTAAAATAAACGGCTCTTGACGCCCGTAGAGAAACTGGTGGTATTTTTTTACCCCGAAGATTATCGCCGTCGCCTCCTTCTGAATTTGGCTGTAGTTACGCTCGCTTGTTGATAACGAGCGTGAAGCAAACGATAGTGGGCGCTCCTGGCCGTCTGGCGTGCGCTGGGCCAGCACGGCGCCAAGTCCTCCTGGGCCAGCGTCCACGGCTAGCACGAGCTGAGCGGTCGGGTCAAAGTGCGCCAGCACTCGCTCCGAACTCAGCTCACTCTTGACCGCGTCGAACGCGCACTGTTGCCGCTCGCCCCACTGCCACGGTGAACCATCGCGCAACAATTTGTGTAATGGTCCTAATTGATTGGATGCTTGAGGAATAAAATTGCGGTAGTAGTTAACTATTCCTAAAAACCTTTTCAATTCCACGACATTAGTTGGACACGGTGCTTTTGCTATAGCTTCTGTTTTTTTTGGACACGCTCGTAAACCCATCTTATCTATGACATACCCTAAGTAGGTCACGCTGTTTTGAAAGAAAGAACATTTTTCCTTCTGCAAGCGTAAGCCTGCGTCGCGCATTCGAGTTAAAACTTCGCGTAATCTTGCAGTATGAATGTCCCTAGTGGGGCCCGTTACACACACGTCGTCTAACCAGCAGCTTACCCCGTCGATCCCCATAAGCAGTGCCTCCATTGCCCGCTGAAAAATAGCGGGTGCGTTGGCCAGCCCGTATACCAGCCGCGTATATTTAAATAGACCCTTTGTGGTACTTATAGTAGTCAATTGTTGCGATGATTCTTCCAGTACAAACTGGTTGTACGCATTGCTAAGGTCGATTTTTGTATACTGTTCGCCATTGCTGAGGTTCGCAAATACCTCCTCTATGCGAGGCATTGGGTATTTATCTATATATAAGTCTTTATTAAGTGTGAGCGAAAAGTCCCCTGCAATTTTCACCTTTCCGTTTTCTTTAAGTACCGGAACTATGGGCGTGGCGTACCTGGAATAATTTACCGGAACCAGTATTCCTAGTCCTACAAGCCTCTCTATCTCGTCATCAACTCTGTCTTTAAGGGCAAAAGGAACCGAGCGCGGTTTAAAAAATTTCGGTTCTACCCCCTCTTTGAGCTGTAGATTAACTTTGAACTTATTAAACCGGCCGAGTTCATCGTTCCACAGCTCGGAGAACTCACTCAGGAATTGTGGCATCCCACTCTGACACGGCTTTGCGCTGATGATGTTCATATTGTCACACACTATTTTAATATTGAATTTGTTCATAAAATCACGCCCAAGCAGCGGCGGTCCGCAATTGTTAACAACGTAAATTTGTAGCTCTTTTAGTAGCCCAGAATACGAAATTCCCGCCAAAAAAAATCCCAAGGGTGTGATTTTGTGACCATTATATAAGCACATTTTGATTTTGCATTGTTCTAAGCGTAAATTGGAAAAATGCTCTCTGTACAACTTATCAGAAATCACCGTGGTTCCTGAACCTAAGTCGAGCTCCATGGAGATAACAACATTGTTTACCGTTACGTCTACAATAATAGGTGCATAACTAACATACCTCATATTAAATACTTGGCATTCCTTGCAATCGCTTCCTCCGGAAGCCTCCGAATCGACCCCAATGCAGTGCATTTGGGATGAACACGGACTTTTTGCGGCACACACCTTCTTTAAATGTCCCTTCTCACCACAACTTTGACACCTATAACCTCTATAACGGCACCTCACTGCGTCATGATTTTTAAGACCGCACACTTTGCATCGCGGACCGGAGTCTCCGAGGGCGGGGGTACGGCGGGCGGCGACGGGCGCGGCTGCGCGGCGCTCTTCCACTCTGTATACCGGCTCCTCCTTGATGCTGGGCGGGGCTCGCGCGGCGCGCGCGCATGCCACCTGCTGAGCTACTTCCATCGCCTTCGCTAAAGTCAGCGCTTTTGCGTCTTGTTCAAAAAGACGATCGCGCTCAGGACCTGCCTTCAAGCCCAACACGAAGCGATCACGCAGTACTGTGTCCAGGGAGGTGCCGAAATCGCAGTACACCGCGAGTCCTCTCAGTCGCACCGCCCAGTCTTCGACACTTTCGCCGTCACCTCTGGTCGCCTCGTAAAATTTAGCCCTGTCGGCGAACGTCGACCGCTTAGGTGTGAAGTGACTGTTGAGTAAATTAACTAGCTCTCCGTAATCCACATCCTCTACTTTGCGCGGATGCACTAAGTTGATCACCAGACGGTAGGATTCATCCGAAAGATGTGTCAGTAGCACTGCCCTTTCACTTTCCGCTGGTATCTTGTTTAGCTTCAGGAATTGCGCTAAACGGCCATAAAAGATTTGCCAATCCTGCACTTTATAATCAAAAACTGACAAATTTCCAATAACGGCAGCCATTATTTTGCACGCGCGGGTAGACTCGTCGTCAATGGAGTATTTGCAAGTAAAACAACCGTATAGCGCTGTAGCTAGTTTATTACTGGTTGATGAACCGTCACAATGGTGTCGCTAGGCACGCGCTTATAAGTACATACACACCAATAACAAAAGTTCAGCATCAAAATACATTAATGATTATCAAATTACGCTACCATAGTCGCGCCGATGTCACGTAAAATCAATACGCTATACAATGTTTACAACTCAATTGCTGTCTGTACTCTGTAAAAGCAAATTGAATTTATTTGGAGTACTTTATGTAGTTAGTGCTTTTAGGTGTGCAGCTAATTCAATGTTTGCGCCACGCATGGATGGTATTAAAATGTATAATGAAATAATTATAAGCTCACGCAGATGAAGTGGCACAGAGGTTACTCACTTGGATTTTTTTTTCACTCACATGCAGTAGATTTAGATTAGCATGCTGAAGTGGCAGTGGGTTGGTCAGCTGGTCCTATAAGCGGAAGAAACGACGGTCGATGGGGTGCGGAGGTTCTCGAGTAGCTGGTCAGCTGGTCTTATATGCAGAAGGACCGACGGTCGATGGGGTGCAAAGATTCTCGAGTAGGACGCCCACCAGCTCGCTGGACCGACGATCAGAGGCAGATTGTTGGCAGTGGCTGAGTGAGGATGGCCGAGGAGAGAAGGAAGTGGCATACCTTGGGGGTGGCCAATGTCCAGCAGTGGACGAGTAGGGGCTGAATGCTTGATTGATTGATTGACATGCAAAAGAGAAACTATACCTACATATTGCGAATTAAAAAAAAAAACAAGTGAATGCTTTTACCCTAGTAGTGGTAGCCTTTGCTCTTTGGTTTTTTATTTGCAGCTCCGTGAAACTTAGTGGAGTCTATGAACGTTTTCAATAGCGTAGGAGATTATTTTATTCAATCAATCCATCAATCAATATATTTATTGCCATAAATTACATGTGTGTACAGTGATGTTATTATGCTATGTTAATTATTATATTGAAACATATTGATGTTTGACCGATTAGGCGTGGCAAAAAAACGGTCGGCTTTATGTTATTTTATACATTTAAATCACACGTCAAAAATTAATAGGAATGTACAAATATACGATCGGACCTATTTTGTGGCCATCGACGCAACATTTTCGTTCGTATAATTTACTTTACTGTTCATTGACGTAAGTGTTATTGCACATGTTACTTACCAACCTTTAAGCAGTTTCAATAGACCGAAAAATACGTTTGGTCAAATGTAAAGTCCCAGTAGTAGGCTTAGTTTTTTTTCGTTGGTTTAGTCTTTCTTTCGTTGGCTTATTTCTTTAAAGTTGTCCTAGACTAAGCACATAAAAGCGCAGAATGAGAAAGCGAGAGTTCGGAATTAATACAAATACAAAATGTTTTATTAAAAAGAAAAACATTACCAGCATAGTTCACGACGGTTAGCACACTTGATGTAAATCTGTAATGTTTGTAATTTTTGATTTTGTCTACCCAGTAAAATGCTTCTATGCTTCTGTGGAATTTCTGATCGCTATAATAATTATGTTCATTCGCTAAATGCACATAAATTGTTTGTTTGTTGTCGTAAGCCCGTGTGTATGCAAATTTTACTGTCGCCGTGAATTGGAATATGATTTTGTTATGAAATTTGTTATTACTAAGTAGTATTAACTGATTCCACTAGTCGTACCTTCAAATCAGTAATGGAAATAACTATCTCTATATAATGCACGATTGGAAATGATAGAGACATACCATCCATAATTTCCTGACTATAATCTACGTACTCCATAGTCTAACATAGTGTAACAGTCTAACGTAGTCTGTTAGACTATGTTAATAACATAAAAGTTTTCAGGTGGAGATAATATGTACCTCATCTAGCAAACCCAAACAAGTTTTGTATCGCAAGCAGTGATTTAGTTTATGCCGAGCGCTTGCTGTGACGGTCTGCCATTCAGTATATCATCATCAACCCATTATGTCCCCACCGAGGGGCACGGGTCTCTTCCCTGAGGGAGGTATAGGCCATACTCCACATTCAGTATATAAAAACCGGTTTTTATTTTTCTTGACACACCGTGTGGTGCCGGATTAATAATAGCGTCACTCCATTTCCTTCCGTGGATGTCATAAAAATCGACTAAGGAAATAAATTACCAGGAGACGGGCAGCAGCGTCTTCCTGAGATTCTAACAGCATACTGCGATCGCCCACCAGCCTGCCAAGCGTGGCGATTATGGCAAAACCCCTCATGGTTATGAAAACCACGAAGGAGGCCTATGTGCTGCAGTGGGCGTCAAATGGCTGATGATGATGACGCGCGTGTAGGGTTCTGTAGAAAGAGGGGTTTACTACTTCGTCAACGTAAATTTCAATGGATTTTGTATGAAGTTTTCCTTAATATAAGTTGGTCGAGTATTACTTGTTAACTTGTGAAGCCTACGTAGCTGTGATAGTTTTATTTTAAGTTCATTATAAATGTGCTACTACTATAAATTTTCTCACGTTTCTACAATCAACCGTTTAGCCAGGATAAAAGGGGGGGAGCGTCCTAATTGGATAAAAATTTGCGTCTAATGCTTAATATTTCTCAATCAGAAACATGAATAAAAAAATTATCTTCCTACACCGACAATATTTTTAAACGACCAATCCAACGATACGTAACACTATGGTGTAGGCGAGAAAATAAATTGCATCCTTAATTTAGACGTAGGGAGGCACATGTTTTTTGACAGATGGACAGACAGCCAGACGGACGGGCATGGTGAAACTATAAGGGTTCCTCGTCGACGACGGAACTCTAAAAAACTATGGATTATGTTTTCATCAGTAATTCCTGCAAAAAATGATTTTATGACAAAAAGTTGCTCGGAACGTCTTTTCTAATACATAGTTATCGTCATTTTACGCGCAATGATGTTACGCGCATTGCGTGAAGACCTCAAAGCAGTACAAGCGGCACCTCTTACTTGCTCGACCGATTGATTTGAGGATCCCCACTCCAAGTTATGACCTTGAACTTTCTTCTTATTACTTTCTTTCGTATCCATAGATTACATATACAAGTACTCAGCAATTATGCTGAGCCTCTGTCCTTTTCATCACACATCTGTATTCAGTGTACCTACTTATGTAAGTACCTATTTATATAAAAACTTCTTGTGTGAGTGATGAATAAAGTCCGATTTATTTATTTATTTCAATAAAATAATTTGGTAAAAAACAATAGCTATTTTAATTTGATTTGTATAAATTGCTCTATATTGGGAGGTTCGAGTTTTCCATCTAGTTATCACATCACAGGGTTGCTCTTCAAACCTTGCCATTTCTTTAGTCTCTTGAAACGCTTTTTTCTTTTTTTTAAGATCCCCGCGCGCTTTTGTTTTTTTTTAATCTGCATATTTTCTCGTTCTAAGTATCTCGCCCTTTTCGCTCGTTTACTTTTGCCGTTGGCTATTATTTCTTAGGGCGCTTATACACGGGCGGAACGTGTGCCAACTGCAGCCGTCGACGCGCCGACGGCAGCAGTCGACGTGCTGACTCGGATATTCTACGCTGACATGTCGGCGCCGAGTGTCGACGGGTGCAGTTGGCAGACGTGCCGTCCGTGTACAAGTGCCCTTAGTGATTGGCCAATTTACTATTTTTTAGTCATATTGCTCAAATGTATGTAATAATAATCAGTAAAGCAATAAACTATGCATTTTAAATTCTATAATAAGCAATAAATTATAACTTTTTCTTTCCTTTTATTTTTTCCGCCCTTCCTTACTGCTTCCTTCCCTCCCTCCGAATTTAGTTTGTATATACTAAGTTACGTTGAATACTGCACCACCTTATTATGTATTCACATAATGTCTCAGCTGGTGGCCATAGAACAAACATCCTAGATAATTCCTCGCCAACATTGCAACCTGGGGGTTAAAGTAGCTAAGTACAAAAGCTCTATCGTAACACGCCATTGGCTTCAAACTCACGAGTCGTGCTACGAGACCTATATCGCTTGGAGAATCTTTATTAAACATTTACATTAGTTGAACATAGTAGACGTTTTTATGTTTCGCTTTAAAGCTTTATATTTCGCAAATGGATCACTGAGTCAACAAATGGTATACCAATAACTTTACCTTACAATAGTGTAAAGACGAAAAAAAATTTCTTCACTAATTTTAAGTGTAGGAGACGCGCCAAAGAAGTTCTTTTTTATATGTGACATTATACCGTTTTATTGGCATGACTAATATATATTTTATGCCAAATATAGCTGATAGTACCTTGTCTCTTAGCTAAGCCGCAGACAGACAGACAGACGGACGGATGGACATGGCCAAACTATAAGAGAAGAAGAAGAAGAAGAAAGACATTTATTGGGACAAATTACCATATGACAGAAAAAAGGCAAAGGCATAAGGGTTCCTCGTTGATCACGGAACCATAAAAATGCATCTCTCTCCATGATCCACTATTTTTTTATACACCCTGTATCAGTGATTCACCTTCTGTACATTTCCCTTTCTGGTTGTAGCGACCTGCCCTAAGGGTCGGCGTATAAAAATGTATTGCGGACGTGTGTGGCTTCCTTAATGCAACGATTTATCCTGCCGCTATGAGGACCTTATTATTATAGAACAATACGTTTCATGACTATGATTTATTTATTTATAGTGGCTCGGAAGTGAAGCTAAAAGAATTGTGAGGAAAAAAAACTAATGTTTATAGACCTATAAACATTAGTTTTTTTTCCCATTTTAGGGTTTCGTAAACGGAATCAGAAAAAATAGACCCCTAAAGAATCAATTTGTCGTCGGTCACTCTGTCCGACCGTTAAAATAAAAATTTAACGATCTCATTTATAAAAACTAGATTCTTTAATAAATACATAAAAACGCCAATTAAAATAGTCTGTGGTGGAGATTTTGCAATGAAAAGATGTAGCCACAGATCAAATACACAGAGTTTTAGATTGGTTTTAGAGGAATCGTGTTTTTTTATAAATGAAGCCGTAAGTGTTTTTATTTAAAGTAATACAGAAACTGCGACTTAATGAACGTTACATAAGTTAACAAGGTGTCCATTTAAAAGATTTAGCCTGTTGTAAATTTGGATCTTATTTAACAGATTGCTAAATTAATTCCGGAATCACTTGATTTTTTCTCGGAAGATTCCGACCAGACACCGTGTTTAATTAACCGAGTTTAAATTTGTATTATAACAGCTAGTAATCACGCATTGAACTAGCTCAATCAGGAAGGGATACAGCTAACAATGTGAAAACACTGATGTGACCCTTATAAGCCCGTAATATGGGCCCAAAAAGCTTTTTTTGTTCAACGCGACCAAAAGATAACATCATGTAGCTTTTTATACCAATAGTTAGGGGGCACTTCCCGTTGATTACACAAAATTTGGCAGAAGCTAGATCTCACAAAAAAATAGTTGTATTTGTATTATTTCCTATTATTTACAAACTTACTTTTGCAGATAGGTTGCAAAGGAAAACATTTATGTTCCCCGCAAAGTTAAGTTTGTAGTCGTTTGTTTGAAGGGCGCAAGTGCTAGTCGCACTTGTTGTAATTTTAAGACCACCGAGGGCATTAAGTAATTTTCTTCAATTTACCTGTCTCAATTTACCAGTCTCAATTTACCAAATTACCTCTACAATGAAAAGAAAATCTTATTGATTAATTATTAACGTTGGAAATCTCGGCAATGTAACCTTAGCACTCACAATCGTATTCGTAGCATATGTAGCGCACTACGGGGCGTAGCATGGGTGCTACGAGGCTACGACATAAACATGCCATTGTTAATGTATGGATAGAACAAACGTCACCTAGAAAGGAAAATTCCGAGCCGAAGCGAGATTCGAATCCTGTTCCGCTTATTAGACCTAACATGTGACTCATTTAACAAACAAAAATACATACATAAACTCCACTTGCTACGATCCTGATAAGCCTATTTCACTGAATCGACATTCTTTAGTCACTGCGTGCACGCATGGACTCATATTTAAACTCAATCACAAACAAACCCGGCGGTGGTAGCCTAGTGGGTAGAACCTCGGACTCAGAAGTGGGAGACCCAGGTTCGATCCCCGGTGCGGGCATGTACCTATGACTTGGTTTTCTAAGTTATGTACATTCGTGAAGTTATAGCAGCAATACCACTCGCTAACGGTGAAGGAAAACATCGTGAGGTAAGCTGAGTGTCTGAGCTATTCACATACCTCAGCGCTTGAAATCGCCAATCCGCGGTGGGCACGCGTGATGATTAAGCCCATACTCTCTCCCTGAGAGAAGGCCTGTGCCCTACAGTGGGACGTATATAGGCTGCTTATACATATACATACAAACAAACCCGTCTGCCAAGCGTGGCGATTATGGCAAAACCCCTCATGGTTATGAAAACCACGAAGGAGGCCTATGTCCTGCAGTGGGCGACAAATGGCTAATTATGGTGATGATGATGAAAAACGTTATGCCTAAAAATTGTTAGGCCGACTTGCACCAATTTTTTATAATGTGGCTTAAACAGCATTTAACTAAAATTCCTCATACAAAAGTCGATTTAAAGGACGACTTAAGTGATATTTAAGAAGTGGTGCAAGTCGGCCTTAAATCCCTAAATACTTATTAACGTCATGGCTGGTTTAAAGCAGCCAAAACGTAGACGTAATTAACTTTAATTACTTAATAAGTACAACCTTCATTAAATCTATTAACTAAAAAACTAATTAAGGAAAGATCAGTTGTCTTCAACGAAATTGTTTAATTAATAATTACGTAATGAATTATTTAGTACACAAAGTCGTTGGAAATAAATTATGGAAGGGTTATCTTTCAGATAGGAGATATATACCTAATTTTAAACTAATAAAGGATGGGGAGATGATATTTTATGTATTTGTCACGTGTTACTTTATACGGAGCAGTCTTTTGATGATTTTTTTTTATATGATAAGCCTGGAAGTTGGTCTCACGCAAGTTAAAAAAATATTCACTCCTACGACAGCATAAGCATAAGCATAAACAGCCTATATACGTCCCACTGTACTCCGTGTGGCGCCGGATTGCTCCGTGTGGCGCCGGATGCTCCGTGTGGTGCCGGATGCTCCGTGTGAAGCCGGAATAGCGTCACTCCATTTCCTTCCGTAGATGTCGTAGAATCGACTAAGGAAATCAATTACCAGGAGACCGGCAGCAGCGTCTTCCTGAGATTCCAACCGCATACTGCGATCGCCAACCCGCCTGCCAAAGCGTGGCGATTATGGCAAAACCCCTCATGGTTATGAAAACCAAGAAGGAGGCCTATGTCCTGCAGTGGGCGTCAAATGGCTGATGATGATGATACGTTCCACTGTAGGGCACAGGCCTTCTCTCAGAGAAAGAGTATGGACTTAATCACCTACGTGATTGAACCTAAACACCACCTTAAGCCTACGACAGACTACAAGTAAAAAATAAACGGGTCATTAATTACTCATACCCAAACGGTTTTATTAGTAGCGGTGGTAGCTTAATAAGTAGAACATTGGACTCGGAAGCGAGAGACCCCAAGTTCGATTCTCAGTGCGGGTCAGTACCTATGAGTTTGTTTTGTTTTCTAAGTAATGTACGTTTGTGAAGTTATAGTAGCAATTCCACTCGCTAACTGTGAAGGAAAACGTTGTGAGGAAACCTGAGTGTCTGACGTATTCGCGTATGCGCTTAAATTACTAATCCACGGCGGGCACGCGTGGTGATTAAGCCCATACTCTCTCTCTGAAGGCATGTGCGCTACAGTAGGACGTATATAAGCTGCTTATCATCATCATCAACCCATTATGTCCCCACCGAGGGGCACGGGTCTCTTCCCTGAGGAAGGTATAGGCCATACTCCATAAGCTGCTTATAAACGGTCTTATTTATAAAAACAAGATTCCTCAAAACACTCGATAAACGGTGCGCGGCGATTAAAATAGTCTGTAGTGGAAATTTTACAAGGAAAATATAGAACCGCAGATTAAATAAACTGCCTCTGAGGAGTGCTTTAGAGGAATCGTGTTTATATAAATAAGGTCGTAAAGTTTTACTTAGTAATCGATTTTATTATTATTATTAATACGTTTGTTGCACATATAGCAAACTTTACAATGGCAATGCCTCTTGACTTTGTGCTGGGGGTACCATGAATAGAATAAACTTCAAAGATAGCCCAATCTTGATTGGCCGTCTTTGAAGTATATCCTATTTTAAAGATGGTCCATTAAAAATTTGCCGTCTCACAATTTGTTACTACAAACATTCACTAAAAGCTTCGTCACAAAAAGTAGCACAACAAACAAACAACATAAAACTAAGAAACTAAATTAATCAAAAATACCGCCCCGGGACACACCCCGATCCAAAAGTTCCCCTGACCCTAGCAGCGTTAACCCGCTGCACCGCTAGGGAAATCCTTTGCATCAGGTATGCCCCGGAACGATGGTCATACCCACGACTCCTCAGGCGCCGACCGATATTTTCCCTCATCATACTACCCCATATTGTTTTTAAGTGTACGTAAGTACTTATACGCAGTAGGGCAAAAGCATCTACAGTAGCTGGACCTATAGTGGTTAGACTTGGACCACTTTCTGTGAACTTATTGACATTGAAATCTGGCATGTTTGTTCAGTTCGCGTGACAATACGCTGAAGAAATAACCTGATGCCGAAGTATACCTAGTTTTTTCCTCATGAGGGCACTCTTCAGCGGTTAGCAGTGGATGAGACACAACACTTTGCATATACGTTTAGTGTTGATAGCTAAGTATGATGATGATGATCAATATGACTTTATTGAACTGATGCTGCAGCCACCATTGTTTTCTTATTAAGGCAATCTTCGACGGTCTGGAGCACGGACATGACACTTCGCAAGCCAAGCATAAGATCCTACCACATGTACAGCGAAACGCATTTTAGTATTTTGTTTTATTTTACCTTTTTCTTATTATGTGAGAAGGGTAAGCTGAGACTACAGTTTGTCAGTAGAAAGTGTATAATTTGTTTTTATCTTGGTTGACCTGTACTAACTTTGTACGTACCAGTGTGAAATGAAATATTATTTCCACTGACCCCCTTAGCGTGACAAAAAGTCACTTCGCTCTCGGTTCTCCCGTCCACATACTAAGTAACAATTTAGTAAAAGCTATGCGCTACAAGAAGGTTAACTCAGTAAAAACATTAACACAATCATACGTCATTCGCTTAAAATCCGCAAACAACTATCAGAATCAGAATTTAATTGTCTCAATGCTAGGTATAGGCTGTCAGAGAAAATTTTGATTTAATCATCAAACGTGCCCATCGCATATTGACCATTTTAAGAAACGAGTTATGTGAATACCACACGCTAACGGTGAAGGAAAACATTGTGAGGAAACCCGCGGCTTGGTTGGCTCCGCACGTATTGACTTGTCTTTCCTGTGGGCTATTCCGACTAATATGGATGGTATAGGTATAAAACAATGTCGCAGACACTGCAGCATCCGAGTGGTCCCTTTACCCATCTAGTGTGAGTGAAGGTGCCCCTAGACAGTATATATATCATCTCATTATGTAGATGCAACTGCATGCATATGTGCATGCATACGTAGATGCATTATGTAGATGCATTCTCTCCCTGGGAGAAGGCCTATGCCCTATAGTGGGACGTATATAGGCTGCTTATGTATGTAGATGCAAAAGGAAAGTTTTATGTGAATACCTCAGATACAGGTTTACAATGATGTTTACATTCACCGAGTAGCGTTTCAACTGTAAACTAATATTGAAACAGCGTTTAGGTTCATGCTGGTAATCGAACCAGGGCGTCCAGCGTAAAAGGTTTGTCAGGATTGTGGCAAAATAAAAATCATATCAAAGTGGTCTTTATATTAGTATTTTACTATGTAAGCATTCTTCATTGCTGATATATCAAAGATTTTGTCAGTGACTCTTATTCATTGCACTCGATTGCATACAATAAAAACATCCGTCCAAGTCAGTAGTTTATTCATTTTGTTACACTTTCACCGTATTAAAATTGCCTCCCTGACCCGGAGAGTTAAGATTCTGTGGTGGAAGCATAGTGCTTCAGGCGAGTACAGAGCGGGGCGTGTTATCCTGTTCCCACTTCATTGAGTCGGTTCAATGGAATACAGTCGCATTGTCGCCCGTATCGCGCCGCGCCATCTATCGGGCCGGTCGGAGAAACGAGTGTGTACCGCTAGCAGATTAAGTAAGTGTCGCCCCGTCCCATATATTTTGTACATCGTGCTCCAAAAAGGCCCGGTTAAGCGAACGGAACTATTTTTTACTCATCAATACAAACTGTAAGCTATTTACCTATTTAGCAATTTAGCTAAAAATATCAGCTTTTTATAATACTATTACTGGATTATTCATGAGATAAGTCGGTTAGACTTTGTCAGTTATGACAACTTTTGTTCTACGGCTTCTGTTTTTTAGGGTAGTCAACAAAGAACCGGAATAGTTTCGCCATGTCGGTCCATCTGTCTGTCTGTTTGTCCGTCTGTCTGTCCGCGGCTTAGCACAGAGACAAAAAGTACTAGAAAGCTGAAATTTGGCATAGATATATTTACACATTAATCACGCCGACGAAACGGTAGGTATAACACCTAAATTGGGGATGCAATTTTTTTATCGCCTGCACCATACTGTGGGGTATCTATCGTAGGGCTGGTCGTTTAAAATATTGTATGTGCAGGAAAAACATTTTTTTCTATTTAGGTATCCATTTGCATTTGTAAAGCGCAAATTTTCGTTAGAGTAGTGGGTATCGCCCCCTCTACCGGTTAATCGATTGAAACGTGAAAAAAATCAGGGCTAGCACATATCATAAACTTAAAAGGAAAACTGTCACGGCTAAGTAGGCTGTTAAGTTAACAAGTAATGAGCGACCAACTTACAAAATGAAAACTTGATATCTAATCACTATTATTATTAATTATTTATTGCACACAAGAAAATGTACGAAAGTTGCACTTAATGCTAATGGAATTTTCTACCAGTCAACCCGCAGGAGGCACAGGACGTGGTGTCATCATTCTTTTGCAAACATCAGAAGTGCCCTCGTCAGCATGAGCGACCGAAGGGGATGCCAGGTGTAAAAGATTTACTAAAAGCCTTAACACCGACTTCTTCTTTCGCTAAGCATATCTCAGTGGATATTAAAAAAATTGGTTAATTTGGCAGGGAAAAATAGCGAAATTCGAACATAGTGAGGTTCACCGTTCAGCAACCGCGGTGAACTTTGCGGTCGCGGTATAGTCACGAAATTCACGAACGACTTCACAACTCACACCCACAGAAGTCGCAACATGAGTTGAGATCCGTTTAAATACATCGGTGTTAATTATTTGGAAACCCTGAGCTAAGTAGTACCAATAAAGTATAAAAAAGTTCTTGTAAAGTGGCCATCATAATCAGATAATATGTTTTTGCAAAAAGTGACCATCATAATCTGACCAACTTATGTGAAGGTTTTGAACGGTTTTCGCAAAACCCGAAAACAATTCCTTTTAGTCCAG
The DNA here is from genome assembly GCA_963969515.1 of Yponomeuta evonymella. Lineage (NCBI taxonomy): Eukaryota > Metazoa > Arthropoda > Insecta > Lepidoptera > Yponomeutidae > Yponomeuta > Yponomeuta evonymella. The sequence goes on from OZ018357.1 coordinate 9,479,302, forward strand.
TCAAAATAAACGAAAAAAGCGCTGAGTTTGCATTTCTCAACAAGCTGGATGTAAATACAGGTCTTAAATACGTCATTACAAATGCTGTGTCAAAAGTCCCCATAGATCCCGCTTGCATATTATTTGCGTATTCATCATCATCATCATCAACCCATTATGTCCCCACCGAGGGGCACGGGTCTCTTCCCTGAGGAAGGTATAGGCAATACTCCACCACGGGGGCCAAGTCCGGATTTGCGTATTATTTGGTATCTATTATGAAATCACTGCCCATTTAGTGAGCAAAAGCTTAAACTTCTGAATTTGATTGTTATACTATCTTGAAATTTGACGCGGTCAGTTTGTAAGAATAAGAAAATTTGAGGCTAATTTTAATTATCGTTACCGAAGAAACGGTTTTTATGTTTTGCGTTTTTTCAATGACACTTTTATGTAAAAGGCTTAAGTTATTTTACATTATATTACGAGTAGCCTACACACACACAGACGGGCGGTCTACATACACGGTGTAACATAACTCACATATCTGTCGGTGAAAGAAGGTTCAATCCAAATTAAATTTATCCAGACGATTACTTCGAATATAATAAAAAATGTCAGCTGTTCGAGATCGATCATTATAGAAATTCTACAGGATGTGTCAAAAAGACTGGTGAAACTTACAGGGGAAGAAGTGGATGAAACTTGAAGTAATTATGAATACAAATAGCAACTCCGAAATATCTAAACCATAATATCAGCTGTCGTTATGTCGAATCATAAGGTATGCAGATTCGCTAGAGCAAATATCAAAATTTTCGTTTAGTCTCATAATAAAATTGGTTCATATTGATGAGTAAAATGAACCTCTTACGTTTCAACGGACCTTTCTGAAACACCCTGTATTATAGCGGTAAGAATATACATTCAGAAATCAAAAATCAGTAATTTATTTCCTGTAAACAATTCAAATTGTGTTTGCTGAGTCAATGTACTATGTTAGCCGCTGCCTTCGGGCCATATTATTTGTAGTGGAGTAAAAGGCAGCGGGGAAAAAAAAAAACTCCACTCTGACCATCTTTTCTCAAATCATATTAAACTTAATACATCAGAGCCTATATGATAAAATTCCGTGATTACCATCAATAACTTTAAAAGACAAAACATTACTTAATTTTCTTACAAAAGTAGGAAATACATTAATGCTGCGGCCAGACACACGAACAGCACCCGTTCCCGAGCATAATGCAGGCTCAGCCGTCACTAGTCTAAACCAGTTTAGAGGGAGATAGGCGACCCGGCCACCACGTCACCATTCAGCAAATCTGCAGATTGAGGTCTTGTCAGTTGTGTGATATAGCTATTAATATGCAATCACATGCTCTGTACACTGTCTAAAACTAAATAAATTTACTTACATTGTTCATACAATCGTCTATTCTGATAGGCTTTTTTAAATAGATACCTTTTTAAAGCGTGTTTTAAATTTATTTTCAGAAAAGGATAGATATCTTGTGTGCAATAAAGAATATTCTTATCTTACCTTACCTTGCCTTGCCTTGCCTTACCTTGCCTTGCCTTGCCTTGCCTTGCCTTGCCTTGCCTTGCGTTGCCTTGCGTTGCCTTGCCTTGCCTTGCCTTGCCTTGCCTTGCCTTGCCTTGCCTTGCCTTGCCTTGCCTTGCCTTGCCTTGCCTTGCCTTGCCTTGCCTTGCCTTGCCTTGCCTTGCCTTGCCTTGCCTTGCCTTGCCTTGCCTTGCCTTGCCTTGCCTTGCCTTGCCTTGTCTTGTCTTGTCTTGGCTTGTCTTATCTTATCTTCTATTATTCTATTAGTTGAATGTAAATAGTACCTGCAGGTCGACTTGACCTGTGGAGAAGGAAGCAGCAAAGAAAGTTCACTCTGACCAGGTTTTTTTAAATAATTTTGAGCTAAGCTAATACATAAGTTGGTGCCTAATAAGATCGCGTGAGTACATCCACAACTTTAAATATGGGTATAATACAGGGTATTTATAGCTTATGTGCATTTTCAGAAACACCCCACAAGTGTTAGTGTTTTACAACTTTTGCTACATGAGTTTCTTCCCAGATTTATATTTTTCGAACTATCAGGGTTTCTATAATTTTATTAAATTTGCGCTCTACCAATAGCTCTAGCCTTCAGTAAATCTTTTTCTACTCATGAATTGTTTTAATCACATATTACCTACTAAAAAAGCACTGAAAAGCACAAAAACCGTACAAAATCTGATATTTTTTTGATAAACTAAAAATACTAAAGATTCAGGTATTGTGAATTTAAAAAATAACCATTAATACTGCGGCTAGACACAACAATATCACAAAGGCTTCTAGGAATTACACGTTCTGTTGAATTAAGTTCTTGTGATCATAGTTTGAAAAGCTCCATCAATATTACAGTATGTTTTAGGGATCTTACCTAAGTTAGGCTTGACCTTCGCATATCCAAGTTACCTGGTTGCCCGTTGCCAGTCTGGATATTAAATTATTTATATGGAAGTATCGACATGTTTTTAAGAACGGAGTAAAAGCATAAATAAACTATGTATTAAGTTAATATTCTCAGTTTCAGTTTAATCGGATTAAAATTCTGTAAGCGTCGTTAGGAAACCTGAGTGTCCGAGGTGCCAGTCCGCGGTGAGCACGCGTGGTAGTAAAGCCCATACTCTCTCTCTCTCTCTGGGAGAAGCCTTGTGCCTTGCAGTGGGACGTAAATAGGCTACAAAAAAGTGTGAAATATAATTTATGCCTGATCTTATTACCGACTGCAGCGGAGCCCAAAATAAGAGTAATGTGTTTGGCTCGTATGTATGTATGTATGCACCATGAGGGTGGCCTATATCCTGCAGTGGGCGTAAAATAGCTGATGATGATGATGTATGTATGTAAGTATGTCCGATTCTATGTTCGCTCATAACTCATTAACCAATGGTCAGATTTTGACAAATAAGATCTCAATCGATTCGTCGTTCGTTTGCTCGAGTGTCATACGCTAAGTATATAAAATCAGCAAACACCTAACACAAAATTATGAAATCACTAAAAAGACAAAAGTAAAATCTTAAATTTAAAATAACCCAAATTCAACAATGTAACCCCTTAGGTTGATCCCACCTGCTTTGTAGTTAATGGTCAGAAGTCGGGTTCTGGGTTATTTTTTATTTCAGGTTTTTTTAAATCTATTTGTACTTATGACTCAATCAAATTATTTTCTACTAGGCACTCAGAAAATAGCTTAGTAGTACAATCGGTGCTGCAAATAAACCCAGGGCCCTTATTTTGAAAAATGCGACATTATCAAAAGGGTTGTCAACGTCGCGCTTGAGTCCGACAATTCAATCGAATCTAGCGACAAATACGGTTCTTTTTTTGAATAGCCATTACTATTCCATTAAACTATTCAACTATGGAAACTATTAAAAAAATCGGTCAAATGCGAGTCGGACTCGCGCATGAAGGGTTCCGTACCATTTATCTACACAACATTAGACACAAAGATCAAAAAACGGCAAAAAATCAGGTTTGTTGTATGGGAGGGGAGCCCCCCTTAAATATTTATTTTATTGTGTTTTTAGTATTTGTTGTTACACAGAAATACATCATCTGTGAAAATTTCAATTGCCTAGCTATTGAAAATGTCACCAGGCTGTAGCATGAGATACAGCCTGGTGACAGACAGACAGATAGACAGTCAGGACCGACAGACAGATGGACAGTAAAGTCTTAGTAATAGGGTCCCGTTTGGCATCCGTTTGGTACGGAACCCTAGAAAGAACCGTATTTGTCACTAGATTCGAGTGAATTGTTGGGTTCAAGCGCGACGTTGATGACCCTTCTGATAATGTCGCTGCTTCATAATAAGGGCCCAGATGTTATTTATGGTAAATGCTTTATTTATGCAGATGTTATTTATGCTTTAAGAGCATACTCTAATATCGACAAAAGTCGGTTTTCTCAGAACGCTATTACGAGCATTTCATCTGTCACATTAAATATAATCCTCTTGATGTCTCTTTGTGGGCCTGGAGATTCAAGACGCCTCGAAAATTGCTCGCGTAAAGTCTCATCACTCATAATTTAAAATAAATATATGCGACTAACTCACTGAAAAGAGATCGGATCGGTATAATATTATTAAATACTTCATTACATTACATAAAGTGATGCTTGTATCCCGGAGGAGTATACCTATATATGGTTTTCCGTATTCAATACGTCCCCTAAGGAGGGAAAAACTCGGTACGTTTTTTTAAAAGCATAATAACTGAAATATCGTACACGAATTTGGTACTCCTTTTTAAATTTTGTTTAAGTTCAAGCTATTCAAAATCAAAAATTGAAAATCAAAATTTTTTATTCAAAGTAGCACAGAAACTGCGATTTAACGAACGTTACAAGTTAAACTAGGTGTCCATTTCAAAATGTAGGTAGATCATTTTGGAGAAAAAATGGACAAGAAAACTCCAAACTTAGTCTTTTCAAGTCCTTAATTTACAGGATTTATGTAAATATTCTAAACTCATGCAATGAACTGGCTTTAATTACAGACATCATTGTCATGTTTATTCAAAGTAGCACAGAAACTGCGATTTAACGAACGTTAAATACGTGAACGTTAAACGTACAGACATCATTGTCATCTAAATAATCTTTAATGTTATAGTAGCTTTTTTGGCACAAAGTGTGCTTCACACATTTTTTGAACCGCGTTTCTGGCAAGCTTATTATATCCTCAGGGATCTTATTGTAGAAACGTATACAATGCCCCATAAAGGATGTATTAACCTTTGCCAGCCTAAATTTTGGGAACGAAAGTTTATGTCTATTTCTAGTATTTACATTGTGTTGGCTACCTACAGTTTTAAAGTCACTGATATTTTTCCTAACGTACATAATATTTTCATAGATATACTGACTAGCAACTGTTAGGATGTTAGTTTCTTTAAAGAAATCTCTTAACGAATCTCTATTGCCTAGCTTATATATGAATCTGATCGCTCTCTTCTGCAGGACGAAGATGGTCTCAATATCTGCTGCCCGACCCCACAGTAGTATACCATAGGACATAATACTATGGAAGTAACTAAAATAAACAAGCCTAGCAGTTGCGACATCAGTTAGTTCCCGGATTCTTTTAACTGCGTATGCTGCAGAACTGAGCCTCTTTGCCAATTTTCCTATATGGGGACCCCATTGAAGCTTTGCATCAATTGTGATACCCAGAAATACAGTTTCTTCTACAAGGTCTAGTTTATCATTCCCCAATATAACATTACTGTCAACCATTTTGACATTTGGTAGTGTGAATTTTATACATTTTGTCTTTTTTAATTTAAAAACCGTATTAAAAACCGTATTTGATACGTCCTCTAAGGGGTGACGAATTCGGGAAATTTTTCCTTGAGTATTTCTGTTGAACTATGTTCCAAATTCCTATACGGCGCGATGTAAAATTGAAATAACACAAAGTTAAGTATTAATAAAACCAAATATTTTTTAAATGACTTTATTATAAAAAACCTATTTAGAGGCCACAAATTTGACGTTATTATAACTTACTTAGTTGAAAGTTAGTTTAAAATAACACAGATTTAGGCAAAAAATTCACCATTTTTTCAATGACGAAAATGAAAAATAGTAGCTAAATAGCTGGCCAACCACAAAAAAAATATGTGCGGGAAACCGGCAATCCGATCTTCACTTGTTTCTTCGAGTCGTAGAGTTTTGTTTATACTGCAGAGAAACTCATTTCCCATTTCTTTTATTTTTACTTTCCTTATATTTATAATGAAAGGCACAGTCTTCACATCGGGTCAAAGACTACTTAGTCTGTGACTTAGTCCCTCAAACTATCGGCGCCCCCGCGAGACTAAATAAGTTACTTTCACCCCTAGGGTAACAATGTACTATCATGATGACTTTGTGTTCTAGAGAATTTGAAATCGCCGTCACAAATAATATCTTCTATATGTAACAAGACTTTGCTATGGGATCACGGAAAATCAACATGTTACCTACTTTAGTGACTCGAAGGAAAGATAGTGGGATGGTGGAAGGATTTAGTCTGGTCGTCCAAGCAACGCTGAAAATGAGATTAAAAAAGACGCCACAATATTTCGTCAAATATAAGAAATAACGAGCCTGTGGCAAAAAAAACATTAAATTTTAAGTATGTGTCTATTTTGTAATAAAACTTGACGCATCGCAGGAACTTGCGAGTTGATTCGCATCGGCGTTCATAATAAATAAATGGATGAACCCAAAATTTTCTTTGTTGCAATAACAGAAGTGAGCACTTTTTTTCACGATCCATGTCACGACCTAGTTTACAAAAAACGGCTGACGGTCGTCGAAGGAATGGTCACCCGAATCGTGGATGCATTGCCGCACGAAATCGCATCGCAGCAATTTGTGTCGCAGTTTTCTGCGTCGCGAATTCGCATAGCGCCGATTTGCAGCTTTGTATACGGAGCCCAAATCCACATTTCTAAGCATCCGTAGGTTTATTTTTAAATGATCAAACACGACAATAACCTTTCTAAAATGTTCTAAAATCACACGGACGATATAATACACCCAAAATGACATGCAAACAGAACAACGATAATCTTTATTGAATTACGAGCGCCGAAGCCCGGTGAAAATTGCGAAACACATTCCATTAAATGCCATTAATATGCAGTAAATCCCTCAGTAATCCAGATCGGGCAAACAGTACAACTGCCTAAATCCACTAGAAGTACAGTCCAAAGCAAATCGACCCACCCGTAGATGCACTCTAACTCTGACTGCCTCGTTGGCCTAGCGGTATCACGTCTGATTACCATGCTGGACGTCGTAGGTTCGATTCCCATTGTGGGCCGACGTACATTTGTGCAAATGGCCTCAGTCTGGGTGTATTTCCATGTTTGTGATGTCCTTACCTGGTTAACAAAGCACAGGGTATCCTAGTTTGGGACCAGGACAAGTGATTGTGTTGAGTGGAAGTTATTATTATTATTACATTACAAGTAGTGATGAACGGAGGATAATGGTTCTGAGAGAACATTCTCGTAGGACGAGAGCTTAAAATTGGAAAAAAATGTGAATTATCGTTATTGAAATAATTTACAGTAACCTCATACTACCTACAACCAACATTTATGTTATATTTTTTAATGACTCGCAAAGGTACATAGGCGTTATATATAAAACGAGTCTAATCGCGATTATTTATTAGGTAAAATTTAGTTACCTTAAATTCTTGACGTTTCAGCAACGGTAAGGTAATAAAATTTTACCTTATAAATAATTGCGATTCGACCCGTTTAATAAATAACCTCTATGTACCTTTGTAAATATTTTATGTTTGTATTTTTCCGGTATACAATAAAGAATATTCTTGCCGTATCTTATCTCAGAATATTTGTGGATAAATATGAATGACTGAGTGGCATTAATTGAACGAAGATGTATTTTTTCCATTTACATAAGCAGCCTCTATACGTCCCATTGTAGGGCACAGGCCTTCTCTCAGGGAGAGAGTTTTCAAACGCTGAGGTACGTGAATAGCTCAGACACTCAGGTTTCCTCACGACGTTTTCCTTCCACGTTAGCGAGTATTATAGCTACTATAACTTCACAAATGTACATAACTCAGGAAACAAAGTCATAGGTACATGCCCGCACTGGGAATCGAACCTGGGTCTCTCGCTTCCGAGTTGAACGTTCTACCTACTAGGCTACCACCGCTTGATTTTTCTATTTATTTCACCTATTTCCAACGCCAAGGTCTCGCATGCAGGAAAATTCTCGGAGAACATTAGATCCCCGGCCTTCATCGACATTTTTGTTATAACATCTTAACGCACAAGCGACTTTGTGACAGAAAATTCATTTGCTCGTGACCTGTGCGGATAAATAATGGAATGATGGAAAGGTTTAAGAATGTCATTCCGGATACACAAAATTATAACACTATTAACTACCACTAGTCTAGACCCCTTTGAACTATTCCAATTTCATTGGTAGCTTTATGTATGACATCTATTTATACTTCATTTGTACACAATGTAAGAAACACACGAAGAAATGAAAATAAATGAAAAAAATTGTGAAACTAACAGCTTTGACGTTCATTAAGTAAACATTTTGTTTTTATAGTGAATAAAAAATTTTGACTTTGACTTTGACATAGCTGCATGACTTAAGCCAGTAGGTACCTTGTATATTCAATTCAATTGAACATAGGTAATTCCATATAGGCAAGCTTATTAGAAATTTCTTCTAGCCAACCAGATTCGATGTCGCAGCACTCTATAGTCTGACGCTGTGGCAGACGAAATTCCCTATAAAGTTGATAAACATGGTTGGCCAAAGAATTCACAAATGGGGAATTTGCTTCTAATGAAGATTGAAGTGACATTGCTTTTATAGTATAGAAAACACATATAAAAATTACGAAAAATAAGAAAAAAAAAGAAACTGAATAAAAACTAACAAAATAAAAATATAAAAATATGGATCACAAAAATAGTGAAAAATAAAGTTACTGTAAATAAAAACTTATTAGATTTCGTTGTTTCGTTGAATTGTAAACGTTTTTATATGAGGGTGTAGGTAGATGCATAAAAACATTATTTTATGAGATAACTCAAATATCGATAAACGCTTCATATATTATAAGACGTTATGTGCAAGTTGTGACATCATAGTTTGAGCCCGATTTGTAGGAGGCGTTTTCGTACAAATGAAAAAATAAACGAGTAAACATCCGTGCAAATTCAGTTTGTATTTGATCCTATTTCTAAGAGTTATTTGTGACACCCAAGGAATTTCTGTATGACATAGAGCCGTGTGGCACCGAATTAAGAATAGCGTCATTCCATTACCTTCCGTGGATGTCGTAGAAGGCGACTAAGGAAATAAATTACCAGGAGACGGGCAGCAGCGTCTTCCTGAGATTCAAACCGCATACTGCGATCGCCGACCCGCCTGCCAAGCGTGGCGATTATGGCAAAAACCAAAAATCATGAGGGAGGCCTATGTCAGGACATAGGACTGCAGGACAGTGGGCGTCAAATGGCTGATGATGATAATGATGATGATGATGAGCGAAATTGATTATAATAGTCATAGTTAAATGCTCTAAGGGTGACTTGCACCAAGTCACTGGATAAGCGAGTAAATAGGTTATTACTTATCCAGCGATAAACGAATAAATAGCTGAATGACGGGGTTGTTTGTTAGTCATACAATAATTTATCTATGGATAGCTCTGCAATTGTCGCAGTGCAAGACGTTTTTGAACTTATCCACAGCTTACCCATGGATGAATAGATGGATAGTGCTGTTAGTTAGCGTTGGCACAAGCTAGCCTAAGATGGAGAAAGCTAAAACCGTTCTTTCGTTGTAATTCATTTATAGAATATTATGACGAATCAACAAATAGCCGACTTAATCCTAATGTACATTTACTAACGTACCCCTTGAGCTCTAGTCACGTGTCTGCATAATACGCATGCAAATTTATGTAGGCATAGGTAACGTGGAGAAACTTCAATCCACCTTTTGCATAAGGAATATTATGCGTAATTTATACACAAATATAAATTTACACTTTTTACACTCACGCCTGTGTCCTGAAGGAGTATACAGAGTCGATACTGGAGCTACTATTACGATCCCGACAAACCTCGCTTGCATCGTCTACTTTCATTAGTTGATGTACGCATGGTCGCCGGTTACGGGCACCTTTTATTTTGCTCTAGGCCAGTACATCTCTTATTTGGTCAACGTATCTATAGTTGGCACATGTTTACTTTTCATTTGAAGAATCAGCAACGTAGAAATTCGTAAAGCTTGTAATGCGTGAATTTCGCTACCGTGGCGATACAGAGAAATGAGAAACCCTATTTGGAAGGTTTGTTTATAGCATCAACCTTTTATATTTTTGCCTCTCCCATATTTTCCTACAAGACCTACAATCAACATTGACATACAAAATGTCTGGATAGAAAACCAAAATAAAAAGCCAACGGCAAAAATATAGCGGGCTCAATAGCAGGCCCTACACCAAACCGACTAAAACTAAGTTTTCAAAACGCCGAATAAAATGAAAAAAGTAAATCCGCTCACTCTCGAGAACGACGATTTATAAAAGTTTCCGTTTCGCAAAAGTGGACCGAGTGTTTGGGAAACCACTTCGGAAAGGGAGGAGCACCGCATTTAGACCTACAACTTTGCTATCTCCGTAGTAATATCAGCCTTATCCTCACCGTCACAAAGTTGATAGGCCTTTGATTTTAAACTGGAGAAATTGTTTGTACGTTTTGTCAGAACTGGGTACTTGAGGCCTGAGAAGCGGTATTTTAGTGGATATTTGCTTCGCGAGTCTAGCTTTGACAGTTTGTGTTGATGGCTTCTGTTATGTTTGTTATAACTGATCAATGAGCAACTTGAGGCTCGAGGCTCTAAGGCTTGTTACCTAGTGCTTTACTATTATTCTTGCGGTGAGTCGTTATAAGACTAAATAAAACATGTTAAGGTTGGGCTGGGTTGCCAGAGCGGTGGTAGAGGAGCGGTAGAACGCCGGTTTCTCATTCGGGAGGCCGTGGGTATGAATCCTGGCATGTGCCAATGACTTTGTTTACCACTCGCTTACGGTAAAGGTAAACATCGTGAGGAAACCCTAGTGTCTGAGGTATTTATAGTGGCCCAATTATGAGTCTAAGTGCGGAAATCTCAGGTCTAACTAGGACTAGAACTTGAGATGGGTTGCGTGTTTTTTACGTAAGTACTTATTTGAAATCGCCAATCCCAAAACTTTTCTAAAACAAGATCGGCAATAAGGCGAATATACATACATACACAAAAATAGCGCAAAATTTTAAAACAGTAAATAAAACCAAATGAATAAACCACTTCCAATAAGCGATTATTAATAAAATTAAGCATTATTAATTTTTTTTATTAATATATTTTTTTCTCCTTTTCGTACAAATCAACCGCTTAAACTTTCAAGATTGTATGAAAAATTCAAATTAATAGTTTGAAAGCTTCAAACATTAGCTTATTAGTAGTGGCTTAATATTTACCGATACGGGAAAAACGGTTTCCTGGCTCGGCGTTATTGAAATAACACTTTGTAGATACTTAAGCAGCATCTGCTTATTTCCTTATATATTTTGACATTATACAATGCATTTACTCTGTATAATCTCAATTACCGTTAGATTGTTAGAAGTTTATTAGAATTATTACATATCTCCCAAGAATACTCTATTCATGTGCAAATATTCCCAAACTTAAATTACGAAATTCAAAGTTTTTTTTTTTTTTTATTATAGTGCAAGAAATATACAACGTTGATATCAAAAGATAGCAGTAATCCAAAGTGTACGAAGAATTATTTTATTTATTTCTATTTTAGAAACAAACAATCACAGTTTTTCAAGTAGGTACAAATGATCACTTAGATCACTTAGGCCAATATACTAGAAATTATTAGTTTATGGTAGATACGTAATTCAACTTTTGTCAAAAATTCTAGAAATAAAGGCGCATTTAATCTCATTTTACATGTAAGTACCTGGATGACCGACCTTTGCTCGGTATTTTTTTTGTTAATCGTATTAAAAAAAGGGAGAAAAAACCAAAAGAAAAATTACACTGGAGACAGGCTCGAACCGTCTTCTGGTTTCGGGACTGCCGATTTCCCACCTGAGCACAACCTTGTACAATTACAACCTTGTAGACGGTGGCAAATTTTGTCTTCGTATTCTAATGACATTTTAGCAGTTTTTTAATGGCTAAAACACTAATAAAATAACGTTTTCTAGAAATGAAACCTAGCTAGATCGATCGTCCCCGAAACCCTCTTCATACTAAATTTTATGTAAGTCGTTGGAGCCGTTTCCGAGATTCTGATGTATTAGATTAGATAACGAACGAGTATGAAAGCATCTATAGTATGTTCTCCTTCGAGACTTGGTCAACCGCTAGGATAGGGACACCCTGTGATAAAGAGTTAGATTACTGTCCTGTCAAGCGGCAAACCTTAGTCTCTGCCTACCCCTCCGGGATGCAAGCGCGAGTTACCTTTTTAAATACTTACTTTTTGGTAGAGAGATAAGGCGGAAGAGGGTGACGGATTCTCGTTATCAAAAACTCACTATAGGATAACAAAAATATGTCTTAAGTATTTCTGATCTGCCTTAGACCACATTTGTCAAAAGTATGCTCATTGTTTTTGAATAATATACAAATATTAGAATATACAAATATTAGAATTTCAAGGCAAGTGATCGTGTTGTGAGGAAGTTTTTTTTGTGTTATGTGCAAGCAAAAGCCTATTACATCCAATGAAACACAAACAAAGTGACCCACTTCAAAACTGTCAGACAATTTGTCAACCCTCCGAAGAGATCAGACTAAATATACTTACTTTATAAGGATAAAAACAAAAAAATATTCTTTTGGGCGTAAAATGAATGACTCACCCTCTCTAGACCGTGAAACTTTTACATCACTCGCCTACATTTTATTTCAAGAGGCCGCGGCCGGCGGCGGGCTGGTAAAATTTCGCATAACACGAGGAACATAGTTTGAGCAAAAGAGAACAAAACCCGATGTCGGAGTGAGCGAGGCTACTGCAGGGGTTCTACTCGGAACAATAATAAAATTAGAGGTAGTCCATTCCTTGAATTATCAAACCACATTGCAAATTATTGTTTACTGTCAGTGCCCGCGACTTCGTTCGTGTGGTAATGAATAAACCCGTAGCCCATGTCCATCCTGAACGTCCATCCTAAATGCTGCTGAAAGAATTTTTGAAATCGCATAAGTAAGTACTTTTGGAGATTACCGTACATGGGTACTCATAGGTTCAACATATAATATTACATTGTACACCGGGGGGAGAAAACGATCTATTTCTCTTCGAGAGTATGTTTAAGCCCGATGCGCAGCTGAGGGCTTAAAGGAAACTCGAGAACAGACATAGGACTTCCCTAGTGATACATAGTGCTTTATACTGAACCTACGAGGAAAATAAAATTATTTAGAATAATTAAAAGCGTACTGTTAAATTATCAATTTAGTAAAAAACTAAATTTAACAAAACGGAACAAGTAGACGGGCTTATTTTTCCCGTATTGTAGAAAAACGATGTCAGCCTTCTTTCATTGAAAATCGAGTCCTCTTTTTTCTAATTATGTGACGTATGTATTTATTTTTATGTTTGCTTCTAAAAAATAAAACAACGCTAGCAGGGCAAGAATGGATGATACAACATTCCTGTCCTGCTACGGAGGGCGACGTCACATCGTAAAAATCTGCAGCTTGCGCGGCGCATCTCAAGAATTGGCGAATTGATTCACATCGGCGTTCATAATGGCAATAAATGGATAAACCCAAAATATTTGTTTCTTTTTCCTGTATCTTGTTCGCAATAACAAAAGTGAGCACTTCTTTTATGATTCATGTCACGACATAGTTTACTAATATAATAATTATAATATATATAAAATTTTAGCCGAATTGTATATGAATCATGTTATTATTAGTTGATTTTTGTTTTTGTAAATTATAGACGACATATTAAATTATTATTAAGTATTACAATCTAGAATTATTATTGACATTTAAAATTTTGTAAGAAACTATCACATTAACTTTTTTTTTAATGGATCAATGAATAGTATGCATTTTCCATGTAAATATTGTAACATACTAATAGTCTTAGTTAATTAGTTTCTAAGTTATATTTCAAATACAATGTCCATTGTTCCTGAATAAATAAATACAAATACAAAAATTACAAAATACGTTCAGTACGGTTGACGGTTGTCGAAGGAATGGTCACCCGAATCGTGGAAGGGAGATGTCTTGCCGCACGAAATCGCATCGAAACAATTCGTGTCGTAGTTTTCTGCGTTTCGAATTCGCATTGCGCCGATCCGCAGTTTTGTAAAGTTTTATTATCTGTGGACATCGTTATTTCCTTCAATACCAGTACTTTCGCCATCCGTTCGCTCTTATCAATTTTCTTGGAACTGATATTATTCAGTGATATTATTTGACATAAATAAGTGTATTATTTTCCGTACCGTACGGCTTTACCGTCGATTTGTGCTGACTTCGTTTTTACTCGGAACGGGTGGGTATTGTAATCAATACCACGAAGTACTTCAGTTTTTAGAATACAGTGTTCTATTAAATTGGTAATGAAATCCTATCATTTATTCTTTTCATAAAAATACAATTTGTAATATATTATACTCGCACCAGCGTGACAAAATACTTAGCAATTTTAAGACTTGGAAGCTGGGTGGATGGATGGATGTTGGTTTGAATGGATTAACTCTACAATTCTGCTTTTGATTCTGCTTTTAGAATTCCTTTTTTATCTTTATTTTGTTTAGAACTAATATTTTATAACCATGGCATGAACTTAAAACAAAGTTATAACTATACTATTCGCTAACATGAAGGAAACATCGTAAGGGAACCTGAGCACCTGAGTTGTTCACATACCTTAGCTCTTGAAATTGTCAATCTGCGGCGGGCATGCGTGGTGATTATGCCCAAACTCTTTTTCTGAGATAAGATCTGTGCCATACCATAAATAAACAAATAAAATAAATAACTTCGACACTTCACAATCACTTTACCTGGTCCCAAACTGGGATACCCTGTGCTATGGTAACCAGGGAAGGACATAATATATAGTGGGACATAATATATTATGTAGGCTGCATTATTATTATATTTCACTATGTAACCAACGATATCATACGTATTTGTACAAAGACATTAAATCAACGCAGTTGTAATATAGATACGTAGATAGATAGAGAACATTTTATTGCACTACTAGGTGAAATAATTACAAATAGTTTCTTATATCTAAGTAGACCAAAATAATAGTAATATCTATAAGTACACCATGAGACTTATGCTTTCCGAAGTGAAGTCATGTTTTGGTTAGAAAGGCTCGCTCACTTCTAAGAGTAGCCCCCTGATACTCAATGGAGCAAGTTTGCACAGAGAATGGAATGCAGCTTGAATTATTATGCACTATTCGTTAGTGTCAGATAGAGGTGTATCCTTTTAGACAGAACCCATTTACGGAATTGGGTTTTTTTAAAAATACAATCTACCTAGCTCCACATGAAGTTGGATCTGTGGAATTGATGAGTGTGTTGTGTAACAAAAAGTTACGGCTGTTTTAAAGTCTAGCTTCGGTTTTGCCAGTGCATCTGAAAACAATTGTACCATTTTCTGTTCATTTTGATGTTCTAAGCGATTGCATATCTAATAAGTGTTAGTTTCTGTTATGATATAATAGGTATTTCACCATATTAAATAACCAATTAAATAAGTGCAAATTACGCAGAAATATGTATCTCTGAATCTGTGATTGGTGAATCTGTGTACGTTGATTTTCACTGTCAGACGTACAGTTTGTGCTTCTGTGATCGAGCCAAAATTGTGTAACGCAACCAATGATAGATCGCAATTTTTTTTCCATTGAGTATCTCTAACATTGACCCATAAAATTATACAACAGAGCCCGGCGTTCCGAGAGTCCTTTAGAGATGTGATTCCCTCATAAATATGAAACACTCCGGACAACTTCTTCTATGGGGTGCTTCAGAGAATCAGAAAGTAATTCCTCTTAAACCTCCCTTTAATGTTTTTACTAAAGTTTGTTACAAACGGACAGGTCGAGTACTTTTTGTAACAAACTTTGGTAAAAACACTTTTGAAGACTATGAAGATTAGCCCCCTATAGATATTAGAGACTAGGGTTTTACTATTTATGCGAAAAACAATAATATAAAGCAAAGAGATATATGTTACATTACATGTCATTTAATATAAAATACCTATGTACTCTGCTGGAATATGACAGGATTTTTCAGAAACATCCCGTGCGGTACCTATGTAAAGTATCCAATAAATCGTTAAGGCACCATGAAGAAGAAAAAAACGGGAATTTTCGTAATGACACATGAATATTCATCGAGACTACCGTAGTCCCACCAGAAGTCAACACAGTGGTGACCTACAGCCTAACACAAATATTTTGGTGAGGAGGTGCTTCATAGAATGAGTAGCCAGAGTACTAAAGCACTCCACAAAGCTTATACGACGATAGATTTGCATAAAACCAAGTAGCTATCTCAAATCGGCCTTTTGGGCCGAATTTTAATAGAGGTATTTTTTTCTTAAAACAACTAATTAAGAGCGTGCAATTTTTCTCATAACGATTGTTGTTTGCTGTAATTGAGCATTCTTTTTTCCTTGGCTGGCTGAAATAAAAATAAAATATAATTTCGGATCATTCAACTTCGAGGAATTTTAATTCCAAAAACATGTAGTAGGTACAATTTCAGCGTACATAGCTTAATTAAATAATTTTTACTGTAAACTTAGTACCTACGTGTCACGAGTAACTATTATATATATAAGACGGCTATTTATAAAATCTGCGATTCTTGAAATATCCAAAGCAGAGTTTATATCTTACAACTGTTTTTATTATATCAGTTTTTCTAAGATTTCTATTATTCCAAATATGAGGGCTTTCAATTTTATGAAATTCGCACTTTAAGCGCTTTACCAATGTCGCAGACTTCAGTAGAACACTGTCATAGATAGAAGAATGTCAATTCTATGTAACAAATACGGTTTTAAGCATTATCCATCAATTACCACTACAAAGCCGAAATGTCGTAAAAATATTTTACAAAAAAAAAATTAAAGGACGTGGAACAAAAGTTTTTGCAAATGACAAATTTTACCCTAAATGTTTTAAGCATTGCACATTTTAGAAATAACCATGTATAATCCGGCAATGCAGCCACTATCATTAAACGATAGCTAGACTAACTTTTGCTAACCGTGAATGACTGCATCGTGAGGAAACCTGAGTGTCTGAGGTGCTCATATACCTCTGCGCTAGAAATTGTCAATCCGTGGTGGGCACGCATGGTAATTAAGCCTATTTTAAAAACCTATTTAGGGGCTAAAAATTCCACCCATGCCGGGATTTGAACTAATGGGCAAGTGCAGGCATCAGTGAAATTTCGAGCCTCTTTACGAGATGATTTATACAGCGTCCAGTGGCACCTTTACTCACACTAGATGGGTGTAGGGACCACTCGGATGCTGCAGTGCGTGGGACATTGTTTTTTTAGATGGAAAGACCACAGGAAAGACAAGTCAATACATGCAGAGCCAACCAAGCCGCGGGTTTCCACACGATGTGAGCGTGTGGTATTATTAATTTTTATTATTAAAAATTTGCAGACGTACGTAACATTGAAAATAAACAAAGTCATAGGTACATACCCCCACTGGGAATCGAACCTGGTTCTCACGCTTCTGATTCCATTGTTCTACCCACTGGGCTACGACCGCTCTTATTATTAGTTCTTGTAAATAAATATAGCATAGAAAGCTCCATCCAAAAAATATTTGCAAAGGCCACTGGGGAAATAAGCTTGTCTAATATAAAAACAATTAGACTCTTCCCACGCTAAAAGCATACCGCGCGTTTTATTACCAGCGAGCGTGGACAAAGACAACTGCTCATCTCACGTGAGTTGCCTTTGTAATATCATTTTAATTGGTCTAGGACTGAGCGTCGCCGCTGCGGTATTATGATTGCCTGGATTTTTCGCATCGGTCGAGACCTTGCCTCAAATGTTAGAGGTCGTGAGTCGAATTCTGGGGTTTTCCACCTATGGTCAAGGGTGCGATTCGTTAATAGTAGATTGTTAACCAAGGGCTGTATGACATCAATTGCATACGAGATTTTTGGCTAATTAGCCCGAGTATGCAATTGATGCTTACACCCGAGGTAAACACTCTGCTTTACATATCGATTGTGAGGTAAGTAAAAGAACAAGAAAGCAGGACTTTTGAGAAAGAACTCCAAAACACGAAAAAAATTTACTTTTCACTTCTCATGCTCTAAAAGTTCGTCTTTATGTCGTGCGTAGGCGACATAAAGTCGCTTTTTATGCTCTAGAGCATAAAGTAAAATCTTCGTCGAAGACCAAGGCAATCGCTGCAACAGCCACACGAACATCTTTAACTTCATACAACAACCTCTTTATTTTATTTCGTTTCGTTCGTATTCTAAGACCAAGGCAAAGATACCAACAGCCAAAGTACACAATAAAACTTCATGAAATAAACTTATAATTTGTATTTCGTCTCATTTATTATTTCTCATTGCTCTAATGTAACTTTCAATTTTAATTAAATTAGCATTTACTATATTTACATGTTGCTGTTTCATTTCCTCGCAATCGAAGTGAAAAGTAGAGTGTACAACTCGTCCATAAAACCCATTTTACACTCGACTTTATATCTATCCTCGCTCGCAAGCTCGCTCGGATGGATAAACGTCTCGAGTAAAATGGTGCGTTTTATGCACTTGTTGTACAATCTACTATTCGCGCCTAGCTAGTCGACTGACTTTTTTACCCTTCACGATTTTATGGCACGCAAGCGCGTCAAACAGTGCTGGCCAGTTTAATTTTTAAATCGATTTCAATTAACATACGATGTGACTGCGAAACAAATACCTAGTTCGATATTTAAAATAAAATCTTCATAAATTCTAATATAAATTGTCTCGATTCCGATTCGAGTAAATAATCGATATCGAGAAAAAAAATATTAACTTTTAAAAAATATTCTTCTTGCAGTATGAGTATGACAGTTCTTTTTTCAAATTCCAAAACCTATGCTGTAATGTTAACATTTCATGGTATGTTTTGAAACCTATGCTGTAATGATATCCATACACCCCGGCATTCAGGGAAGTATGACTACTTACAGAGCAAGAGATATGTAAAATACGTTTTTTGTCAAAGGCTCCTTTGGTCCAACACGTGGTTTCAAAGTCACGATATGCGATTCGTCAAAACACTCTCTTCGTTAAAGTTGCCTTTGCACGGCGATTCCGCCAAAGGCCAAAATTTTTACAAGTAAGCCTTTGACTTTATTTTTTTTGGCAATTTTTTTTCCCCTATTTTTGGGGAAGTTCATGGAAGGTTTAAATGGTAAAAATTAAAGAAAATAATGATGTGACACGAAGTTCACGGGGTCATCTAATAATTATTATTAAAAAATTGCCAAAAAAAATAAAGTCAAAGGCTTACTTGTTAAAATTTTGGCCTTTGGCGGAATCGCCGTGCAATGGCAACTTTAACGAAGAGATTTTGACGAATCGCACTTTTGACAAACGTAATTTGACCAAAGACACCTTTGACAAAAAGGGTATTTTGACGAATCGCACTTTTGACAAACGTAATTTGACCAAAGACGCCTTTGAAAAAAAGGATATTTTGACGAATCGCACTTTTGACAAACGTAATTTGACCAAAGGGACCTTTGACCAACAGGGTATTTTGATGAATCGCACCATTGACCATAACCGAAAAACCCAAATTCTGGCGTGTACCTATACTTGGATTTTGTAAGTACATTTGTTAATTTGTAGTAACAACTCCACGAGCTAATCATGAGGGAAATCATCCTGAGTAAACCCGCGACCTAGATGGCGCCACACGCATTGACACTATCTTTCGTGTGTTTTATGCAGACTAAGACGATACCATTGTAAAGGTGCTAGGCAAGCCTACTCCATCAAAACCCCAGGCACAAAATTAATGGGAACACAAGTGTTATTTTAGATGTACCAAGTTACTGTCAGTTGAGGGAGGCGCCACTTGTCTCATCGTCCTACACAGTGACACACAATATATATTTATTGTTGGCTATGGGCCGGTTTCTAAATTGAGAAATTCACTAAGTAAATACTTAGAAATTCGAAGAGACAGCACTAGAGTTTACTATTTACTCAGCGAAATTCTCAATTCAGAAACTGGCCCTATGTTTTCTGTTGCTTTCGACTACCAAGAATTGTAATCTTTTTCCCAGAACTTTAAAGACCTGAATTGGCAAGAGTGCCCATTTTTCTGTTTTATTTTAAATAAAACATTTTGAATTGATTGTCAATTTTAATTTTCGCAATTTTCATTAGATCTTTGTCCATCTTTACTAAGTCTTTGAACGACAAATAATGCCTAGAAAAAAAAGAGGGCGACTAAAAAACTTGCAGCCAAGTAATTTTGTAGGTGTATGAAGGACGCTTTATATTGGCCCCAAACCTAAATCGATTTTTGAGCACGTGGTGGTACAGCGCAATCCTGTCGCCCGTAGCTGCAACTCCGCTGCCCATTTGTTCGCAACGCTATTAGTAAGCTCGTAATGTCCCTTTAAATTAGTTTAATAATACCTACTCATACAAATGCATTTAGCGCGCCGCTTGCATGCGAATGCCCATTTAAATTGGGAATTTTTCAAAGCTTTCAGCGCGGTTTAGTGTAATGGGAATGGAATTACTGTCGTTATTCAAGAGGATAGCTCAGGCGAGTAATTCGAAAAAAATATGGCTCACCCCGCCTAGACCAAGCCCCAGTTTTTATAAGAGTGAACAAAACATTTCTTTAGCGCAAAAGCAAAGGAGGGTTATGTTTTTCACTTTAAAAGGATGCTTATATTGGAGGTGTTTACTGAAGAAAATAAGTTCTCCTCATGGCCAGTGAAATGAAAAACAAATGCCAGGTGTAAATTTAAGTGCAGACTTTATGGCTCTTTATCTCTTTTTTTCTTTCCTTGAAGTCTCCATGACAAAAATTCAGGTCATATCCTAAATGGAAATTAGGTACTTTTTTGACATTTTATGTCAGTTGGGATTTTTTTTAAATAAAAATTAACAACTGCCTTTAAAACTCTACAGTACTAAAAACATAGATACAATTTAAGCGAATCGTCCATGTCACAATTGTTTACTGTGAAAAGTACTGAAGTCTCCGCCCTCACTATCCAACTACATGTTTCATCGGATTTTTTATTTTTGTCTACGTGATTCGGTGGATAGGAGAGGATGGAGGGCGTTAATAAAATTATTTGAATGTATATATTTATATACATTCAGCAGCCTATATACGTCCCACTTTAGGGCACAGGCCTTCTCTCAGGGAGAGAGTATGGGCTTAATCACCACGCGTGCCCACCGCGGATTGGCGATTTCAAGCGCTGAGGTATATGAATAGCTCAGACACTCAGCTTTCCTCACGATGTTTTCCTTCACCGTTAGCGAGTGGTATTGCTACTGTAACTTCACAAATGTACATAACTTAGAAAACAAAGTCATAGGTACATGCCCGCTCTGGGAATCGAACCTGGGTATCCCGCTTCCACGTCCAATGTTCTACCCACTAGGCTACCACCGATTTGAATGTGTTAAGTATTAACGTACTGTCCTAAGGTATCCAGGCAAGGACATCACAAATGAATAATAATTTTGGCCATTTTAAGCCGTATATTTATATGTACTTTAAAATACCTAGAGGTTTCAAACTATAACTTGTGATCTTTATAAGACTGATTTGCTCCATAACTTTGCCGATATTAACCATAAATAACCCTTCTATACAAATTTAATTTTAACTTAGAAAACCTTCTTCTTTAAAATGAATAGTTGGGAACCGAATGTGGATCCTTCAAATCAGGATTTTGGCACAACACCAATGAGATATCCAGACATGACACTTCCAAGAAATTAAGCAACACATTTTAGAGCCACTTTTATATTCATAGTGGAAAACATGCGTTGTTATTAGAAATGTTAATCTAGCAAGGGAAATTACTTCGAAGTAATTTATTTTAATTTTATTTGTAAAGTAATTTTATAATTATTTATGTTAGTACCGTTCTTTTCATTTGTATTCTACCGTTGACAACTAACCTATTTATTTCTACCTTCATGTAGATTACGATACAAATTTGTACAAACAACTATCTACAGTACTTACATTTCTTTTTCTCGGGGTACCTTAAATATGGTTTTATTCTCGCTATTGTTAACGCAACTATACACATAACAATATGTCAGTCCCATCTTGCCAATAGTATTGAGCGACGTGCGTGCAGGTCATACGCAAGTCGCAAGTTATATGAAATCGAGCTCGGCTTGCCGGCCGGCCGGGCGCGTTTAGACAACCCGTCTGAATACCTCCTGTAACGGTCGAAATTCGCCTGTGTGTGCGTTTGGCGGCGTGTACAAACGTGGAACGGAATGACGCTGTGTGTTTGCGGCTGCGCTCGCGCCTTTCTATGGAGATTACCTAGCGTGCCTTGTCTATGTCTAATGTCTATAGACAATCTTAAAATGCTGTAATATACAGAAGTTTGGCTTGATGGATTTAGGTAATGGTCCATGTTCTGGTTCCTGGTCTTCGCTCCGGGAAATATCGTACGAAAATTATATCGCAGGCATAGCAACACGTGTACAGTCGACAGAACATCAAACTTTTCATGCCTTTTAATGAGAATCTTACGTTGCCTAACTTTGGAACAAAAATATAAATGGAGAACTTGAAAAAAATAATTAATTGATATTATAGGAGATAAACAAAATTAATTGTAATTAAGATTTCTCTCTACTTTTTCGGCGCTAAAAAAAATAAAATAAATATTTGAGTTATCTCGTAAAAAATATGTTTACTGTGTCTAAATTTTCATTAGGGAACGTTTAGAATTCAATGAAAAAACTAAATCTAATATGTTTATTATTATATACTGCACATACCTCAACGCTTGAAATTGCCAATCCGCGGTAGGGGGTTAAAGGCGTGTTAATTAGGCCTCTCTGATAAAAGGCCTGTGCTCTTCAGTGGGATGTTTATAGGCTACGGAGAAAATATATATTCAAGTAATTGGAAACCTGCAAAATCTCAAAAAAAACTGTTTCCATGTCATACAACGTGTGTAAGTAATACCTCACTTCAATCTTATTTAGAGACATGTTTCATAAAGCTGCTGAATGTACGCATAATTTACGCGGCTACTGCACCTACCCTAATTCTGGGAAAGGTCTCGATTGTTATCTTCACTATTATAATTAACGCGACCAATTAACCGAGAACGTGTCCCTAATTCGGCTCAAACTTGGGTAAGAAATGTACCGCCTTTATACCTTTCTTGTGAAGAACCGAGTAGTTTGGAACATATAGGAATGTATTACTGAGTTATGAAAAGGAAGACGTGCAATAAAAAAATACCCTGTAATATTTGTAGCCGTTTTTAAGATAAGAAACCGGCCAAGTGCGTGTACAGCCATGCGCATTGTAGGCTTCCGTAGAACTATCTGAAACTACCTGACTATTAACAGACAGACAGACGGACGGATGTGGCGAATCTATATGAGTTGACTACGGAGCCCTAACAGGCAAGTGCGAATAAGATTCGGAGCTGCAGGCTAAAAGTTTTTTTTTTTTTTTTATATCAAAGAGCAGAACGAAATTTACATCACCTTGTCTTATTGTTAGATAATTATATTACTGTGAAATATTTGTAGACAAAGGTACCAGATACAGCTAAATAACGTCCTTGGTACATACAATAATTATAAATTGCCATTTTATTTCGGTTATGTAAAGAATAGAATGGCTACAATATAATTGACGCAGAAGGACAAAATGGCAACTTTTTAAGACGTTCTTCTTAAATGTTCCCTCTTAAATAAATGTATTAAGTTGTCGATTAAACAGGCAACATAATACCCAATACCAACACCGTGTGGCGCCGGATTAAGAATAGCGTCACTCCATTTCCTCCCGTGGATGTCGTAGAAGGCGACTAAGGAAATAAATTACCAGGAGACGGGCAGCAGCGTCTTCCTAAGATTCTAACAGCATACTGCGATCGCCCACCAGCCTGCCAGGCGTGGCGATTATGGCAAAACCCCTCATGGTTATGAAAACCATGAGGGAGGCCTATGTCCTGCAGTGGGCGTCGTCAAGGGGCTGATGATGATGATGATAAACGCATTACTGGAATTGGATTTTTTGTCACTTTTTCGAATCTGTCTGTAGGTTAATAACACTAATAAGGTCAACAGCGTCTTCGTTGTTGCTGCTGTTGCCATTATTGACGAAATTGTTCAAAACTATAGAGTTCTCATGAACCTATAGTATCTCGTTGTTTTAGCGTATGGTATGCCAACAAAAGAGCTTAGCTCGGCTCGGCTCGGCTCGGCTGCGCCTAAGAACGGCCCGGGTTCATTCGTCGGCAGGTCAAGGTAAATCAAGGAGCTGGAAGTGGCTCCCACCCAAGTAAGCTGACCTCAGCTCCCTTCGTTAGAGATCTGGTAGGTCTTTCAGCAATCCTGAAATGGCTCTCAATAAACAACCTACCAACAATCGTCATACAGTGCACTAAAACCAGCGCGCACTACAATGTCTGCGCTGCAAACAGAGGAATTTCTAAATAATTCTGTAAACGAAATAAAGGTACGCAATTAGCACTTAGTAGTAAAATAGTATTTGAGAAAAAACTGTACATTATTCTGTTATTGGCCCCATTTATTGTATTTTAGTATTAACCTTGTCGGACTACCGAACCCTAAAAAGCGGCTGGGGCTGTGTCGGGTTACAACGTAAAACTTCTATAAGTAAGCGTTAATTTTTAGCTTAAACTGCGCAATGGCATCTAGTGGCACGGGTCAAAAAGATCTGAGTAATGGCTACTTTGCTCTACTCAACGGTATATAAATGACTTGCACACGACATGTAGTCACAAAGTTATAGCCCTCGTCGAGGCAACATGTTTTCGTCGCACGCGGTTTTAGCAAGTGCCCCCCTACTACAGGACTGAAAGACGTCACGCCAAAAAGCCCCAGACTGTACTTTTGTTGCTCTTATTTCATGTTATAACGAGCCTAGGTATCCACCTATTTTCCTTTGTATATATCTTGAATTGGGCCTGGGAAATCTTAAAGGTTCTCACGGTTATTTTCTTTTTTAATATTTCACAGACTCTTTAACGCAATCATAATATAATGAATAACGTCTTCACAATACAATAACTTTTTAATACAGTTGCTCAAAAAGTGGCCTATTGCAGGGCCGTATAGCGTTCGGGATGTGGGCTATTACATACCTACTCGAGCGTTTTCTTTACCTTTTCGGAACTCGTGCGTTCTCTTTCCCAACTGTCAAAATGATGTATATTAAAAAGAAAAAACCAACCACGAAGTTTTTACTAAAAAAAATTCATAGAAGTTTTTATGATTCATGCAAATATTCCTAAAAAGAAGCTACTAATTTGTTTCAATATCAGATTTAATGATTTGATTCAATGAGATAGGTTAGGTTTCATTTCATTTCATCTCATTAAATTTCATTTTCATTTCGTATCAATAATAAAATTCTACTGAAGACTTGGCTGTATGGGCATAGTACCCTTTGCCTACCCAGAATGGGAAAAGAAAAAGAAATCTCTGCTTATATTCTTTTACGCCATTTTCCAAAAATGTTCTTTATTAAATTGCTTAATTTTTTCGCAACTGTATTAAAAATAGTTGTTCAGTACACGTATGGAACCCTCATTGCAACCTGTTCTGACTGTCAACCCTCACCTTCGGCTGCGCCACGGCTCGGGTAGACATTTGTCGGAACTCTTTGCAATGACAGGCTTTCCGCACTCGTAATGAAATATACTATATTATGTTCCCAAACTGAAGTATAATGTACTGTTGCTATGGTAACAAGCCTTTTTCTGGCTATAACACACAGTGTCACCATCCTACGTAAGACCTTGTCCAGAAGGAGCGAATTCGCCGTGAATCGTCTCGCGCGACTTTATACGCGCGTAGGCGAGCTACTAGGCGCCAGTGTATCGCGTCCACAAGCATCGCGCGAATTAAAATACGCGCGTTAATCGCGTGCACCTCGCCGGACTCTCGACTCGCGCGAGATTCGCGGCGAAATCGCCCTTTCTGGACAAGGCCTTAGTGTTAATGTGAGGCACTTATTGCAATATATAATAGACATTTTCACAATAAGTTCTATACGTTTTAAAATCGAAAAACTGGATGTAAATCTGTGGTAATGTAAATCGATCGTTATCGTAGTGCACAAAAAATTGCACGTAAATTAGTAAATTACTAGTGATAAGCGGTGGTAGCTGATGAGCGGTGGCAGCGGAGCGGTAGAATGCCGGCTTCTCATAAGGGAGGTCGTGGGTTTGAATCCCGGCGTATACCAATAACTTTGTTTTCTAAGTGATGTACATTTGTGAAGTTATAGTAGCAATATCACTCCCTAACGGTAAAGGCAAACATCGTGAGGAAACCTGAGTGTCTGAGGTGTTCGCATACCTTAGCGCTTGAAATTGTTAATCCGTGGTGGGCACGCGTAATTAAGCACATACTCTTTCTCTGAGAAGGCCTGTGCCCTGCAGTGGGACGTATATAGGCTACATAAAAAAAATGTAACCGACAAGAGTCTAAATTAATAACACAGTACTTACGTCCTTAGTTGTTTACAAAATTAATTCAGGGGATCTCAAACTCTACCTTCTGTGATCACTTTACTTTCCGAGCAGTGTACCCTAGCTCCCACTCCTGAATAAATTAGCATAAAATTAGTCTGTGGCTACTTTGCCGGCGTCCCAATTTGGTAGCTAGCTAACCGCTCACAGGCGCGAGAAACACAGATGGGACGTGGGGCGAGGGCGCGTTAAGTTGTATAGAGTCACAGATCACAGTCCTTGCTCTGCGGTCGCTCTTGGTCTGTGACTCTATACATCTTACCGCGCCCTCGCCTCACGTCCCATCTGTGTGTCTCGCGCCTCAAAGGGTCATCAATTACATTTCACCTGTGCGACCTGAACCTGAGAAAGTCTGGTGATAAAATGTAGGGCATTGCATGCTTACTACAGCCTATGGTTTTGGTAAGTGACGCTCGGTGCTAATACACACAATACTGATGCCAATTTAAAAAAATAAATACGTAGGTACCTTAATTTAATTTAACGCTAACTGTGAACGAAAACGTATTGACTTGTCTTTCCTGTGGGCTAAGCATACTTCATCTCAAAATACAATGTCCCAGGCACTGCAGGGTCCGAGTGGTCCCTTAACCCATCTAGTGTGAGTGAAGATGTCACTGGACGCTGTATAAATCATCTCACTACGTAGATGTAAAGGCCTAAGTTTTTTTTTAAATTTAATATGGAAAATTAAAGGAATCGTTTGATTGACGTCCTCAGTCCTGATCTTGAAAATTGTTATTTTTGTTAAATTGTTATGTTTGCACTGTTGCTGGTCGGTGTTTATGAGCCGGAGTGGATACAAATGTTATGTTGACAGTTGTTAACATTAGATTAACACCTTGTTAGTGTATGAAACGTGCTACATTCGCACCTAGGACTTCACGCATGTGAAGCAAATTAGCTTTGCAATAGAAATTCGGATTACAAATTTAAAATTTACTTTGGCTCTACTGGCTTAAATAGCACTTAAGTAGTAATTTCAATTGAATTTGCATTTTAATTTAATGCCACATAAGCCGTATTTGAGAAAGTAGTTCAATCCAGTGGTAGTGTTGAAACCACCTTGAACTTTGATTTAAATAATTTTTTTTTAAGTCTACACTGTCTTCTTAGCTCTATCGAGCTTATTAAAGGACATACATTTAATTAACGTGCAATATATCCACCCATGTTAACCTCAAGACGCCTATCCGACTAACTTCACCACCGATTGCCCAAAGCGGCACTTGTCGACAGTAAAACCGCATAAAACTCGGCAGATCACAGTTTCCTGACTATATGCGCTCATTGCTCTCTGGGGCGTATTTACAAAATATAAGGTGCACCGCCAGCGCCCGACTGAAACGTGCGCTAGATTTGTTGAAAGTTGGCTATTAAATAAGTCGTGTTAGTTTAGGCGTTGCAGTTCGGCTCGTAAATGTTAAGGGAAACATTATTGCATCACTTAAATTCACGACCTCTTCAATAATAAAAAAAAAAAAATGTATAATTCTTCTAAAGATCTTTCAATGATAACCCATATACTTACACCTTTTAGTCCCATCATCGGATCAGTTTAACAAGATTTAATTTTGCCAATTCAATTTGTTGTCTGTCGACTTAGCAAAATTATTAAAAAAAAAAAATCTTTTAAATTAAACGGCTTCCTTATTTTGATAGATTCTTGTTATTATTACCAAAGCCCATAAAACGTTCAATCTGTAATCGTGAGGTAGCTTATTATGAGGTATGAGGTATTATTATATCATTCATATAAATTTTTCTATTTTATAAATTTTTGTGTATTGTGACATTTTTGCGTAAAAAATACTACCTTTAAACTGTAGTTGACCAAAATACGAATCAAGTTTTATTTTGAAGAAATTTTAATAGATTAATTGTATTTTACGTACAAAGAAGAACGAAGTAGGCCTATGCCCTACAGTGGGACGTATATAGGCTGCTTATGTTTGTTATGTATTTTAGGTAGTTATTTGAGGTAATAGGTAGATCATGATGGATTAGGCAATGTACTCATTTTTAGGGTTCCGAAGTCAACAAGGAAACCTTATAGTTTCGCCATGTCCGTCCGTCTGTCTGTCTGTCTGTCTGTTGTCTGCCTGTCTGCGGCTTAGCGCAGAGACAAGTACTGGAAAGCTGAAATTTGGCATAATAATATATAAACGCCGACAAAACTGTACGATAAAAATCTTAACAAAAAATTGTTTTAGGTTACCTCCCTACACCTCAATTTGAGATGTAATTTTTTTTATCGCTTACACCATAGCGTGAAGTGTCGTTGTCGCTTAATAACATTGGGAGTGTAAGAAAACTATTTTTTGATTTAGGGATCCACTGAAATATTAAGGTTTAAAGCTCAAATTTTTATTAGAGTAGGGAGTTCCCCCCTGTTTCCCGGCTAAACGGTTGATTGTAGAATCGTAAAAAGATACAGGGTATTAGCACATACTATAATAAATTTAAAAGGAAAACTATCACGGCTAAGTAGGCTTTACAAGTTAACGAGAAATGGCGACCAACTTGGAAAAGAAAAATTACTTTGATGAAGTTGTTAGTACTGTAAAGCCGGTAAAAAACAAAAAACTCTACCTTCTTCGGAACCCTACATTGCGCGTGGCTAGACACGCACTTGGCCGGTTTTTTTATAAACATATTTAGAGGCTAAAAATCCCACCCTAGCCGGGACTTGAACTCGCGACCTCTGGCTCACCGTGCCAGCGCTATCCTAACTGAGCTAATGGGCAAGTGCAAGCATTGCTGTAATTTCGAGCCTCTTTACAAACTTCTCTGTATTATGTACAGAGAAGTTTGTAAAGGTTTTTTATGTATCCATATTGCGGCAAATAAACAACTGTATGTTAAATATACTATTCCAATCGTTCGCGGTTGTTCGTAGAGACTATTGTAAAAGATCACTTGAATTTTTCTCAAAAGGTCTCGTTCGTAATCGAAGAGCTTAATAATGGTGAGTAGAGACGAAGCTCGTGTGTTGCTCGTCTCCGATTGCTTTAGTGCTTACGAAAGTTTTAGTTCAAAAAGATAAAAATTGTAAATATTTAACGAAATAGCAAATTTTCTGTGGTTTTAGTAAAAATCAACC
This sequence comes from Yponomeuta evonymella, assembly GCA_963969515.1. Taxonomy (NCBI): domain Eukaryota; kingdom Metazoa; phylum Arthropoda; class Insecta; order Lepidoptera; family Yponomeutidae; genus Yponomeuta; species Yponomeuta evonymella. The sequence goes on from OZ018357.1 coordinate 9,508,803, forward strand.
ATATTTTACATTATGCAGCTATTCAGTCCGTGGGAAATAATAAACTTGTGAGATTTCTTAATACGATTTAACGTAACAAGTAATCCTTAAGCAAGTTCGCAATTTATCAAGTGATATGACAATATCTCATCAAGTACGCTGTAACTATAAACACAATGACATATTCCACCGGCGTATTGAACTACTAATTAAATTATGCTAAGCCAAGTTAGGGGTGAAACTTTGTATCTTCGTTACGCAATTAAATATTCATTAGTGTTTGGAAGTAGCGTCGCGCCTTGAAAATCCAGAAGAAACTAGCCAAAGATTTGAATATATATATTTAAGGAGGTATGTTGTGTATGATATCTATTGAATTGTTGACATTATTTTGTTGTTTTGACATGACTTCCAGTTTCCTGACTTTTTTAACTGTGACATTTTTAGCTTGCTCGTCATTGAACGACTAACACACCAAAAGAACATGTCCTAATTGGACATGAAAAATAGAAGTAAGAACTTAGTGGTAGTAATAAAAAAAGTACGTATGTAGTAGTAAACTTTTAATGCAAGTATTTGCATGTCTTTTCGACCAATATACCTCAATCGCTCAAGACAAAATTATACAACCAGTGTGTGTTACCAGTGATGACTTCTGGCACTGAAACGTGATCTCTCACTATGGGCCTCATAAGAAGGCTCAAGGTCACGCAGCGAGCTATGGAAAGGGCTATGCTCGGAATTTCTCTACGAGATCGAATCAGACATGATGAGATCCGTAGACGAACGAAAGTCGTCGACATAGCCCAGCGGATTAGTAAGTTGAAGTGGCAGTGAGCGGGGTACATAGCACGCAGAACTGATGGCCGATGGGGCTGAAAAGTTCTTGAATGGAGACTAGATATCGGCAAGCGCAGCGTAGGTTGACCAGTCACAAGATGGACAGATGACCTCATCCAAACGGCAGGAAGACGCTGGATGCAAGCCGCTTCCAACCGGTCTTTTTGAAAATCCATGGAGGAGGCCTATGTCCAGCAGTGGACTTCTTGTAGCTGAATGATGATGATGATTTGCATACACTCTGGCCTATGGAGGGGTAGATACAGACTAGCGTTTGTCATTTGTCACGATCCTAACAAATCTCTTTCTCTCGCTATGGACGCCCTGCAGTGGAACCAATATAGGCTACATAATAAAACCTTAAACTGAATCCCGCAAATGAACTCGTAGACACAGCTATAAGCAAAAGCTTAAATCTCTGTAGAGCCTAATAAACAGCAGGAAATCAATGAGAGTGTTCAAGGTACTTCTGTCAGTATTGTGTACCTCTTTCCAATTATGTTGTTGAACTAATTTAAGATAATGTAGGTGAGGCATTCGAAGTTTGGAACGGGTTGGATTTGCGAAGGCAATGTTTCTTCTCTATGTATTATAGGTTATACGGCAGAAAACTATCTTAAAGCCCGGGCTATCAAATATGCCATAATTGCTTTAATTCATTATGAAGGTCTTTTTAAAAATATATCATACCTACGTGACATATACAACCTACAATTAAGACTGCTAAAAACAATAGTTCCATTGAAAATTAAATATGCGCACCGACATAACTACGCGAAACTATTCCAGTACTGTAAAATTATGAATATTTACGACAAGCTTGATCTAGCCATTGTTTCTGAATATAAAGACAAAATATTACATCTAGAGAAAAAAACTAGGCCTATAAATAATCTACGTAATTTAAGCAACATGCCAATATACAAAGAACCCACATATTTAAATGTTTATGGCAAAAGAACCTGGAATTTCAGCCTCCCCCACATCCTTAACAAACTTACAATAACGATAGTAGAAAAACTCGAAAAAAGGTCCATGAATTTGTAGGTAATTGAATCGGGAAGATACCTACATCACACCAATAATTGGTTTAGTCACATCAGCCACTATAAAACGCCACGGATAGTCTCTACGTAGTCCTAGGTTCAGGTTCAGTTGAGCAAACCCATAGGTATCGATGGTGGTACCGTTAGCTGCGCACAACTGGTAGTTGGTCTTCGCACGCCGTTCACGCAGGGCAGATCGAGGGAAAACGCATAGGTCGCTTCCGGTGTCCACAAGAAATTGGGCTTTCGATCTGCGATCTGTAACGAACAGGCGACCGGTGGAGCTGGGACAATCGTTCGTCGCCATCACTGATTGCCCAGGGAGTTTTCCGCCTTGTAGTCGCATGGGCGGTTGCAGGTCTTCGCCCTGCTGCCGAACTTGCCGTGGTACCAGCAAAGGGGATGCTTCCGGTAGCTGGATTGTGACCTCTCCCTTGACCGAGCAGAATGACGAGTCTGTGCATGATTGTTCCTTGATCTGGAACGCGATCTGTGCGATTGCATGCTAAGTGCTCTTACTTGCTGCGTCAGTTCGGCTATTTGCTTAGCCATTTGGTCCATGGAGCTGCCAGGTGAAGTGTGGTGGGAAGTCGAAGCTACTTGCGGTGACGGTGGAACAACTTCATGGATCCTGTCCGCCAGGTCAGCAAGCGTCTCGAGCGAAGCGTTGGGTTGAGAAGCGAGGATGGTCTGGATGCTACTCGGCAGTCGGCTCGTCCAGATGCCAGACAGGAACTCTTCGGGTAAGCCGGGTCCAGCTAAGTTACGAAGGTGCCGTAGAAAATGAGATGGCTTTCTGTCACCGATCTCCTCTCTATCCAGAAGTCTCTGCAGCTTCTTGGCCTTGGACTGAGACAAGGTACGTATGAGCTCAGTCTTCAGCCGCTCATACTTATCAGTAGCCGGTGGGTTCAAGACGAGCTCCTCCACAAGATCTGCGTACTGAGGTTCAAGGTTGCTGAGGATGTGGTAAAATTTGGTCTCGTCGCTGGTGATCCTCGACAAATTGAATTGAGCCTCCATAAGCGCAAACCATATTGCAGGCTTCTCCGGTGAAAACTGAGGCGATTTTACGCCGACTCGAAAAATATCGTGACGTGCGTCAGTGGAAACGCGATTTTTCGAACCGCCTTCTCGAACGTCGCCGAATTCTGCGTCATCATTGGACATTGTGCTTGGTGTGTTTTCCTCGGGGTCACCAGTTATAGGCGGGTGAGTGCGTAGTGTCAGCAGAAATAGGCAAGAAATGCAAACACTTACGGTTCAGTCCAGGTTTGTATATTGAACAAGCAAAGCACACACAAAGTCTATAGAAAATTAGAAGGAGAATGCACAAGCCAACAACACAGCAGAGATATTATTATGCGATAGCACTTAGGTATTAAGCGTAAGCTAGTAATTAAGCAAGCTAGGTATAGATCGCGTAAACATGAGCAGTAGCGGGCTAACATAAAGCGTCACAGGCTTCGCGTCGGAGTTGAGATTTCGACTGGCGGCGCACGGGCCGCGGAGGGCGCGCGAGGTTGCGCGGGCGCGCGGGGCAGGGAACTTGCCTCCGGACCGGTATCGGGCGCTCGACTTGACCAACAAATAATCTACGGACAAAATTTTGTTGTGCGTTCGCGATGTATCACGACAATTCGACCGTCGGGCACGATACGTTTGGGATTGTATGAATGTGTGATGTATATGAACTTAGTATTAATGTTAGTAGGTATTGTTAGTGTAAATAGTATTGTATTTAATCATAACAACTATACTAAATTAAACTTATATAAATATTAACTAGGTAGTGTGTAAGATATACTTGTTGTAAATATTATACGTAATACAATGTAGGTATAAGTGTAGGTATATACGATACAATGTAAATAGATAAGAATAACTGAAATACACTGAATGTATAAATGTAGGTAATTGAATCGGGAAGATACCTACAAATTCAAGTCATTGCATAAAAAATATATTAAAAAAATACTTCTTAAATGATAAGTATGAGGGGGAGGGGGACGTAATTTACTTATTAATCTATTAATTATTAACTATTACTAATGTTGATATTAATATTAACATTAGTAAGTATTATTCTATATAATGTAAAATTAATCGTTTGCATGTATACCGTGTTTTCCTGCACGCCTATACTCTTACTTATAAATTAAGTTATATAAGTATGTAGTCTAATTAATTTAGATCACTTATCATCTTAGAGCAACCTCTGGAAGCAATATAATCTCATGTGGAAGATTCAGCTTACAGAGATGGATTTATATGTAGTTCCTTTTTGAAATAAACAGTTTAATTTTTTTTTTTACCTCATCCAAGTGGCAGGAAGGCGCTGGATGCAAGCCACTTCCAACATGCGTGATACGCAATACGCAATACATGCGTCAATTCACATCATGTCTTTGAGTCCGTTATTCAATGAACGATTCAAGCAGAGCCTAAAAGCTACAATTATTTGAATGATAACTAAAAAGTCTTATAGTGTCCGATTCAGGAGCGGCAAGTCCTACTCCATAATTATATGATACAAAAGAAGACTCCGGACTTGGGTCGGTACGGATTTTGTTCCTCCGGTCTCTTTTGTCTGTCAGTGCCAAACACCACCACCACCACCACCAGGTCTTGCGGCCCTTCGAACTTCTCCAGGCAACTCTGTCCACAGAAATTACTTAGGGCAGCCGCCCAGCCCTCGTGGTCTATCCCAAAAGCCGCCGTGTCACGCTTGACACAATCCTTATACTTGTAATTCGCCAAGTACAACAGCTCATACAGCTTAGCTCATAGCTACGTACGTCTCTAAGAATTAAGTATCATAAATATTAATAAAGTTTTTAAACTTTCTGTCATTTTTTTGGATGACAATTATTTAATTTTGATTTTACGTGTTTTTTTTTAGATTCTTGTATTGGATTTGTTATTGTTCGTTTTGTTTTAACTTATGTGATATACTAAATAATTTCAACTTTGGGAGTAAATAATTTCAACAAGGTAAGTGATCTCCGAAAAATTTAGAGACATCGTCGATTCCTTGAGAACTCTACTAATAAAATTAATAGTATAGTTGTCTCGATCTTTATTGAGAAATCTGAAGAGCCAAACTGATATTTCACTACACCCACTTAGTAAAATTCTCAGTTTAAAAACCTATGGAGAAGACTACAAATTTTGTTTTGCCTCAAAATAAATATATCAAGGCCTAAGGAATTGTGAAACCGGACCTTAACGATTATGTTGTAAATAGGTAGGCACTTCATATTGCATGATGCAACACCTTTTATTTCGCGAATTTTCGTCCATTTTTCAGCGTCATTCCCCGGCAATGCGATGGCGTGATGACAGGTACAATTTCTGTAGGGGCAATTTCGTTGCATTTGCGGGGAAATAAATTTCTCACATTTTCCTTTATTTTCGGTACAATGTTAACACGGCCGGGATTTATGCAGAGTCATTCTTTATATTTAAACTGTTTTCCAGGGTGCTGCATTTCATATTATTATTATGGTTTAGTCCTCGCGCGTATACCAGACTGCTAGCGGCTGGTACCTAGGTATACAGGGTGGCCATTTGAGTTGGGGTATAGATGGGGCACACTTTGATAAATAGAAAAAACAACAAGGAAAGTGCTGTTTTCGCTTTATTTCATGGTGAAAAGTCAATAAACCGAAAAAAGTTTTTCGTGTATAGGTATTTTTATATATTTAAAAATGTATATTTGAAACGGTAATTTAAGGAATAAATGCTCCTCAATGAAAGTAAGAATGTCGGATATAACAAACGAAAAACTCCAGAGAGCTGCATAAGTATCATTAACAAATTTACTTTTACTAATAAATGTATTCATAATCCTCTGCTTGAAAACATCTTTTGAATGATCATAGCTAATATATTATTTAGAAATCGCCTATGTTCTCTCAGCGACCAGTCCACGATAGGCCTATTTCAAAACAAAATACATAACCACATTTAGGTTGGATGTAAATGTCATCGGTATTCTCTATTTACAATTTCCTGACAAAAGTTTATATCAAAATGGTACAATGGTGCAAACAAAAATGTTATTTTAGATTGCATGATTTAGATAAAATCTTCTAACGCGTAACGCGTTGAAAGACGCTCGCTGATGGTGATTATGATGATCATAGCCTACTTTGTGACGAAAGACGTCCTCGTTTGATAAGAAAATATTCTTTGCGGAGTTAAGTGGCCCTGTGGCTTGATTCACCGCCAGTTTCTGTATTGAGAATTTTGAGGTGAAATATCTTTCAGTTCGGTAGTAGGAGGTCACTTACTAAAATCGCATGCAACGAAAACATGTCGCCTCGGCGAGCGCTGTTACTCTGTAACTACGTGTCGTGCCCAATATCGTTGAGTAAAGCAAAGTAGTCGTTACTCAGATCTTCTTGACTCGTGCCGCTAGATGGCGCTACTGCGGCGTAACACATTGCGCAGTTTGAGCTAAAAATTAACGCTGAGTTTTCAGCCAACGGCCGTGTAACCCGACATTACTCCATTCGCTTTTACTAAATAATATTTTTTTTGTGTTTGTCTCTTGTTAATTCTCAAAAAAAACTACACTGAACGATTCTTACGTATTAATGTAGTGAAATTCTCAGCTCACAAAACCACCGACTTGCGATTATAAGTACAATATTGTTGGCTAGCCATCAGAATAATTGATCCAAGATTTACGGTTTCGGAATTATTTATTTCGGAATAAGTGAAATTTCACTTGTTACTTGAATACATTTTATCTTTTCAGATTTCTCAAAAAACAACAACACAGGAAATACATAAATAAGTATTAACTTACAGAAATTTTCAATTCTAAAACAAAAACCATCCAACCAGAGCGGTGGTAGCCAATCGTTAGAACGCCAGCTTCTCATTCGGGAGGTCTTGGGTTCGAATCCCGGCATGTACCAATGACTTTGTTTTCTGAGTTACGTACATTTGTGAAGTTATAGTAGTAACACCACTCGCTAACGGTGAAGGAAAACATCGTAAGGAAACCTGAGTGCTTGAGTTGTTCACATACCTCGACGCTTGAAATTGCCAATCCGAGGTAGGCACGCGTGGTGATTAAGCCCATACTCTCTCTCTGAAAGAAGGCCTGTGCCCTATAGTGGGGCGTATATAGGCTGAATAAAAATACCTAAGAAGCATAAGTATGTCTCTTCCAATTTCTCAAAGAACGAAAGTGAACTATACTCCAGTATTTATCCAGAAAGGTCCATAGTATATAGGGTTTCCAAAATGCGCAATTTCTGAAACACCCCAGGGTTTGATTTGTGAAACAACTTTTGTTCTGGAACTAACACTTTCGTAAGCACTTAACATTAATTCCGGAAACACTTACTTGAATTTTTGAAGAGCTATTGAGAGAGATTTTGAAGAGCTTAATCATAGTTAATAGAGACGGAGGAATTTTAATAATTTTTAGTTTTTTTTTTTTATATAGCCTACGTCATTCACGCAATTATGACGAATCTGAAGATTAACGAAGCAGTTATGAGGGCAAAAACAGATATACTTACTTAGATGAAATACGTAGGAGTCAAAAACACCACCTTCTTATAATAATTCATTCATAATTCATTTATTTGTGGATCATAGGTAATTATTTTTTACATAATTGGTGTTCAGTCTTAAATTAGAGATCACTATGGTCCTACCTGTACATAGGCATACAAATATATATAATTAAGTTAATAAGGCAAAACAAGTTACAATGTGTCATTTAGAAAGTCGTCGATATTATAATAACATTTGTCAATAAGTAGATTTTTTAATGTCTTTCGAAATAAGTCTACATTTAATTCTTTGTACAGTGTTGGTCTCTTGTTAATATAATTAAACTGTGTTGTATTTCAGGAAAGAATAATCCAACACGAAGATTGCACCCATTGCACCGCTTCACATGAGTAAGATCCTGGGTTTGCATACTGGCACAAACCTGTACGAATTAGTTTTCTAAGTTATGCACATTTGTGATCTTTTAGTAGTAATAAACGTTAAGGAAACCAGAGTGTCTGAGGTCTTCACAATCTCAGTTCAGGGCTGGAATTCGAAAATCCGCAGTGGGTGATCTCTCCAAGAGAATGTCTATGCTCGTGAGTGGGACATAAGTATTTTTTAAATCTCTCCAAAGAGCCCGATGCTGAAAATAACAATTGACCACTGTGGGTTCGCGCGTCGACAGTTTCCAGTCACGTTCAAAAAGACTCCGTTATTTCGTTTAAAATTTCCACCACTTCCCGCCAAAGCGCGAAGTGTGAGCGAAGCCTTTCCTTAGGGTAAAGCAAGGCTTCTACTCCGTAACAGATAGAATACAGAGTAGGAGCACTGAGAGTAGACAAAAATCACTAGCATACAGAGTAACAGCTAGATGTATCGACAAAAGACAGACTGCCTGCCTTTTTAGTCACAGTCCAATTTTTTTTAACCGACTACCGCAATATATCTATTTTTGAAAAAGAAGTTCATTTAACAGAATTATATTTTCGGACTTAAAAGAATATTATCAATACGGCATCGTAAAGATACTCACGACCCTAGGGCAGGGACAATGTAAAATGCAACGCGAATCGGAGCATATTCTAGCCGAGACCTCTACGTGGCTCTATCTAGCGGGCCCCCAGATACTTAGCGGTCTCCGTGTGCCCCACAGATGTTAAGATCGTTTATGCCTTTTTCAATACATAGTAAATGGCGTCTAAAGTCCGCGCTCATCCAGCGGGGCGGTTTGATACTTTCTACTTACAAGCATAAGTACCAATATACAACGTGTTAATTTGTAAAGTAACGCCCGACTCAGGGTACTTTCTACTCATCAACACGAACAACTTTTACTATCGGCTCGACCTCGAAATCGCGAAAAAAAAACAGCTGTGCCATACTAAAATTCGATACCTAGTGAACAAAATGTATGGTCTTCCATACATTTAGCAGATTTTTTTTAAAGATTTTAGAGTTGGTATCATAGTAAAAGTTGTTCGTATTGATGAGTAGAAAGTAAACTGAGTAGGGCGTCGCTTTACAAATCAACGCCCTTTATATAATATTCAAGTATTTTGCATTTGCGTGTTATGAACAATATAAAAATTTGATAGTTTATCGATACATTTTGAGAACTTTAAATTTAAGAATTTGTCTGTCCAGCGGACCCCTTTTGATTCGTAACCTAAGCATAAGACTAGCATCTCAAATTAAAGAATTTTGCATGTGCCATTCAAATTGCTCATGGAATGTAAATGTTTGTTTTTTAAGTTGATGATTGAATCCGTTTTCTTTGCACTTGTTTTGTAGTAGCTGACTAATAAGTATTTAGTTTTTATAGTTGGGTCCGCATGTCGTCGACCCACAATAGGGTCCGGCGCTCCCTGCACCCTACCTAGCATAATTTGCTTCTGATTGTAGTTATAAGTGATCCCTACTCAAACACACTTATATCAGCTTTCAATGAACAAATTGGGTAGAAGAAGGATGCTGAAATTTTTAAGACAACTCTGTATATAGCTTTTTTCACTAATACTAGAAAAAACAGTAGTTTTGTTATTATTTACACCAACACTGTAATAATATTTCACTATATAATTTTTGTATTAGTAGTTTTAGTATTTTTTTTTTTGCCGTATGTTTTTTTCTATTTGGTGTGGAGGGTGCTAATTGAAAACCAGCGGTGTTTCGAATAGAATCAGCAAACGCTGAAATAGTATCATTGTCACAGGCAAACTTATTTGCTTTGTAATTGCTATTATTGTCTTGTAAGCATGTTTGTGACAATAAATCATTAATCATTGATAATCGCGATTAGGCCCGTGTAATATATAAATAACTAATTAATAATTTATTAATTCATTCAAACAATGATTCGTTCATTTGGTTATTCGTTCACTCTTTAATTAATTAATTCTCATTCATGCATTTATTCATTAGGATGGTGAACAAAAATTAAGGCGCATGAGCCCAAGTAGACGCGCCCTAGTCAGCAGGAGACGATTAGGAGCCGGGAATTACTGGCGAAGTTAATTCGCAGCTGGAAGCGGGTGGCCCCGTGAATTTAGATTTCTTCCCTCTGCTCGACCTTGGACGCTGCATGTCTCGAATGTAAAACGCCACGATTATTTGCGCTCATTGATTTTTTTTATCTGATGGAGGTCACTGGTGTCAACTGAAAAATACGTGTTATTATTATTATTAAAACTCTTTATTGCAATTAAACAAAGATCGCACACAAGCGAGCTTATTGCTACTTAGCACTGTCTACCTAACAGTTTAAAATGAATCGCCACTCACGCAATTCACGACTGTATCCCGGAGGGGAAGGCAGGGACCGAGGTTTTCCATTTACTACAATCCTAAAAAATCTATTAGATGAATCAATTAATTGAAAAAGCAGCACCATTAAAATTATGATTACAGCCTACAGGAACTAAGTAACAGAAGTAGTAAATGATTGTTCTTTTGGTGAGATTACAGTTAAATTTCGATGACTCAAACAGTGTTTCCTTTACTAGGCACAGTCTGTGTCATTGAGGGGAGTTCAGTTTAATTGCACGTTTATATTTTAAAATACGTTTCACCGAATCCATAAAATCGTTATGTCGTCAGCTGCTTCATCATCGTCATCATCATCGGCCTACGCTTGTCCACTGCTGGACATAGGCGTCAGCTGCTTATAGAGCTTATTTTTTATGTAACCTATATACGTCTCACTGCAGGGCACAGGCCTTTCCTTAGAGAAACAGGGCTCGATAAACACGCTTGCCCATCGCAGATTGGCAATTTCTGGCATTGAGGCATGTGAACACCTCAAACACTCAGGTTTCCGAACGATGTTTTCCTTGATAGTCAGCGGCCACACAGAAAGGGCGAGGGCGTAGAACAGACGCGTCCTTAATCCAATTCACTTTCATACAAAATGTACGGGAGGGAAGGGACGTGATGAAGCCCACACAGAAGAGACGGGGTGAGGGCGTGATTTATATACAACGCATCGCGTCTTTATCGCACCCCCGCCCCACGTCCCTTCTGTGTGGCCGCTAGCACAGTTAGCAAGTGGTATTGCTATCGAACTCTTCCGAAACGGCTTCACCGATTTTTATTAAATTTTTGTGTATTGGGAGGTCTGAGAATAGGTCGCAGGCTAATTAATGTAGCAAAACAACGTTTGCCGAGTCAGCTAGTTTCTTTATGAAATATTAGTGCAGATAAAACTGGGTACGGTGGTCTAATGCGAGAATGGAAAACACAACCGATCTTTTGGTAATCAACTGTGTTACCGTTAACACAGAGACCGTTAAACAGACAAGGCGAAAACAAAAATTGAAAATAATGAAAAAGTTCCTACAAGGGTTTTGGAAAATCGGTTCGTACATATTTTATGTATTCATATTTATTTTGGTGAGTGTGCACAGGGGCTCCATGAACTTATACCACCGTCCCTTTTTTTCCATCGGATAACCAGAGGGTGGCTCATATAAATAGAATAGAATAGAAACAGTTTATTTGTTGCACACAAAACACACAAAAGAATTTTAAAACAGAGTTTACATATTTAGCCGGATGTAACGCTGGTATTCTGTCAGGACCCAGGGTGACACTCACGAGAATCAACAAAACAGAAAATGAGAAGAAAACAAGCAAAAGTACAGCAAACACCCAATTACCTATATTATTAAAACAGCGATCTTAAACCAGCGATTTTAATTTATTCTTCACATTTAATTAAAAGCAAAACCACATTACTCTTTGATCAGACCTCCAAATCCAATTTATATAAATTAAACATTAAGCAAACGTAACACTTAAGTATAAACGTTACTTTTTAAGCAACCTGTTAAACAAAATCACAACTTGCAGAATAAAACGAAACTAGGTAAGGAAACCCGGCAGATAGATCTATTGTAATACCAATATTCCTATTTAACCTCATCCAGCTCTCGTCCTAATGCAAACAAAACATTACCATCAATAACAGTTCGGCAGGTTATATATATATATACGCGCTCCACATCCTTGCAGTTCTTAATATAAAAGAATTAGCGAATCACTTGGTGCGAATTCGCCGAATTTTCACGACAAATGCGTGCATGTGTGTGTATGTATGTGTGTGTGTGTGTGTGTGTGTGTGTTCGCTAATTCTTTTATATTAAGAACGGCAAGGATGTGGAGTGTGTTGCTGTCGTCTGTTTTTCCATATAACCTGAGTGTCCTTAAAAAATAGAGTCAACCGGCATTTAACAGGTAAACACGTAACATCTTAGATCCCGTCTTCGTTTACCATCAGGCGTGACTGGGGTCAAGTGTCAACCTGTCCTAATTAAAAAAAAACGTCTATTTTGGGTAAGGTTGAAGAAACATATTTGTAACTGGACAATACAATATTTTATTGTCGAGTTGAAAATAATATTATTTCAGGCCTCATTTTTTTCCCATTAGTATAATTTTTTTTAACTAAGAAAATAAACGGGGCGGCCAAGGATCATCTGGAAAAAATCTATAGCCCAAGAGGCCTAGTCGATCGGCACTAGCTGACCTGAATTGAAAGCTGCCGCAAACCACCTTCAGAAGTGGAAGCCCTGTAACGGTGTAATTTTTTTGATATTTCTTTCATTGTCTATAATTTATAATCAAATTTTTAAAATTACGTCTCGTACTCTAGATTTCCTTTGGATTTTTATTGTCACTTTACCTTTTGACTAAACCCTACCATGTACAGCATCGACATGAAATTTATTATTCTAATTGTGAAATTATCTTTTATTCTATTTTTATCGAATTTTCCTATTATGACCGAAATAAAACCAGTTTCTTTGAAGTTATACATATTATAGTATTCTTGCAATTTACCAACCTGGTACCAGCCCTATGCTCCCCTAAGAGTTAAAGGAGCGAAGAAGAAAAAACAATCTCTTAATTATCAAATTATTCCAAATATTAATATTCGTTTGAAACGAAAAAAGGTACACCTTTTTTTGTTTATTTTCAGTGCAATCAGTGAAATGTTCTGGGATGATTGGGCTCTTTCCATTAAGGTGGTTAGTAGTCAATACAAGAGTTTACAAATTGCTCTTCTTCTTCGTGTGTTTTTGTGTTTCTTCAATTAGTATTTTACTTTTACGTGTTTTCTCAGACTTTCTGCTTTGGTGTATTGCTCAAGATCATGGCGCTATCTGATATAGTGCTCAAGATCATGAGTGAAAAAACGATTGACTGGAGGCTGCGACATTGGTAAAGTGCAATAAAATATGACGGGGTAACATGATCACTGTGTAACCAAACACTTCAATACAGATTTAAAAAATGTGCCCGAAAATACTATTGTGAGAAAAATACTCCTGCAGCAAAACTTTTTGTAAGCTTTGTATATAAATAGCGGATGTAATTGAAAGATGGATATCGTATTACGAAGTACCAAAAATCAAGGACCAATAACCAAAAGAAAGAGTTTCCCAAGACATCAGTAAAGGAAACTTTCTAGCAGTGACAGCCCTATCACACTAGCGATTTGTGAGCAATTTGACGATGCCGCGACGACAACCGATGACGTCGCGACGACGTTACGCCGCCCTCACGGCGAGCTCGTGGGGTGAGATCCACGTTTTGGACACTCAGTAGCAAAATACATTGATCTAACGAGGAAATACTACTACTGGCTTTGTTGCTTCGAAGACGCAGGAAAAGAAAGCAGATACAAGTCAATGACGAGTCTGGGAGAATTTATTATCGAGTAATCGACTGTGAGAGAGCGACTTATCGCGTATAACGCAACGATTTTGAATTTTAGTTATAAATAACTTTGTATCCATTGTATCAACGACGATTGAACCTCTAAACGATGCTACGTCCGCTGACATACGTATCTTATGATATATGACTCGAGTGAGACGGAGCGGACTGTAGAACGCGATTATACAAAATGGCGTCGAAGGTGGAAGACATCGCCGCGACGGCGCAGCGTCATTGCGGCATCGTTGCGGTGTGCTCGCCGCAAAATCGCGGCAAGCTTGCTGCGTAATCGCATTGCTTTCAAATAGCTCGCAAATTGCTAGTGTCATAGGGCTGTGAGAGTTTAAAACTCATCCGAGCTTATATAACCAAATTTTTGCTAACCATATAATATTGTAATAAGGCAGCAAAAAATTGTGACATAAAATGTGCCTCAGTTACAGACGCAAAGAAAATACTGCAAATCTGGCTTAGCAGCTTAGATTACACTGATTGAAAGAATTGATTTTGAATGTTTAACTATTTAATATATTTATTTTTTATTTAATTGTATTATATAAAGTACTCCTTACAGTTTACCTATTTAATAGTATACTTTATTTTAATTTAATGCAACCAAGTATATGTATATTTATTGTATCTTTTAAAATGCATTATGTCCCAATAGCTTTGCATTGTTTAATAAATTTCTAAGTTTAACAAATTTAGCACCTATGATACTTGGTAATGTAAAACTGAACTGTTAAAATGAAAAGTCAACTACGAGAATGTTATTGTTTAAAGATTATAATTATTTAATAGTATAAGCATAAGTTTCATCATCATCATCATTCAGCCACAAGAAGTCCACTGCTGGACATAGGCCTCCTCCATGGATTTCCAAAAAGACCGGTTAGAAGCGGCCTGCATCCAGCGCCTTGGCAAGCGCAGCGTAGGACGACCAGCCACAAGATGGACAGATGACCTCATCCGAGTGGCAGCATAAGTTTAATCGAACTAATTGAATGTTTAATTGCTAATGAAGGAAATGTTGAACAGGACTCTTTGCTGCTAACCTAGTTATAGATAATAACTAAATTTTTACATCTACGTGTACCATAATCATATTAGTCATAGTACAAAACTTTTTTATTCATAAGTCCTATAGTGTCAGTTCAGAGTTTTAGTAAAAAGCGTAAGTTTAATTAAAATCGATTTCCAAGTGCCTTAAGTTTTACCATTAAAAATTAAACACTTGTAAGTCGCCCACGACTCAGGCCTAGCCTAGTGTGGGGACACCATTATTCTTATATTGTTCTTTCTGTCTAACATTTAATGCCAAGAACTTTATTTGCAAATTTGGTTTTTGTGTAATAATTTTTAGGCGCAAATGAAAGCGTATGTCAAAATACCCTAGCATGACATATTTGTGTAGTGGCTGGCGAAGTTTGCAAAAAAGAGCGCATAAAAGGTTTTCCAAACAATGGCAAATCGAAGTATATTTTAAAACCAATCACGTCCATCATTCGTTGTCATCATTGTTTTTTGTCGGCGCTAAAATAGAAATACGGTACATTTTAGTTGATCATACAGAAACATAGCATAACACAGCATAAAACTACGCCTGTATCCCGGAGGGGTAGGCAAAGACCAGGGTCTGCGTCTTGCAACTATCCTGACAGATCTCTTTCGCTTCATAAACATTCATTAATCGTTGCATGCACACACCCCGGTTTCGGGTACTTTTTATCTTGCCCAAATAATATATGCTCCATTTGGTCGAAGTATGTCCGCCTGGGACGTGCCTTACCGGCCCCTCCATCCAAATTTCCTCGATATATTTCTTTCGTCAATCAATGATTATGCATAGTTAGGTAACTGTACATACGGTTAACCGTGTGGCGCCGGCTTAAGAATAGCGTCACTCCATTTCTTTCCGTGGATATCGTAGAAGGCGACTAAGGAAAAACATTACCAAGAGACGGGCAGGAGCGTCTTCCTGAGATTCCAACCGCATACTGCGATCGCCAACCCGCCTGCCAAGCGTGGCGATTATGGCGAAACCCCTCATGGTTAGGAAAACCATGAATGAATGAATGATTTATTGCCACAAACAAACATGCTTACATACAATAATAAAAAAATAAAGGAGTGTGCGTGTGACAATGATACTATTTCAGCGTTAGCTGTTTGTATTTGAAACAGAGCTGGTTTTCAAATAGCACCTTCACGCCAAACGAAGAAAACGTGTCATGCAGATAGGGCTTACCGCTAAAAAAAACTTAAAACCACTAATTAAAAATTAATAAATAGATACATTTGTGCCAATTAAGAGAATTATACAGATTGAAATATAAATAAGGTATATGTCAATTTAGGAAAATATTTTTATACTTATCAAACGTATGAGGGAGGCCTATGTCCTGCAGTGGGCGTCAAATGGCTGATGATGATGATACTTAACTGTGTATGGTCAGACGTTGGCTACGTCTTTTTTAAAAATACTCACAAAGTCAAGAAATTAATAAAAACGGGCTAATTTTTATTGAATTAATGAACCAGGAAGAGCAAAAAAATTACAAACGGTATTCAGGATGGCTTTCCGTGTATTAATGATTTCTGTCAATGGTATGTTTACAAAAGTCGAATAAACTTAAATATACCCACGGCTTAAAAACTTATGCAGAAGAGAGAAAAGCAAGTACTAAAGTGTAGTATGTATCAATTAACAATATTACAAGCTTTTGAAAAGGTAAAACATACAAAAATTAAAAATCACCGCTAAGATTGCTTAACACTCAAGGTTGGATAATGTCGTAAAAACATTAGTACCATTGCAATAGATTTTAAAATGCCATGAAATATCAGCCCATTCTTCCCAGAACATATAAGTGGAATGCACACATAAACCAGATAAGGTATTCATGGAAGCCGTACCTTCCGATTTCGGCCCAACTAAAAGACAAACAGAAGTCAGTAAGCAAAAACCTGAAAAGTAAATTGCAAAATTCTTTTTTCATTAAACTTCACGTGATATCTATGCTTATTTATAATATTGAAAGCCTATTTTAAACCCCTGTTTACTTAAAAATAAGTATATTAATGCAGCCTACATACAGTCCACTGAATAGTAGGCCCGCTCGCGCATATTTGCCTTTTGCTGTGTAATAAATAACTTTTGACCTTTTGTCAACCACTTAGGTTTCCTCACGATGTTTGCGTTCATTAGCGAGTGTCAACTTTCGATTTTGATTGTTTAGGGGCCCAATAATGCACACTAAAATCTTGTCGAAATCCTGACGTTTGCGATAGCAGCTACGAATAAAAAAGCGATAGAAGTATTTCTTCCTACAAAATTCACACTCAAAAACGGCCCCAGTCTATCAATTAGTCTTTACCAATGAGCGCAATATGTGCTGTAGTTTAAATCTGTGATTGGTTCATTCTGTACGCTATGCGTGACGGCGTGAACGTTGATCGGGCGATGGCAAGTGACAGCGTAACTGATGATTGGTTGTATAAAAAAAACGTCAAACTATTGATGTAACCCGTCGAAATATCTATGTACGTCGCAAGATGGCGGCCAGGTCCTATATTACGCACACAAAATCCTAGTATGGAATTTGACAGTTAGACGATTGGAATCGCGCAGAATTTGGTGCGCATAATTAGGCCACTGATGGTGGAAGGTGCATAGATATTTGACCAGTTAATTGTAATATTATGAAGGTTGAAGGGCGGCGAGTGGTGCACTGAAAGTCAAAGACCTGCGTTGTGGTAACAGTTTGTGCCGTTTATTAGAGATGTCCTTATACAATTCGGTTAGGTGCGTACTCAGCGTTATGCGTTTATGTTGTAACAAGTTTATAACTAATCATTTACCTATGCTATCATCATACTATATACGTATAATACTGAACTCACTCCGATTGGTAACAAAACTGACAAGCCCCGCCCACCTTCCCACCATTGAACGTGGGGTCATTTTTAGCGCTACTTAGACAACATTGTTTTTAAAACCTGCTGGATAGCAGTATGGCATTTGACGGATGTTCAGGTTTTGGTGCGCGTAATATAGGGATTCTGAAAATTGAAAATCCTAACGAGGCAGGGAAATTATATAAATAAGTAACAGCTGTGCGCGCGACTACGTTTGCGTGTTTAACGGATTAACCTGTACCCTATGTCAACCATGAAGGTCCATTGTAAGTACTGGTGAAAGAATTTTTTAAATCAGATAAGTACTTTCGGACATTACCCCCTACACACAAACTTACAAACTTACGATTGTCATATCATTATAAATTACCAGCTGGCAAATGTTGTTTTGCCATATTAAATAGCCCAAGATCAGACCTACCAAACACACACAAATTTCATGGAGGAGGAGTTCGATAACAAACACTGGGACACGAGATTTTTATATATTACAATTATAATATTATAATTACAATAAAGTGTAGATGTAGATAATAACAAGCCAGGATTATCGTATGAAAAATGAGGAGTGAGTGCCCCAACATTCGTAACACATACAAGAATTTTTAGATACGTTTAATTTTCATAGCTAAACATGCACGGGTACAAGAATTCTCTCACAGAGAGAGCATGGACTCAATCGCCACGGGCGTCCACCAGGGATTGGCAAATTTAAGCGTCGACCTATGTGAATATTACACTTCTGACCCTCCGGTTTTCTCACGATATTTTTCTTCACCGTTAGCGAGTGGTATTGCTACTACATCTTCACAAATGTAAGTTATTTAGAAGACAAAGTCATTGGTACATGCCGATTCGCACCCATGACCGAATGCGACGCCGAAAAATAAAATACAATATTTTCTTGGAAGTGGCTGTTCATTGTATTGTCGATACTGAAGAAAAGGTTTTTAGGCTTTGCGCTATTCACATCATAAGAAGCCTACAGAATAACACGTTAAAATGTTAGGCTTCCTATTATGTGATGAATATGTCTTTCTGAACTGTCGATTTAGTTCTCCAGGAGCAGACTTGGCATTCATGTATGTGTGATGCTTGCAATCGACTATTGGGGCCCCATTCGATCTTTGGCCGACGTTTCCGATGCTAATCCAGCCACTTTTATTACCCCGCATTAGAATATTGAGTGAGTATTCACCCTTAAACGGGCACAATACGACTATGATTATCTTTATATTACGGCTACCTCATGGAATAACGATTCGGTTTACCTACTTCTAGGCGATTCTTTCAACGGGTTTTTGGTGAATGGGGAGAAATTGTAGTTACTTGAAATGCGGGCTTGTTAAAACTACAGGTAAGTTTATTAATTTATTCCTTTACATTAATTAAATTAGCAAAAAACATGAAACCTCTACGAAAAAGTTTACGTAATTTTTTAGAAGAATAGTTTAATAGACTACTCAAAGTCACGCTTACGTCGGAGGGTTATATCTAAATATATATAAAACAAGGTCGGGATTTGTCTCCGCTCCGTATAGCAGAATAACTATTACGATGACAATGTATTTTCTCAAGCAATTAGAATAGAAAGACTTTTTATGATATCTCTATATTATTATAAAAAAAATTTATTGGACTAAGTAAATACTAATTAGTATTTTAGTCTAGCCCGCCAATGGGTGACGAGAGAAGGAATAATAGAACTTAGTAAAACATTTTATTGGTTCTTAGGCGGTACGAAGTTCGTCGGGACAGTGCTTGCGTGCGTGCGTGCGTGCGTGCGTGCGTGCGCGCGTGCGTGCGTGCATGTGTGCGTGCGTGCGTGCGTGTGTGCGAGTTTGTGAGTATGTGAGTATGTAAAGAGTATGTATGTTATACTAGTAGAGGGCAGTCTGAAATTCTGAATTATCTGAATTACAAAAAGTCAATGACAATGGTAGCTCATAATATTTTTGGCACACGTACGAGAATCGATCGTTTATCTAAGATACAAAAATGTATAGTATTGTGTTGATCTGCCTTAATTCTCTCTAGTGACAGAAGAATAATACTTTTTTTGTAAACAAAGGCAAGAGATATACGGTCTTATTTACAGGAACACCATGCGATAAACACCAATTAAAATAATCGATAGCGTAGATTTTACGTAGATGTTAAGTAAACTGCCTCTGAGGGGTGCTTTAGAGGAATCGTGTTTTTAAAAATAAGGCCGTAAGTGATCAATGTTTGTTTTTAGCGCTTTATAAATTGCGCGTAGGTACATCTCCACTAGTCTTACCTAAAATACCGGCATAAAAGTCGACAGTACAACTCATTGAATGCTAAAACATCTCCGTGGGACATTTTAATTTAGACGTTGAATCATTAGAGAGAACTTATTTATGAGTCCAAAAATTCACTACTCACTCATGACTCCAAACAAAAACTTGCATGCTCATTTGCCCTCTTGTTTATTTTTTGTTTTAGATTACCGTTCTTTGAAGTATTTTCCAGCGAGCTTTCCATATAAATCCGCTTATAAATTAATTGGTAAGCTGTGGACAACTGTTATTGGCTTTATGGTTAGTAATTGGTTAATAAGTAATTATAATCAGATTACGCTGTTGTTGTTCCTAATAAAGTAAAATAAAATAAATAAAATAAAATAAATTACTGCACGAAATATCAGGCCCAAGCTACGGCTTTCATTAATCACCGAGTTACTTACCTATTTCTGCAAACGTACATAGCCTGCACAAATACGAAAATCTTCCATTCCTTCAATATTTTCTGAAAGACTAGTGCTATGGGATCGGAATCTGTGAGGCGAAGAAGCTTACATTGTTCGTTCAGCAATATAAGTGGGACATTGCGGGAGCGTACAATCGAGCTTACGAAGCAAAATAATAAATAAATAGAACTATTTTATGTTTTCTCCTACTCAACTACGAGGTAGTAATATTTAGAAGTATTTACGAAGTAAAATTTATAAGTTCTAATAAGTTTTATGGTGTTGTAGGTAACGGCCGTTTGCACGGACTATGTGGTAAGATGTAGACATGTGATGATGACCAACTGAATATGTTACATGCATGTGGAGTAATAATTATTAATCTTAGTTTTAATTTAAAACAAAATTAAAAATAATATTTAAATAACATTATGTACTTAGTGGTGGCCGTGTCCCACACTAGGCTAAGCCTTATTCTAATATTCAATGTTAGAATATATTGTATAATTATATTCCTTTTATTGTCTTTTCTCTCTCGTCACTCATTGTGCAATTTTCATGCTGTCACCAACACATTACTCAACTTTTCTGCTATTTTGCACAATTTTACTTAGTTTTACTCGTTTTCCATTAGTTTTCCTTAGTTATATAGTCCTCTCCTCATAATAAACGCCAAGCAGCGCAACAGAAAATGCACTTTATTATATTAAAACAGCGCAAATCGTAGTAAAGTTATTAATTCTACGGGTTCGGTATAACAATTTCAAATGACTTATGAACGCAATAGTACTCAGCTGTCCGAAGCAGTTCAACAAAAGAGCCGGGCGTTGTCAGTATGTTGTCCTTTTCTTTAATAAAAAAGAATCTTTTATCCCTCCCGCCTATTTATCAAATAGTTTATTGAACCTCTTACCCTAGTATATTTACTTGGGGATTTAATTATTTTAGTCGGGGTCATTCACAGTCGCCATTGTCAACCGAGTTTAGGTCAGTTTTTAGGTTATTGATATATTATACCTATATGGTTTTTATCTACAGAGATTCACACCTGATCATGCTAAATCATTGAATATTATAAAAATAGATATTCTCATACTCTAATACTTAACATTGCATCGTACACGTTTCTTTATCTTTAAATGCGTATTCGTTGCACGCACACAATGTGCCTAGTTCTGCATAAGTGAAGGTACAACGAAAAGGGCATACAAAACGAATTTCAATATCTGACTAAGAAACATTGATTTATAATTTGAAAACAAATCTATGGTAGCCAAAAAAATAAAATGTTGTTTAGGGTGGGTAGAGTTAAGTAGGTAAAATTAACATAAGTTTAATCTTTATATCCAGGCCGATGAGCATACGATGAGACACAGAGTCGAGCCACTCTGCTCGCTACATAAATATAATATGGATACATGTGTCTGAAATATTAATTATTATTATAAAGCAATGCCGAGTTCAACATAAACAATCATACCAACAACTATCGTTGATGCACAGTAAATCTTCAGGATTTCAGGGCTGCATTGAGAAAACTGCGCCAAATATGAATACATCAGAGCCTACAAACAAGAGTCTTCAACCAATGCGTCTTGACGATCTGAAGCATTGCTATACGGGCTGATTGATCAATTCATTCTTATTGCATAAATGTACAAAGGGCGGACTTTCTTTTCCTGGTCGTGTGTACTTTTCTACTTTTCTTTTCATTTATACTTTTCTTTCTTTACATATTTTCTTTCTTTTCTCGACAGACAGGAGTAGAAGATCATGGGGGAGGCCTTTGCCCAGCAGTGGGCCATGGCGGGGAACCCCAAAATTTCAACAATCCTGTTTCAGACGGTATAACATTTGGATTGACGAAGGTACATTTGAGTCTACAATCAGTCAGTGGTCGAAATGTAACGCTCCACAAACAGTATTGAAAGCACTAACGTTACTGTTTGCCAAACCGCAATTCGCAACTGACTTTTGGGGGTCTACTTGGGAGTTCTATGCACTGTAAGGCCGGATTTCCACCTTCTGTGGGAAATGTCCGTTAGTCTGCGCGACAGAAGAGGTCGATCAGCATGGGTACTCGCGCGTCTTCAATGTCAAAAGTCGCGACTTTCCAGTATGTGAACTGTCAAATTCTGACATTTCAGGGACATAAAATGCTTGTGACTTGTGCCATTATACTAGCCATGCAGATTTAATAATATGTGCACTGCACTACATCTTTAAACATGGGGCGCTACTACGTAAGTCCTCCACTGTGTGGAGTTGTCCGATTTAACCTACTCCGAACTGTCAAATACATAAATATTTTGGTTAATGCGATAGGGTGGACATTACAAGATAGGAAGGCTAATCGATAAGAACATTGATAAAGAAGAGTCCGATCAGGTTGTATAATAATAATAATCTGTGCACTGCCCTAAATTATGAAACCTGATCGATACGAACATTGAAACAGAAGAGTTCTATCTGGTTGTAAAATAATAATAATATGTTCACTGCACTGCCTTATGAAATGTTATCGATACGAACATTGATAATGTATAATGTTTACGAAAGATTCAGATCAAAAATATGATCAACCTAGACAAGGTTGAGTTTCATAAAAATATAACCTACTAGCTCTGCTGTCCCGGCGAACTTCGTACCGCCACAGAATCCATTTATACGATTCTTGTTACCATGGCAACGCAATGAATAATATGTTAGAGTTTAGCTTGAAAAAAGGTTAGGGTAACAATAAAATATTATCCCACGGGAACGCTTAACCGGGATATCAAGTATCCTATGTCTCAATTCAGATCTTTGACTATCTGTATGCCAAGTTTCACGTACCTCCGTTCAGCCGTTATTGCCGTTATCATAATATTAGTTGGATAGTTTTTTATTACAATTGCGTAGTCGATTAGGGCAATTTGTTTTCCTACTTCTTTATATAATTATGGCTTAATTGTAGTGTACATCAAATTGTTTACTATTGTCCGGATGATTTATATAGCTTTTAATGGCAGCTCCTACCTATGCATGTTATGATTTATTGCACAGAAAACGAGATTTCCGGGAACATTGTTTGATGGAAGAATCTAGTAACAACCAAAAATTATGTCAAATTTACAATCGTCTAAATGTAGTAGTCGGCTAATATGATATGGATACCAGAGAGTAGGGACACTGACCACTGCGCCGCAACGGTAAATAGCGGCAACATGCAATTACAAGCCCTTTATAATGTTCGCCGTTTCCCGCACAGACGCACCGGTACTAAGGGCGAATGTATTTAGGGACTAAAAGCACTTACAGGCGGCGCCGGCGCCTATTTGCAACCTCGTGCGAGTGTGTAGGAAAATGTTAATAAAAAGTTCAAACGTGTTTTGAAAAAAAAATTGAGTTTCTTTGTTAGCTTCTTCTCCATATAATCTGTTTAGGGAACTAAATTATTACATTTTCAGCCTTATTTAGAAAAACACAATTCCTCTGAAGCACTCAGGCAGGCAGGCAAGCAAGAGGCAGTTTATTTAATGGGTTACGACTTTTCTCTGCAATAGCTAGTCTGAAATCTGAACTTAATGCGAATTTTTTCGGTGATTATTGTGCGATATGCTTTTTATACATAGGTACGCTTATTATACAATACAGTGTAACTTAATATGTAACTTTTCAAATGTTATATGTCTCTGTAACTTATAGCCAATAAATTACTTATTACTATTACTATATTACTATTACTATACAATGTTAACAAAAAAAAATTCTTTAAAAAAATGTTTGCGTTTTCTGTAATCTGTTGCCGATGATTAGGTTTATCTGACTATCTCGCTTTACTGTATTTATAAGTGGAGACTTGTTATTGGCCTTCTGTTTCCTATGTTACTTTTAATCTGTTATAATGTGCTGTTAGGCTTCTTATAAAATAAATAAAATATTTGTTAAAATAAACTTCTTGTAGTTATCTTATGTGCACTAAAACATAGATGTTTAGAAAGAATTTATGTAGGTACCTACCTCCTCTACACCTATATTAGGGATGATTTTTTTTCTTGTTTATCCAATAGTGTGCGGTATCGTTGGATTGGTCGCTTAAAAATATTGTAGGTGCAGGAAAACATTTTTTGATCCAGGAATCCGTTTTCGAAATCATCACCATCATCATGAGCCATTTGACGTCCACTGCAGGATATAGGCCTCCCTCATGGTTTTCTACCCATGAAGGGTTTTGCCATAATCGTCACGCTTGGCAGGCGGGTTGGCGATCGCAGTATGCGATTGGAATCTCAGGAAGATGCTGCTGCCAGTCTCCTGGTAATTTATTGCCTTAGTCGCCTTCTACAACATCCACGGAAGGAAATGGAGTGACGCTATTCTTAAACCGGCGCCACACGGAACACGTTAACGAAATATTAAGCTTCAAAGCGCAATTTTTTGTTAGAGTTGAAATCGATATTAATCGAGAACAGTGCTTCATAGGGAAAATAGTATTGATACCTTTTTTTGTAGAACATTGTATGATGTACGAACTTGGTTCATCAACTTTTCTGG
This sequence comes from Yponomeuta evonymella, assembly GCA_963969515.1. NCBI lineage: Eukaryota > Metazoa > Arthropoda > Insecta > Lepidoptera > Yponomeutidae > Yponomeuta > Yponomeuta evonymella. The sequence goes on from OZ018357.1 coordinate 9,533,571, forward strand.
TAGCCTTTTCGGATATCATCATCATCAACCCATTATGTCCCCACCAAGGGGCACGGGTCTCTTCCCTGAGGAAGGTATAGGCCATACTCCACCACGGGGGCCAAGTCCGGATTCGTGGAGGCTTGTAGACTAGTGGCTTGTCTACTGTCAGAAGTTGTGAAGCCGCCCTAAGGCCTTTGACTTGGCTTAACGACTGCCATCTATCGACGGCAGCCGGCACCAACAGCTCGGAACCGCTCGGAAAAATGCCACTAGCGTTAGGCATAGACGGCGACCCATCCATGCACTGGACGCGCCCTGTGTTGCTTAACCTTCGTGATCGTTTAAGATCACTCTGGCAGCCGGGGCTACGAGCGATTTTCGGATATATACGCCACAAACGAAAAGTTGTTACCTTGTGGTAGAATTTTTAGCCTCTAAATAGGTTTTAAAAATTGTCCTCAGCACGGGTGAGTGCAACAAAAAGAATATAATCAGTAAAATAGTTCTCCAGAGGAGATCCTTACAAGGTCTTTGCCTTGGCGTCTTAGTTCTGAGAGCCCTACGACGTCTCAGGTCATATTCTCTAGCTCTTGGAGGAGTTCTTCAAATCGCGTTATCGCTTAAAGTCCTTGTGTCCTCATTCCTGATTTCTCATTACTGATTCGATCACGCAGTGAAGGTCCTAACATAGTTCTTTCCATTGCTCGTTAGGTGACCTTGAGCCTTCTCAAGGTCGCCTAACTTAGTCAGCAAATAGGTCTCACATCCATAAGTCATCACTGGCAACACACATTGGTTATACACCGTTGTCTTGACACACTGAGGTATTTTGGACGCCAAAATGTGTTTTAGTTTCCCGAACGCTACTCATCTGAGTTGAATTCGATGAGTGACCTCTTTCCCGAAGTTGGTCTTAACTAACTAGACTGTTTGTTCCATGTGTACATAATGGTCGAAAATTTCGAGGTCAGAGCCGGCAACTTTTTGAATGGAGTGGCTGCTACATTATCGACATTATCTTAGTCTTGTCCATATTCATTTTAAGACCCACTCTGTTAGAACCTCTGTTCACATCATTGAGAATTAAACTGAAATCTTCCAGAGTCTCAGCCATAATCACTATGTCATCGGCGAATCAAAGGCGAGTGATGTACTCGCCATTTATATTGATGCTAGATCCTTCACAGTCCAGAAGTTTGAATACGTCTCCAAGTGCACCTGTAAACAGTTTCGGAAATAATACATCTCCCTGTCTCATTCCGCGCTGCAACTGAATAGGATTAATATTCGGATCCTGCAGTTGGACTGATATTGTGGCGTTTTTGTACAAACATTTCAGCACTTCGATGTAGCGATAGTCAATTTGGCACCGCTGGAGAGATTCAAGTTATTAATGTACACACTTAATTATAAATTTAAAATACCTAGAATACACATTGTATTATAATGTTAGCAACTGGTCTATACTCTCTGTTTTTCCACCGATTCCTATAACCTGATTGCATTTTTTCCAACCGCTCACTAATTACATCGAAGAAATTTCAATAAATTCCATCGCAACCTTGCTTGGCAGCTGCCGCTCGCTTATGCGCCAACAACAAAACCGCTTTAGCAAGTAACATTAAGTTAACAACTTGTATGGCTCATTACGGCCACGTGCTTTGGAGCCGACGCTATATGATTACAGTTGTAGGAGGCGAATTATGACAAAACACACCAAATTAGGAAAAGATGGCGTCGCACTCAGTGCTAATCTTTTTCCGATTGGCTGAAAAGCAATTTGCTTTACTTTATAGTTGCGAAGCTTTTGGGATTTTCAAATAATATCTAGTATAATAAAGCAATAATAAAAATAATAGAATGTTGATAAAGCGAAAGTGATCTGTGAGGATCGTGGCAAGTGGCAGTCCCTGGTCTCTGCCTTCACCTCTGGGATACATGCATGAGTTTATGTATGTATGTACGCAGTAATAATAAATAATAAAAGTAGTCCACAATTTGAAAATACCCAAGTTCCTTTTATGTCCTTCTGTCAAGCGGATAGATTGTTTCTTATGTATTCGAGTCTCAATATCGTCAAGTAAATACCAATTGCTTTGTTTGCAAAGCTATATAATTTTGTAAATATGTAGTAGCAATCCGTACTACCACTGAAGGATAACATGGCAAAAACCCGATTAACTAAATGGTATCAACTACAACAACTTTGCTTTACTTTATTGTAGTACATTCCTTAATAAATTAATAATGTGTATGTATGTATGTTTCTGCCATACACTTAAGAAAGATTAAAATGATTAAAACAAACAAAGTGATTAATATTGTAGGGTTCAAATTAAGAAATAAGCCAGTATAATTCTAATAATAACGTCCACACACAAACATAAACTAGGATACCCTGTGCTACAATAACTAGGCAAAGATTTCACCGACATGAAAATACACCCAGGCGGTCGCCATTTGCACAAATGTATTGCGGTCCTTGGTGGGTATCGAACCCACGATCTCTGGCATGGTATTCAGACGTGATACCGCTTGACCAAAGAGGCAATCGGTAATTGTAACCGAGTAGAATTCCCACGTGTTATATGACTAGCCAAAAAGAACTCAAGATTTCGGTTGTCCTACAAGATCTTTGCGAAAATCCCCCCAGGACGATGGAAAAAAATCTGTTGTAAAAATTCTGTAGCCGTCTTATGAAAACACAATTAACAAAGAAGAAATAAGACACGAAACGAGCTCTTCTTTTTTACAATAAAGAATATGGCAATTAATTACGCAAAGGTAACGTAGAGAAACACGTTTTTGAACAATTTATGTAATTTAATTTCCATGTAGACGCGCCTTCGGCATCCGAATGAAATATAAATAAATCATTGTCATACTTAGCTCTCCTATTGACGTAAACTAGACGAAAGAGCTTCAAAGAAAGAAAGAAAGAGAAACATTTATTACAGCAACAAACAACACACATTAATTAAAACTTAAAACAAAATAAAATATGGACAGTAAAAAATAATAAAAACACTTTTCAGAATTTGTCGCGGTGTGTCTCTGCTGCAGCAAATGGCAACTGACTCAGCATAGTGCTAAGGGTGTGAACCCTCAGCGCTGATTTTCAGTCAGTGCCGATAGCCCCAAGTGCTCTAGAGTGGAGCGTTTCCCGCTGCTAACTCATAAATAAAATCATTTTGGTAACATAATAAACATCAATAAATTTACATTAACAGCGACATAGGTACATATCCGTTCATATACATACATATACACGTAAATACATATATAAACTACTATATAAATACATATATATACTAGAGTGTCACCATGAGTTGGACTGTCAATAAACAACCGAGTCACCTTACAGTGGATAAAGGGCCATAGCGGCTCCTTGGGCAATGATGCTGCGGATGAACTCGCTAGAAGAGGCTCGGAAACTACAGTGGAAGGACCCGAACCCCTGATCCCACTCCCATACAACCAGCTTAGGAAATGGCTGAGGTCACGAACAGAAAGCCAGCATGCTGAACTTTGGAGAACCGAAACCAAATGCAGACAAGCCAAGGAGGCTCTACCGACGATTTCGAAACGTCTTTCACGTAGCCTGCTGCGTCTGAGAAGGGATAATCTGCGCAAAGCTGTGGCAATCATAACAGGGCACTGTTCACTAAATAGACATTTCCACAACATGGGACTAACCGACAGCCCGCTTTGCCGGGGATGCCTCAAAGAAGAGGAAACACCCGCCCACGTGACCATTCACTGTGAAGGCGTGGAGGAGCAACGGACCGCTATCATTGGGAAGCTGGGATCCCTTCGGGAGGCCTGTGGTGACATCAGAGCACTGCTGGCCTTCTGGAAAGAGATAGGCTGGCTGGAGTGAGCTCACAGCTATGCTACGTACAATGGCCCAACCATGAGGCTAAGTGCGGAAATCTCAGGTCTAACTAACTAACTAACTATATATAAAGAGCTTCAGTGACACAGTAGGGGCTATTTTCCCGACTGCGTCGGAGCCCAAAAGGAAGGTAATGTGTATGTAAGTATGTCCGATTCTTTGCTCTTCCATAACTCCTTAACCAATGGTCTAATTCTGGCATATAAGATCTCTATCGTCTTATTTGCGCAAGTATCATAGACTGTATGAAATTAGCATAATGTAACAAAAGATCTAAAAAAACATGAATAAGGAAAAAATAAAAAATACTTTAATAATTAAGTTTTTTTTGCTATTATTTCGCACTCAATACAAGGTTAACTTTCAGAAACTTTCACTAACAATACCATAACCGCGCACTGACCAGCTCTATTGAAATTGCAAACCGACAATACGGTTTACATGATTTAAAAGTAAATTCCGAAAGATTCCATGTTGAAATGCAAAGGAAACTCTGTAAAGTGTCTGCGAAATGTCATTAGCCACTAAACCAGTAAAGCCCTAGCCGTAACCGGGCAAGTTAAATCAGGGGATAGAGGCACGGTTCCAAGTTGGAACTTCGTTGAGCAGACATACGTCTTCGGGGAACTTCGAGGCTTGCGTAATTCCACTGTGAGGTATGGATTTAAGGAGTGAAGGAGGTTTTCAGTGAACAGGGCCCTTATTATGAAAAATGCGACATTATCGGAAAGGTCGTCAGCGTTTCGCTTGAACTCGATAATTCACTCGAATCTAGCGACAAATACGGTTCTTTTTTTTAATAGCTATTCGACGAAGGGCCAACTTTTCAATAGTCAGATAAAACTTAAGTGGAGAAAAAATTGCATGCTATGACTGTCTGAATCAAACGACAAGACAGTGACAACATCAGTTTTATTCTCCAGTTAAGTATTATCTGACTATTGAAAAATCCGGTGTAAACTATTCAACTATGGAAACTATTCAAAAAAATAACCGTATTTGTCGTTAGATTCGAGTGATTTGTCGGGCTCAAGCGCGACGTTGAAAACCCTTCCGAACATATCGCTGCTTCATAATAAGGAGCCAGTAAGAAAAAAATGTAATAAACTTCTTCGACATAACATAATCACTTGTCCTGGTCCCAATCTAGGATACCCTGTGCTATAGTAACCAGGCAAGGACACCACAATCATGGAAATGCACCCAAACTGAGGCCATTTGTACAAATGTACGGCCCCCAGTGGGAATCGAATCCACGACCTCCGGCAATACCTTGCCTCTCGTTGGTCAGTCGTTGGTTGGTTGATTATCATCAGATGTGATACCGCTAGATCAACAAGGCAGTCAATCAACCAATTTAAGGGGCTCCAGGGATTAACACTAGAGCCACCGAGGAAAAAAAATCATGTCTTTTTTGACAAAAAGAATTTGCAAAAAGTTTCTGTAGAGTCTTTCAATCATGTTATTTTTAGGACCCATGGCAGTGAATCTAAGGCGAAAAACCTGGGACTAGAGAACGTTACGCCTAAAACGGCCGTTTTTTTGTATAAATGCCATCTAGTTCCACGTTCGTGATCCTAGGTTCTTTGTCGTGTGTCCTAAAAATCACTGATGTTCAGACACTTTTTGCAAATACTATCTGTGAAAGAAAATATGTTTTTTTTTTCATTGGTGGCGCTTGCTTGCCCACTGAATCCCCAAATTGCTGAAACCAAATTGCGAAAATATTAAACAAAGCCGACATGAGTCCGATGAACTTTCAACCCCAAGAGGCGAGACTTTAATCGATTTCTTCAATTTCCTTCTAGGTAAGTTAATTTAGTCCCCTTGTCTGGCAGCATTCTGTATGAGCGTTTACTTTCGACATTTTGTTTTTTTTATAACTATATACCTATGTCTAGTGACAGGCTGACAGACATTTGGTGTGACACTTCTTTTGTTAAAATCGTACATATCGATTTGGCCTCTTCGTGATTATAAAATAACACACGTGTCAAAGCCTGTCTATGAAAGTAGAATACCTGATTTAAATATAGATAGATAAATTATTTATTTGCACTTGCACATATAGTTAAAGGTGCCATATTTCCATTTTATATGGCAGCACTCAGGATAGTAATACCAATTTGAAGTGACCACTTTATTCTTTTCAGGTTTAGTATTTTTATAAAATTGTAATAGTACTCAATATCATATTCAAAATCTTATTATTTGACGGACTCATACAAAATATTTTAGTTGAATTCTTGATGTATTGGACTCATTGTCAGTTGTCAGGCTGAATAAATCACCTTCACTGCCTCCAACATTTTTGTTTTATTTTTTTAATTTGTATTTCAATAAACCACAAAGTAGACAATCTTCTTTACTTCAGATAGTTTGACAGTTATCGATAGTCATAAATAACGTTTAAAGTTATGGTCGCCAGTAAAATAAATTAGTTCCTGTGATCGTTTTTTTTTTACTTTAATAGTCGGGGTTTACATACCCAGATTATCCACGCGAGAAACACAACCTCATTCATTTTTGCAGTCAGATATAATATACAGTACCAATTTATTAACCCCACGTGTTGCTGATTGCACTTATAGTAAAAGTGGTACCTAAGACACAAAATCGAACCAAATATCCATTTATTTTACTAGCTGTGCCCGCGACTTCATTTGCGTGGTGTGTGGATAAGAGGTAGCCGACAAATGGCATGTGAACTACCTCTAAAGGAACATCCAGACCAAAACGGTGGCGTTGGCGGTGGTGGTGGCCGTCTGCCGTAGCGTTCCGCGTTCCACTAGTGATGTTGTACGCTAACTGGTACCATATTATTGGTACATTTACCAACATTCATAAGTTTGTACCACGAACCATAATACTTATATTATGGCACGCAAAAGTACCATAATTTCATTAGTAAGGAATTATTACCTGCATCTCTTATATAGATATTCCTTTCAGGGTGGGGTTCGACTAAAGATGAATAGAAACAGGGATAGAGTGTGCGACGAAAAGCGAAAAAGTAATGTTTAGATACATGAGCGGGAGATAAAATACGTTGATGAATATACTTACTTAGGCCAGATGGTTTCCTTCAGAAATATGAAATTAGGAGATTCGATTGGCATTTAGAAGGGGAGGCTCTTCAGTGGAACAGGCTACCTAAACATAAATTTTGAATTTTATAAGAAAAATGTTTTCGCACATAAAAGTGTGGCAAACGTTTTTTTCGATTTCTGATTTCTCCAAGTACGTTCAAAGTAGTCAGTTAGACTCAGAAAAACTTTTGACCACTACAAGCTGGTTTTTAACAATGACAATTTTGTCCTGTTAATTTGTTTTTTTTTACTTGTGCCTATTAATCAATAGATCTACTTTATCAATGAATCATCAAACGGTAACTGCCGGTTTCTAATTTCACAATTTTATACTTAAATATCATTCCATCTCTATAGATTTCTCAAAAAAAAAATAACGAGACATTGTAGTGAAATTCTCTATTTTCAACCTGTGGTACCTTATTTTCTTTAAGCATTAATTTTCAGCCGTTGACATCTGTAGAATTTTAATTCTCAAGATTAAGATTTTGTTAGCATTAGTTTACGTTACGAAGAGGCCTCAAAAGTGACAAAAACGGCATTCTAAATGATTGCTGCGGGTGGTCAATATGGGTTGTTTTGAATACGTCCATACAAATACTACTGCAGTAAATGACCACTACCGCCACCGGCACCGCTTTGGTTGTACTCGTATGTTCCTTTAGAAAAAACAGTCACGTCAATTTACGTCAAACCGTTTCCATGTTAGCTGCATGAAATAAAAGCCATTACAAACGCGTTTCGAACGCGCCGTACGCGCGTAGTCACGGTGCTTCCGTAAAAAATACATATAGCTATCTACTATTCTGCAGCGCCTTTGCATCGCTTCTCAAAAAAGTCATGACGGGCGATGGTTCTTTTGTACATAATGGTAATAAAACGCACTTTCGTTTTCACTATCGCAGAACTTTGGAATGAAACTCTACGGCTCTGCCACAGTACAATGAACACCAGTAGGCAATGTTGGCCGTCCGCTGGATTTACCTGCCTACTTTCGCTCGCTCGGAGTAGGCGCGACAGGGTTGACGCGGTTGTGTTTCGAATTCGCCACATTTAAATATTGTCGTCTCATTTAACAGCTCTTTCGAGAGTTGTAGGTAGTTATTTCTATTATGTGCTTATTTAGTATGAAGTCTAATAAATTGATACGAAATAATATGTCTAATTTCTACTCACAATGTAACAGAAAGACGAAAGCTCTTTCATGTAAAAAAGAGCAGGAAGTTAAAAAAAAATTAACTCTGATCTTGATACTGTCGAGTTTAGACATCCGTACACCGAACAATATAGTCGACGTGATTTCGTTATTTTCGTCTAGGTAGCCGATCTGAAACGTCGCCCGTCAGCACTTCGGACTGCGGTGTGCCCGAAGCTCGCGTTTCGTAGTTATGTATATAGTTAAGGTGCGTTTCGGACGTTAGTAGAAATATTTGTAACTGATTTTTATTTAAACTGTGGCTCTATGGAATTAAAAACACGACCTCACCACCAATTCGTTCAATACTTGCACCTACTTACGCCAAGCAAAATTTGACGGTTTCAAGCTACAAGTAAGTAGGTTATAGCCCCAATTATATTTGTGGGCCTATAATATTATTACGTAATGAATAAATAGGATTGAATTCACAGGAATAACGAATATCAGATTAAATAACAAATTGGATTTTGGATTTTGTCCAATATACAAAATCCAAAAGCTAATACGTACCTACATTGCGTTGGCCTTTAGATCCGATATTCACGTTACGGTGAAAATACAAATTGGGTTGTAAACTTTGTACATACGATAAAGTAACCTATTACCCATTCCACTGGGCATCTGAAAGTGAGGGAGTAAACTTTGAATTCCCTAAGACGTGTCCTGTAAATTTCCCTCGCGGAATGGAAGAACTGCATTACACTAAAATAAATGTAGGTGGTAGACAGGCGTGAGTTTAGGTAATGTATGTACTTCTCAATACTTCTTTTCCAAGGATAAACAGCTTTGAAGACACAGGATCTCTCTCCTTCTCTGTGCAGTTTTATGTCGGCTGCACTGGAATTGTAAATTGTTTTTATTAAATGTAGGTGGGTTCGATATTCTAGCGACGAAGTGCGGTGAAGATGGATTTATTGGACAAGTTATCAAAGGCCTTTGCAATAGTAATAGTAGGCAAAAGGGTTCCGTACCCGAAGGGTGCCAAACCGGATCCTATTACTCTGCCTCCACTGTCTGTCTGTATATATGTATGTCTGTGTGTCGGTCGGTCTGTCTGTCTGACTGTTTGTCTGACTGTCTGTCCATCTGTGAGTCTGTCATTCCGTCCGACCTTTAAAGGACTCTATCTTTGGAACCGTAATAGGCAACTAGTTCAAATTTTCACAGAATATGTGTTATTACGGCGGATGACCAGAGAAATTATGAAATTTTAAATATTAAAAAAATAAGGTCTCCATACAACAAATGTTTTTTCACCGTTTTTTTGTTTATGCTCTATCGTAAAAACGGTAATACATACAGGCATCAAACTTGACATGCTTGTGGGAGTTATTATATATTCGAACGACAAATAATAAAAAACGGCCAAGCGCGGTTGGCCGTTTTATTACGGTTCACAAGAAAGTACACTTTGTCGTTCAGACAGATAGATGGCCAGACGAACGGACGGATGGTCCTGGTATCAGTAAATGACTCGCATAAAGAATGTTATCTTTGTTGCAAAAAAGATGTTTTATAAAAGTTCCCTTCGACAGGGACCGTCTGTTTTTACTGCAAATTGGATGCACTTGCACGTCGATCGCGTAATATGTACTTGAGCAGTTTATTATTACCATTTATGTTAGCTCGAACGCCGTTTTATGTATATTAACTACAGAATATTCCTGCATCGGACTAACGGCTGACGAGATTATCAATAGTAACAGTTTAAATAGTTTACCTAGACATCACCATCATCATCCAGCCACAAGAAGTTTACTCCTGAACATAGGCCTCCTCCATGGATTTCCAAAAAGACCAGTTGAAAGCAGTTTGCATCCAGCGTCTTGCTGCCAGGTCATCTGTCCATCTTGTTGCTGGTCGTCCTACGCTGCGCTTGCCGATAACTGGACATGCACTGCACTTAAAATATATTATTGTTAGTCATAAACTTGAGTCGAACAGTTTTAGCATTAAAATTTTCTTCAAAATATTAAAAAGATATGTAACTCAGGTGTAAAAAACTCTTATTGATATTTTAGCGTTAGTCGTTTTTTGTATTTAGCCCATGTACTTCCCACTGTAGGGCACAGACGTTCTCTCAGAGAGAGAGAGAGAGAGAGAGAGAGAGAGAGAGTATGGGCTTAATCACCATGCGTGCCCACCGCGGATTGGAAATTTCAAGCGCCGAGGTATATGAACACCTCAGACACTCAGATTTCTTATCATGATTATGCTTCTATAACTTCACAAATATACTTAACTTAGAAAACAAAGTCGTTTTTGATAAACCTTAATTTCGGGCGCCTTTTAAAGGGGCCTAAAATTGCCGTCTTGTTCTTGAAATTTCTTTTGCTCAGTATTTAAAATAGCATTACATTAATAGCTTCACTTATAAGGAAATACTATGGAAAATGGCCTGAAATGGGATGAAAATGCCCAATGGTTTGGCTGTGTGTTGTCAGTCGGTCGATCGGTCACGATACTGTTTTTAAAGGAATAAAAATTATTTATTTAATTATAAGAAAACATGAAAGTTAAAAATAACTTAAAGTTACCAAACTGCTAATACAGAAGGTGTTCAAGTTAGGTTTACAAAGTATTGATCACACAGTAAATAAAACAGTTTAAGTTTCATTTGCGAATGTCATTGTAAAAATATTTTTTTACGCTTGACATTATCAAAATATTCCAATCCAGTTTCAGTTCCGGGTCTCACTGCCACAAATTATTAAGTTCCATATCGAGAGAACTGTCCAAAGACGAGATAAAAAGTTAGCAGTATGTTGGCAGTTCCATCACACGATGGGGAACAGTTTGGAAAAATGTTTTAATGGAATTTTTTATGTGCTATGCTCGAGTTCCTTACTTGATGGGGCAAACATTGTATCAGTTAAGGTCTGTCTATATAACACCGGGCCTATACACGCTGGAATATGGGTGGTTTGAAGCCGCGGCTATGTAATAATTAGCAATAAAAAATTGCATACATTTAGGCTACTACTTTTAAGTACAGCCGTAAATACAAAAAAATGAGTGAGCGTGGAGACAAATCTTCTTTCGTGTTGAGAAATCTTGTTTAACTCTAGACACCTAACCTTCGTCGTTTCGACGAATACGCGACAGAAAAATTGTATCTTTTTGGTGCGCGTGCTGATAACCGTGGTGTCTCTCGATGTTCGTCACGGCTTGGCGAGTGGCAACGAATACCGGCAGCCAGGTACGAGTTTTTTTCGAAATTTTACATAAATACGTAGAACATCGCAATTTGTGGTGAACATAAAATTGATTTTTGTACTAAATGGGCGTAAAAAAGTAATTTTTTTCTTCTCATGTCTACAGTTTCAGTTTTCCCCTAAAATGAACGCCACCTTTTTTAAATTTCTGTTTTAACGAAAATTTTTATAAGAATGTCGGTTATGATCTGTAAAAACGCGTGCCATTTTAAACAGAAAGAAAAATAAATAAGAGTATGTAATAAATAACAACAAATTATTTTATTGAAAAATATAAAATATACCTGAAATCTCAGTGCAATAAAGGCACCAGAAATAAAAAAGTTTTATTTATAACCTAACACTTCAAGAAATGGTCGTTGAATTGACGAATGGTTAGGTGTTATGGGGTATATGAGGAGGTTGGGAGGTGTCTAGGGTTAAAAAAGTGTGCGAACAATTAGTAGATACCACCTCGCCGTCTATTAGAACAATGACCCACTGACCCGCGGCATGCGCGCACCGCACTTGTTGGCTACTAGTGGTGACATCTAATAGGTTCGAGTTTGTGTCAAGATATTTTTGCAAAGGCCCTTTAAAAAAAAAACAACTAGCGTATTTTGATATGGCTTTCAAACCAGCCAAAATTCTTGATGAGAAATTCATGCAAGCAAATTGTTTCAATTTGACTATTATTCAATTCAATTAATTTTTTTTAAATATAAAAAATCGTATAAAGTTTTAATTATCTTATTCTAGTGTTAGTACATATTCTTATACCAGTAACTATTATTATTATATTTTCGGGAAAAATTGTTTGGTTTGATTCGACGGTTTGATTTGACCTTCATCTCACGAAACATTGCAATAGAATAATATGTCCCCATTTACTTGTTTTTCTTTTCTTCTATCTATACTAATAATAAATCTGTAAGGGTCGGTCATGGAGTAAGTTAGTTTGTTTTCAGAGATATTGTGTTTATAGGCTCAATATATGATACTGAAACTAATTTCACGATTTTTAGAATTTTTTTCTGTATGTGTGTATGTATGTATGTTCCTCCATAACTCTTAAACCAATTATCCGAATTTGATGAAATTTGGTATAAAAACATATAGACATCTGGGACACAGGATAGGCTATTTAAATTCTAGCTCCAGTTATGATAAGACGTGGCCCCCATACAAATGCTTCGTAAAAATCGAAATGTACGCGAACGGAGTCGCGGGCACAGCTAGTATTCTAATATAGGCTAACAATTTCGTAATCTGCCCGAATATACCTAGTCACGTCCCATCCATTAGCTCATTAGATAACCATCTGTCTAAGAAAGTTTTCCCGACGTTCCCTGCGAGAGGTAATTAGTTATCTTGAATAACTTCTTTCTCATAATATTAACTTCTTCTCCGGCCATCATAATGATGCCAATGATGTTTTATTTGACATTAGCATTGTTCCATCTGGCGTTTGATATCTGATATCGATGCACCCAGCTGAAATTGTCATAACTGCAAAATTGAAAATTTACAGAAGAGTAGTTTGAAATGAAATCTAGTGAAAATAGATTGGTCACTCTGTAACTTACTTAGTAAGAAGCAACAAAATGAATAAAGTATTATTTATTATTATAAGCAACCTATATAAGTCCCACAGTAGGGCACAGGCCTTAAGTATTATTATTAGAGTATATTTAATTTTGTTTCGTAAATAATATCCATTAAAGGGCCATATAAGTGTCATTGAAAATGTACACTTATTCTTTCTAATAGGTAGCGATAAATGTAATCGAATCGTTGGGCATATTACATATTCAATGGTTTTCTCTGATAGTCAAATTTATGGTAGTCAAACTTTCATAGAATGTGGAAAATTCAAGTTAAGAATTAACACTATATGGTTTACGACAACATAATTTGTCAGACGGTGCTAAAAGGACATATCGTAATCTTACGGAAGACCTCTAAACTTCTGTTAACTAAAAATTAACAAATGATAGTTTTGGAAAACGATAAACTGTGATTTTATTTTGTAGCTAATGATGTGGTATTTGCGAGAGTGTGAGTTAGTAATTTTGCTATATATTGCCTTGATATGTAATAACTTTCAGTAACATAGCTTATATTTTTTTAATAAGAACTAGTTTCGTATTTACACATTTGGATGTAGAAGGCGACTAAGGAAATAAATTACCAGGAAAAGGGCAGCAGCGTCTTAAATTCCTGAGATTCCAACCGCATACTGCGATCACCAACCCGCCTGCCAAGCGTGGCGATTATGGCAAAACCCTTCATGGTTAGAAAACCATGAGGGAGGCCTATGTTCTGCAGTGGACATCAAATGGCTGATGATGATGATGATGATTTACACATTTGAAACAAATTTTAAATTGTATTAATTTTGTGAAAATCTGATATTGGCTTTAAAATTTTGTTAACTATCTAAAACCAGTATGCTTGAGTTAAAATTAAGCTGTTGATTTCCTAAATAAACTTAAAATCAAATAAAATTAAAGTAAATATTATTATTATATTTATTGGCTTGCCGTGCCTAAACTTCATTCGCGTTGGATTCAGATAAGTATTATACGTGTTAACTTAGGTCAAGGTCTATCTGAATGTCAAATTTTGGTTACGGTATAAGAATCCAAACGTAGCAACAGACCTTCATATGTACAGTATTAGAGAGTTTCTGCGAAACCAGATATACAAATACCGCGAATCTCACCAGGCGTAACTTGATTTTCAATCAGGACAATCTTCTTTCCAGATTTGCGTTCATAAAGCAATGTGTCGGGCAAAACGTTGCCGAAATGCGCAGCCTGTTTTATTCGGACGATTGCATTGTGAACTCTTCACGTAGAGCCGTGGGTAGAACTCTCGAATGAAATTGAACGAATCATGGTACCTGTAGCAGGCCACGTAGTAATAATAAAATTCTTTATACTTGGCTTTTGTTTACTGAATATACGCCACAAAAACGATCAACAAAAAATTTTGTTCGATTGATATGTTGAGATTAGTACACTATTATTATGTTAATATTTTGTTTTTAAGTTGTAATATCGACAAGGCTTTGATTTTAATGTTTTTATTTCAAATATCCTAACCATGAAGGGTTTTATCATAATCACCTCGCTTGGCACGCGGGTTGGCGATCGCAGCCTTCTACGACATCCACGGAAGGAAATGGAGTGACTTTATTAGTATTTTTATTTGTATATATAATGAATGTGATCGCTGTTTGCTGAAATACAGTTTCACGCCTAGTTTTAATAACAGGCAAACATATGTACACTTTCGAACGCAGGCACTGAAATGACCATACAACACACTCTCTTGTCTACTAGATGTATAAAAGCTAGCATATAAATGATTGCGCTACATATAATAGGATAGATTTTTTGTGTACAAAAATGTAGGTATTTACTTTTGAAGTAAACAAACACACCTAAACACCCTATGCTAAGATTGGCTGGAAGAGATCTCTCTTAGAGATAAGTTCGCCATTGTAACAATGCTATGTAACTAATTTTCTAATTTATGATTTGCAATAATACGTAGTTGTTTTCTGAAACACGTTATTATTACTATACTGATTTGATTACGACCTCGTGGCGCAGCGGTAGTGCATCTGCATTCCATGCGAGAGGTCCCGGGTTCGAATCCCGGCTGGAGACAAATAAAAATAAACCCCAGGTCTTGGATGTTTACATGTTTGTGATGTCGCTGTTTCTGGTTCGATCTCACGACACAGGGTATCCTAGTGTGGGGCCAGAAGCAATGTATGTGCCTGTAGGTAAATGTTTATGTTTATGTTAACAGTGATTATGCCTGTAAAGTTTACTTGTGAGCCTTGGCCACATTACAAACTTGGCTTTTCGTTCATGTTCATCATCATCATTCAGCCACTAGAAAGACCGGTTAGAAGCGGCCTGCATCCAGCGCCTTCTTGCCACTTGGATGAGTTTATCTGTCCATCTGTACATCGTTCATGTTCGCTTGGTCTACACTCACAAGAGTAGCATATTTGGCTGAAGCGCACTTTAATTGGGCTCCCGGTTGTCGCAGTTGGATTTATGTATTTGGGACTGTGCGGGAAAAAGGGAACATAAAAGTACTTTTTCGGTTGACACGAGTATTTTACGCTGTATGGGATAGCCAATTTAAATGCTATTGTACCACTTTTGAACTTTATTTAAATCCAAATATATTTTTGAGATGTAAACAAGAATTTGATTGAGTACAAGCTTATTTAAGCATTGCTTATGCTATAAACTATTACTTTAAACGTTACTCCAGCGCCTCGTTTGTCTAGCGGTATCACGTCTGATTACCATGCCGGAGGTCGTGGACTCGATTCCCACTGGGGGCCGCCGTACATTCGTACAAATGGCCTCAGTCTGGGTGTAGTTCCATGTTTGCGTATGTCCTTGCCTAGTTACCATAGCATAGGATATCATAGTTTGGGACCAGAACAAGTGATTGTGTTGTGTAAAAGGTACATAGATAGAGACATCCATCAGCTATCAACGAAGTTGAAAAAAATATCCGCTAATAGGTAACCTGACAGAGGTTGTAGTGTCCAAGTTTCAATAAATTTGTCTAATCATTATGCAATTTACCTAAATATGAGACCCAAGATAATTACCGAACGATGACTAAATAATGATCATTTTGCGAAATCCCATAGAAAAGCGATTTACAGTTTTTCCCGAATTTTGCAATTTGTCGGAAAACTTGTCTTTCCCTAAAAAGATTATTATCACTACCATGAAGATTAAACAAACTTAGCCAAATCAGTCTAGCTGTTCTCAAATGATGCCCTTACCAATAAACATAAATCTTTTTTATTTGAGACTGTTTTGTGAAATCCCATGGAAAAAAATCATTTCCAGTTTTAAGCGAATTTTCCAATTCATCGAGAAACTTTAAAAAAAATTCAAAAACCTAGAAACATTTTTATTTGGACTATTACGTACTCAGTTTATATGCTTTGCAAAGAACAGCATTTAAATTTTATTTAAATACCTAAAGGGTTTATTTAAAGTGCAACAACCCATTTTTATACGGTAAGCACTGTGATTTGTAATAGCTAAGATAAATTAAAATTACGAGCTGCTTTCAGCTAGGTATGTAGGTTAAGAAGAATGAAAACAGTGTGATCTACGAGCCCATCTCACAACGGCCAAAACTGTTGAAAACTCGGCCAAAGCTTTTTAGTTAAGCAGTTGCCGGAAATTACATGTAGGTCGAACTTGCTTCGGCTTCTGTCAAAAGAAAGCGGAAAAGCATCCCACTAAGTAATTATTCCACAATGCTGCCACATAATAGGGAAACGTATTGCAGAAAGGTGCGGTGAAACTTAAGAAGGCGGCTCACGAAGCGATACCCATACAAACGCTGTTGGGTTTATTTACAAACGACACGCCGGATCGCAATGAAACTTTGTTAAGTTAAAGGATACAAATCGAGGTTTGGTCGTGTTTAGAGTATAAAAATAAATTAATAAATAACAAGTTAGAGCCCGATAAGCCTTTTTATAGAAACTTCTCATGAAGCTCTAATTACATAAAACATAAGCAGCCTATATTATGTCTCCCGGAGGGCACAGGCCTTCTTTCAGAGAGCGTATGGGGTTAATCACCACGCGTGCCCGCCGCGGATTGGCGATTTTAAGTGCTGAGGTATGTGAATAGCTCAGACACTCAGGTTTCCTCGCGATGTTTTCCATAACCGTTAGCGAGTGGTATTGCTACTATAACTTCACAAATGTACATAACCTAGTAAACAAAGTTAGGTACATGCCCGCACAGGGAATCTCTCGCTTCCGAGTCCAATGTTCTACTCACTAGGCTACCACCGCTGATTAGATTGCATCCAAGCTCTAATTAAATTTTAATTTATTTATTTGCAATTCTAAACCTGATCAAACCTGTATCGTACCTTCAACATATTAGCAAAGTTTCATATTAAAACCAAACTACGGTTGTATGAGAATCGGCTTGTGAGGCGCCCCCTTAAGGGGGTCATTCTATTCTACTCATAAATACAAGTAACTTTTACTATCAGGTCCGAGTTTCATAAAATTACAATTCGTAGTTTATTATGACAATTCGAGATACATTGCGTAGCAGAGTCTACGTTTTAGTCTGTGTGTTAATCGACTTTGCAATGTCGAATTGTCATAGTAAACTATGAATTGTATTTCTATGAAACAGGCCCCTGTCAGTCGGTCTCCTATACACAAGCGATGGAGGCGCATCGGTAGAACGACGGCCTCACATTCAGGAATTCTTGGTTTCAAATCCAGGCATGTACAGTCGACAGCAGGTTAACCTTACTGATATATTTGTTGCGAAGTCGTCCTTAACATAGCTGGTTAGAGTGCACTTATGTAAAGGTTGATGTGCTGTCGACTGTACCAATGACTTGGTGTTTTGCTTATTGAACCTGTAGGCGCAATATCACTCGCCAACAGTGAAGGAAAACGTACATAAACTCACGTCTGTATCCCTGAGGGGTAGGCAGAGACCACGGACTACCACTTGCCACGATCCTGACAGACCACTTTTGCTTCCTCAACATTCATTAGTTGTTGCATGCACGCACGCCCTGCGCGTACTTCGGGTCCTTTTTATCTTGCCCTTTGCTAATACATCCCCTATTTGGTCGAAGTATGTCCTTCTGAGACGTCCTTTACCGGCCTTTTGAAGGAAAACAACATAAGAAAATCTGAGTGTCAGAAGTATTTGCACACTTTAGCGCTCACAATCGCCAATAGGCGGTGTGTAAAACTCTCTCTCTAAGAAAAGGCCTGTGCCTTGAAGTGTGACCAAAATTATTTGCTTATCTATTTGGAGTACCTACATATGTAATTACGTTCAATTTATTTAGTGGCTCTACGTTATCAGATTTTTGTTACGAAGTCCTAAACGTTGAAGTTTTGGTGATCTATCTGTTCTTACTAAAAGTTCGGTGGATAGATAACCAGATTTGCTTATCATTTTTCTCTTTCATACACGTGTTGGACATATTAATTTGTCGATACACGTTCTCTATCACTATTTTGTGAAGCAATTTCTGTAATTGGGTGAACGAAATGTGTATTTATTTTTAGATACATACCTTTTAACTTCCGTTCCGCTGGTTTTGTAATACCAAGCGACTTATTCTGTTAGGATAAGGATCACCAACACAAGCTGAAAACCATTGATTTTAATAAATTATTTTTCATTACTCATACTCTGAAAGGGGGTCATTGTTCATCCAGGCACCGTGCTGAAAGTGGTGCATGCCTGCTCTTAAGCAGAAAAGTATAAAAAAAAAAAATATGAATCATAGTTTATATTGAACAACGCAATGGTAGGTAGTAACCTATACAGCCATAAACGATTAATTCTTCATTTATTAGTTTTGTTGACATTTAAATTCTTTTTGATGTTTATAATTAATATAATGTACTTTATGTATTTATTAGTCACTTTCAAGGCGAGATGTAATTTGCGAAATAAATTTTATTAAAATATTGTTTAAGACACAGATAAAACCACCAAATACGCAAATTCAAAATGGCCGTCTTTCGCGGTCGCGCGCCATCTTGCGAATTGTGATGTACGGCTAGCACAAGTTGGCGCGCGAGCAATCTCGCCGCGAGCTAGACCATCCGTCTGTTTCGGCGTGATTTTCTTAAGTTTTATATTTTAAACTTGTTTTCATCTTTTAGTGATTAACATTAATAATTAATTTATATTATTTCTCTAACGCTCAATAACTGTACAAACGTTAATATAAATTGTAAGTGACTTTGTTTTTTAATAAAATAATTTTGATTTTAACTGGCTTGTGTTTACTTTCGTCGTATTCGTAATGAAAAGTAGAGTGTTTTACTCGGGTGATGGCACCCATTTCTGCCTCGAACTATTGGCGCTCTCACTTCGTTCGAGCGCCAAAACATCTCGTCAGGAATGAGTGCCTTTCAGCCCTCGGTTAACAATCTACTATTTATACACTAACGCCACTAAGTCTTGATGCGTTGTGCGTGCTAACTTGAAGCGGCAAAGGAACTAAAACAATGGTTTCATGCACTTTTACATCAAAAGCATCTAGGGTCTGTAGGAAGAAATTTGTGGGTAAACCAACAGCCTGAGTGTCGGAAGGCATCGCGGAGTTTGCGGAGGGTGGATGTGGATGGCAAGTGGCAGTGAGAGTTGGCACATGAGGGAAAAGGCCTAGACCTATATTAAAAGTCCCGCAGTGTGCAGTGGTTTTTATGAAATTCTAGTATCGTACAGTCTGTTTTCAGCCGCAACTCTGCTATTGCCCGAGATTCTTGCGCCAGTGTCGTCGACCTTTGAAATCACAAATCACAAATTTATTTCGACATCAAGAATTAACATTCAGTTTGCTGAACGTCAATTACAATGCTAGCCGCTGCCTTCGGGCCAAATATCCAAATAAAATTCTGACCATCTTTTCTGTCTTTTCTCAAATCATATTAAATATAATACGTCAGTTGCTACCTATGTGATAAGATTCTATGACTGCCATCAATTACATTAAATGCCATAAAATTAGAAAGTTACCAGACACACGAACAGCACCCATTCACGAGCATAACTCAGGGGTCAGACATAACAAGTCTCAACTAATTGAAAGGTTGATAACTGATCCTGAGAATTTGATAGTTTGGCTTCGTTATTGAGTGAAACTGTAACAATCGCAACAAGGTAACTTATTTCTCTAGCTAGACAATGCCCGCAAGCAAGTTCCGTAACACAATTACCAGAACAATCGTATCGAAAACAAGAAACCATTAAAGAGATCTCGGTTCCAGTTCTATATAGTTAAGGGGCAATAAGTCGAAGTGTCGCTATGTTGCCGGGGTCACAAACTAGGAAGATTGGGACGCCTCAGGGAGAAGGAAATATACGCTCTGAGCATTGACTAAACGAGTGCGAAGAAGCAATGAACCGGCACATCAGAATTATATCGTAGACAAATCAAGCTCAATAGGCCCGTAAGTTTCCAACTACAATTAGTAAGATTATTTAGAATTAACTACGTACTTAGTGTAATATGTCGTATAATTGGCAAAGAATTTAAAGTGTTTGATACACTTAAGAATAAGAACCTATTGTTATTGATATTTTTGAGTGAATCAAACTCAATTTTTTTTTGTCTATTACTGTTTTTAAACTCTTTCCTGTAATTCTACCAATATATATTAACAGTAAACATAACATAAACTCCCGCCTATATCCCAGAGGGGTAGGCAGAGACCAGGGACTGCCACTTGCCACGATCGTGATAAATCACTTTCGATTCATCAACATTCATTAGTCGTTGCATGCGCGCACACCTGTTTTGGGTACTAACAGTCTTTTTATTAAAATACGATTTCTCGTAAACACTCCTCAGAGGCAGTTTAAGTAAACTGGGGTTACGCCTTCACCATTGATTATTTTAACTGACAGAGTCAGTGCGTAAAGTGTTTCAAGGAATCGTGTTTTTAAATATTAGACTGTCCATCCAAAATCTTTCGAAGAGTTTACAAATTGTGCGATGAATTTTAGATAAAGAAAATAATAAAGGTCCATTGTAAAGGTCTTAGATAAAAAACTACGTATATATAATTGGTCAAACTAAATAATGAAATACATCAATGAACTCCGAACATAATTGCTGCCAAAAAGTGTACTGCGTAAAACCGTTATAGTATAATCAAGAGTTTCCAAGTGTAACTAACACTTAAATTCTTGGTTATACAATTACTCAAAATGTCATTACAGCAGATGAAAAAAGCATTCATACTCACATTATTGCGCAATGATTAAAATATAAAAATATACCCCTTTATGCACGGTCACTGTACGCTAATCAGACTTCTACGTTTTTTTCGTTTGCTGGAACTCGTACACTTTGTTGCCCGAATAGTGACGGGCAGGAGTGGGGAGCCGTCCGCAAATTGAATTGTGTCGGCAGTCGCCAGCGAGCCTGCGAGCGACAGAACCCGGGCTTCACTCTACTAAAGCTTAGTGTAAAACTGCCTAGTCCGAGTCACACAATATTTTTGTTTGATTTTGATCTATAGCCCAAGAGGCCAAGTTGATCGGCACTAGCTGGCCTAAATTGGAAGCAACCGTGAACCACCGTCAGAAGTGCAAATCTTTGGTTGAGGCCCTAGGAGTTAGACTCCGTACGCTGCGAATCGGCGCAGAAAACTGTGACACGAATTGCTGCGATGCTATTTCGAGCGACAATTTTGGAAACTTGGTCGTGATCGAAAGAAGAAGTGCTTACTTCTGATATTGCTAAGAAGATACAGTAAAATAAACAAAGATGATTTTGGGCTCATCCATTTATTACTATTATGAACGCCGATTCGCAAATTCTAGGGATGCGTCTCGCGAGCTCGCAGATTTTTACGATGCGACGTTGAATCGCAGTTTAGTGTAAGGGCCCTTTAAGGACCAAAAGAGAAGACACAATATTTGGTTACATATTAGGGGTTAAAGTATGAAATTGCCATTTTATTGCAATAGGTTCTTTGAATTTACATAGAATCTTCATGGTTTGAGGTTTTCGAATGAAACTTTTTTCAAATGGTTTCTATTTTGTTCTTTTTTTAAAAAATGTGAAACATTTGAATATCGACTTTCAATTGTTTTTGTTATTTAATTTAGACAAGAAAGATGGATACAGCGAAAATTCGAGTGATTTTTGAATACGAGTTCCAACGCGTAACTAACGCGGCAGAAACAGCCCGCAATATCAATGCTGCGTTTGGAGAGGGGTCTACTAATGAACGCACCGTGCGATTTTGGTTTAAACGCTTTCGTGATGGAAATTTCGACTTAAAGAACGAGCCACGAGGAAGACCGCCCACACAGGTGAATAACGATGAATTAAGAGAAATAGTGGAAGCCGACCCTAGTCAAACTACCCAGGAATTAGCGGCATTGTTTAACGTTACCTTACCCACAATATTGACTCACTTGCGTCAAATCAATAAAATAAAAAAATACGAAAAATGGGTGCCTCATGATTTGACTGATCTGCAGAAAGAAACGCGTGTCGAAACTTGTGTTGCCTTGTTGAACCGGTACAGAAATGAAGGAATATTGGATCGAATTGTAACATGTGATGAAAAGTGGATTCTTTGTGATAACCGGAAAAAAAATGCAATGGCTGACCCCTGGTCAAATGCCACAACAGTACCTATTCAAAAATCACTCGAATTTTCGCAGTATCCATCTTTCTTGTCTAAATTGAATAACAAAAACAATTGAAAGTCGATATTCAAATGTTTCACATTTTTTAAAAAAAGAACATCATAGAAACCATTTGAAAAAAGTTTCATTCGAAAACCTCAAACCATGAAGATTCTATGTCAATTCAAAGAACCTATTGCAATAAAACGGCAATTTCATACTTTAACCCCTATTATTTACAAAAATGCCGGCGCCTATTGCCCGATATTGCGGGCTGTTTCTGCCGCGTTAGTTACGCGTTGGAACTCGTATTAAAAAATTACTCGAATTTTCGCAGTATCCATCTTTCTTGTCTAAATTGAATAACAAAAACAATTGAAAGTCGATATTCAAATGTTTCACATTTTTTAAAAAAAGAACATCATGGAAACCATTTGAAAAAAGTTTCAATCGAAAACCTCAAACCATGAAGATTCTATGTCAATTCAAAGAACCTATTGCAATAAAACGGCAATTTCATACTTTAACCCCTATTATTTACAAAAATGCCGGCGCCTCACTTGGCCACACGTATTTGCGTAAAAATCTCTTAAGGCCACTTTACGTCTTGAAATCCGTCTCGCCCGCACATGCTAACATTTTGAATGATTCTAAAAAAGTTTTACACTTTTATAAATGTAGTCTGAGGTTTTGTAGTACAGTCATGTGGTTTTTACTGCAAAGCCTCAGACTACATTTATCAACCTCTTGACGGTTACCTGGAAAGTTTTCCGGGAATTTTTGAAAATGCGTAATTTTATAGATTTTGATGTCCTCTTTCCGAATTTCAGCTTTCATTTCCAACATGGTGGCAATAGGCGCCGCCATGTTGGAAAAATAAGCAGTTTTTTATAATATCTCCTTGTTGCGATAAAAACGTTGATATAGATCAAAATAAGTAATAATAAATTTAAAAAAGATTTAAATTAGATATCCAGAGCTGGAGTTCAAGCAATAGCACGACAACCTTCGTTCTAAACCTATCACCAGGTTCAGCACAAAATGCAGAGCAATGGGGACGGAAAATAAACAAGATCGGGCTAATTCCTGTCACCATTAACAGGGATCCCAATCTTGTGTCTCTTCAGGAATTAGCCAATGCTAAGCCTGGTGATAGGTTCGGAACGAATATCATCGTGCTACTGTTTGAACCACAGAACATAGGAATAAGTTTTTTCTGTTTTCTCTGTTCTGTGGTTTGAGCCCCAGCTTTGGATAGCTAATTAAAACTTATTTTTGCAAATGCAAAAGGAGATATTCCACGACCTGTGGATGCAGAAAGATTAGGTTAAAACGCTATGTTATATACAAGAATTATAGGATAACTCGCACGTTCCATTAAAAGATAGCTATTAAGAGGAAGAAACGGAGACTATTTTTGAGCAAACGTATGATGAAATCGCGAATGTAGAGGATTACGATAAAACTGATAATCCCATTGGCATATGACGAGAAATTTTTCTAAAGAAAGAAATCTGTGACATCGCGAGTGGCAAAGACACGAGCAAACGTATGATGCAGTCGCGAATGTAGAGGATTACGATAAAACTGATAATCCCATTCGCATATGACGAGAAAGAAATTTTCTAAAGAAAGAAATCTGTGACATCGCGAGTGGCAAAGACACGAGCAAACGTATGATGCAATCGCGAATGTAGAGGATTACGGTAAAACTGATAATCCCATTCGCATATGACGAGAAAGAAATTTTCTAAAGAAAGAAATCTGTGACATCGCGAGTGGCAAAGACACGAGCAAACGTATGATGCAATCGCGAATGTAGAGGATTACAATAAAACTGATAATCCCATTTGCATATGACGAGAAGGAAATTTTCTAAAGAAAGAAATCTGTGACATCGCGAGTGGCAAAGACACGAGGTTGCAAAGAAACCTATAAAATTACCCATTTTCGCGACCCTCGGAAAACTTCAAAGGTAAAACTGCCAAATTGCTACTGTTGCTAGATATATAAAGTTACGGATATTTCAGACATATATTTGTAATCAGTGTTTGATTAAAAAAAGTTGCTATTAAAATTAATAATTTTAGTATCAACTTTTCCTTATTAAAAACTCAGTGTAGTGAAACTGAAAATAATGTTAAATATCCGTAATTTAATTTTATAGCAAAACCTCAGACAACATTTATTAAAAGTATACAATGATTTTACAATAATAAAAAATATAGTCTGCAAGCGAGACGGAATGCCAGACGTAATAGCAGCATCAAGAGAATTTTGTCACAAAAATGGTATAATAATGCAAAAAAATTGTATTAATTTATAATAATTTTATTAACATGCCATTGACCATTCAGAACAAAGCAATGACTCGGCGCATCACCATGTTTGAAATACAAAACGCGTCGCATCTTAGCAAGATCATAGGACAAAGAGAAATCATTACGTAGTTATCCGTGGATATTTCCTGGGGTACTGTCAAAAGGCTGGTTTACATTTGCTTTTTTTTATACGTTTTTAGCATGCTAGGTATTTCAAGGCATACTAAAAAGCACGCATTTAGCAAATGTGAATGTGCTTGCTTTTTAGCACGCTAAAAAATCTGACTGGCAGTCAGAAAGTATCTAATAAAAATGGCGTCGCAAGTGAAGTTGACACGGTATTTGACAATTAAATTGTTAACAGAATACCAACAGAATACGAAAAACATGCTTGCTTGTGGGATTCGTGCAGCGTAACTTATAAAAACAATATTTTATTACAGCCAATAACTATTATAAAATTTTTACCGCTTGCAAACTAATTAGTGATTCCATATTTTCCACTTGCGATGCGTGTGCTTTCTTCGTTTTTTGAGAGAGCTTTTGTTAAAACTAGCTAGCATAGCAAATGTATATCGGCGTCTTTAATTAGCACTCTTTTAGTTTAGCATGCTAAAGAAACAGTACTAATTAGCACGGAATTTATAGCAAATGTAAACCAGCCTTAACATCCGCATCATAAAAAGATCCTACGTCACGGATAAGAAGAACGCACGAGTTTTGGTGCCAAACATGGCGACGCCGCAGCCAACTTTACTACTAACTAATTAAAACTTTCGGGACCGCAAACAAGATGGAGAAATAAAGAATAATAAAAATAACGCGCGCGTTTCACGCAATATCATCTGAAACGCCCGAGTAATTGGCTGTGACAGAAAGAAACAAAAAAATTTCTTTGGCATCTTAATATTTTTCTTTTTGCGTTCGCCAATATTGGCTTTTATTCGAGTGTAATGAGTTTGTTTCAAGTTGCTCTTGAGCGCACCTCTACTGAAGTTGAAATTAAAATATTTCATAATAAAATGTTAAATTAATTTGGTTTATTGGCAAAATTTAAACACTCGTTTCTTTTATGTCCCCGAAATATAGGATGAGAAATTTGCAGTCAAGGCTTAGAAACTCTTTCAGCTGTTTATAATGCGTGTACCAAAGTTCCTAATGTGTCCAAAAATGGGGGAAACCGTCCATATGGACAATATTTACTACAGAGACAGCTTACAAACAACTTGGAAATCGCAAAAAAAAAAAAAAGTTGTTCCATACTGCCTCGTTGGTCTAGAGGTGTCACGTCTGATTACCATGCCGGAGGTAATGGGATCGACTTCCACTCCCATTTGTCCAAATGAGCTCAGTCTGGTATTTAAGGGGTCCTAGTTTGGCACCAGGACAAGTGCTTCTGATGTGTGGAAGTTATTTATTTACCACCTTGCGGCATTTGTCTATGGAGCAGTTGTTTTTTTTTTTCTTGATTTTAATGTTGTCCCAGGGTAAAAGTGGTTTGTATTGCCAAGTGGGGCCCTCATTTTCGGATGTTAATGGGCATTTTATTACACTCAGTGTACGCGTGAATATTCTGAGCTACAATGATTATTTAATAACTATTATTTTAGAATTCAATACCTTTTAGCGGAAATTTATGATCGAGTTGGTATAGATTTCAAAATTTAGACGACACTTAATGCTCTTTTTTATGTACCGTATATGTATACATCCCACTGCAGGGCACATTTGTTCTCTCAGAGAAACAGTTTGAGCTTAATTACCACGCGTACCCACCGGGGATTGGCAATTTCAAGCGCTGAGATATGTAAACACCTCAGACACTCAGTTTTCCTTCACCGTTAGCGAGTGGTATTGCTACTATAACTTCACAAATATACGCTCTACGCTCTTAAAATTACGAATAACTTTAACTTAGTAAACAACCTTAAACTAGTAACCAACTTAAGTCCAGTATATTTTGAAGATACCCACAAACACTAAAGTTTCCGTCACATACTCTCAGTCAAATTGGACTTACTCGCTGGTTACTTTGCAGACACATTCGTGCAACTAAGGTTACGGTTGTGGTAGTTAAACAATGTTGCGTGTGCAATAAAGTATAATATATGTTGGAGCGTGGTCAACGCCTTCTACCGGACGATAGCGATTTCCTATTTTTGATTGTTTACTCTTTTATTTCAATTTCGGTAATCCGAAATAAACCTCATGTTTAATTGTCAGTTAAGATAATGAAGGTCATTTTGAATAATGACACTTTGACAACTATGATTTAGTTTGCTAGTCTGTGTTGTATTCGAGTTTGGTTTATGGTCGAAAACGTCTACTTCATAGTACGTGGATAGTCGCGCACGATTGAGCTCGTGTAGTTCTCTCTTAGTCTATCTTTTGGAAACGTCAAGCAGTTCCGGTATACAATAAAGAATATTCTTATCTTATCTTATCTTATCTTATCTTACGCTTGGGTAAGGTTTTCATAGTGCTGGCAACACTTTTAGTTTGTGGAGTGAATAGGTTGTTTAGTCTGTTAGATTTAGCTTTGTAAAGTTGGCAAGCCTGATTGAATTAGCTTACGAGTGAAGCCATGATTGAATCGAACGGCATTCCTTATTCTGATTCTCAAGTTTTAAGAAGTGTGGCCAGCTCCGTGTCAAATTTACCGCGTTTCCAAGTTTCCAAGTGCCTAATTATAGTGTACTTACTGAGTGTAAAATTGAGACTATTTGATAAAAAGTGTAGTGCTTAAGAACTCTCTGTCAAAGCCTACAACTTAAGGCTGTCTGTCTGTTTTTCTGACCACTTTATCTCTCTTACCGTAACAGGTAGTTGAAATTTTATTATATTGAATAACAATAAAAATATTTTTATGCACGCCTGGCCAAAAAGCGGGTTTTTCCGCACGCTACGCTTACGGGAAAACCCGATTTGAGGCCAAGTGACTTCTAAACTAGTAAACTTCTAAAGTAAACTTCTGCGATATCGGCCTTTCTTTATTTTACAGCCCTAGTTATGTAATGTACTATTTTAATACAGTTGCTCAAAAAGTGGCGTATGGCAGGGACGTATAGCGTTCGGGATGTGTGCTATTACATACTCGAGCTTTTTCTTTACCTTTTCCGAACTCATGCGTTTTCTTTCCCAACTGTCAAAATAATGTATATTAAAAAGAAAAAAACCAACCATGCCACCAACCATTTTTATGACGACTTGGCTGTATGGGCATAGTTTCCTTTGCGTACCCAGAATGGGTGAAGAAAAAAAAATCTCTGCTCATATTCTTTTGGCGCCATTTTCCAAAAATTTTCTTTATTAAATTGCTTCATTTTTCGCAACTGCATTAAAAATAGTCGGCTGCGCCTCGGCTCGGGTAGACATTTGTCGGAACTCTTTGCAATGACAGGCTTTCCGTACTCGTAATGAAATATACAATTTTTCATCCCCCCATCTCGGAAACAGTATTTTTGCTCTTCGATATCTGAGTGCAAAAGCCGTTTTTATCCGCTAGAGAATAAGGTAAATTGAATTTAGAACATCGAGTGCACTAAGTTTGTAAAGTCAAAACATCATTAGACCTATTTACTACTACCTCCATGATGCCGAATTTATTATATTACTTTTTTTAATTTGTTATAAACTCAGACTCGGAACCTCCTTTGTGTTTTTTTGCATTTAGTCATTTCCTGGCTGAGGTGGGATGAAAAGTTACGTGTTGGACTCGAGTGCAAAAATTTTTCACCTCGTGCCCTTTTGATTCCCTCGCTAACGCTCATCCTTCGCTTGCTCGGTCATCAAAATTGAGCACGCGGTTAAAAAGCAACTTTGCACTCTTGTATAACAAATAACTATTTTTGCTCTATCACAAAAGGGGTTATTACATACAAGTGTACAACTTGGTGTACTTGGTGTTATTATGGTGCAGTCCCTTTCCACAAATAATAAAAACTATTCAGTTAGGGACCCGCTATCTGTCCCGAACTGAATAGAAGAAAATATATATAAGCAGCCTATATACGTCTCACTGTAGGGCACAGGCCTTCTCTCAGAGGGAGAATCGGGGCTTAATCACCACGCGTGCCCACGGCGGATTGGCGATTTCAAGCGCATGTGAATAGCTCAGACATTCAGGTTTCCTCACGATGTTTTCCTTCGCCGTTAGCAAGCGGTATTGCTACTATAACTTCACAAATGTACATAACTTAGAAAACAAAGTCATAGGTACATGCCCGCACTGGGAATCGAATCTGGGTCTCTCGCTTCTGAGTCCAATGTTCCACCCACTAGGCTACCACCCCTTAGAAAATATATTTTTGCTAAATAAGTAACACAAATATATTACGTGCGTGATCCTCACTGCTCGAGTCCAACTCGCAATTGGCCGGTTTATATTATTATTGTTTTTAATTTTGTCAATAAATTCTTTTTTGGTACTTTTTCTTTCCAATTTCAGCATTCAGTTGGCACGTCACGGAACTTCCACGTACGTGAAGGGGTTCCCATATTCTCAACGTTCGGCAACTACACAATATCAAAATGCTTCCAACTCTGTGCGGTTGCCTCCTTTATGGGCTTCAGAACTATAGAGGGTTACTCGTATTTATAAAATGTACAATTACAAAAACATGTCGGCTAGACATGTTTTAGTAATTGTTCACTGGTCCTTTACACTTTTGGGGCTACCATTTTGTTTGCTATATTTAAATCTTTTTAAAAAATAAAATATCAAAAAACCTCTTTAGAGGCTAAAAATGCTACCTATGCCGGGACTTGAACCAGAATATAACTAAAATATCGTTGATTTTCTGCTTTGTAGTGGCTTGTTTGATATGTTATGCTTAAAACAATGTGTATTACATAGAACGTAGATATTCTTTTATGTAAGGCAATGATTACTGGATTGTAGGTGGACCAGGGCGGTAACGGAGTTGCGGCGAAGACCCGAGCGGCGGTCAGTCGGTAGACCAACAGCCCGATGGTGGGACGATGTGATCACGTCAGCAGGCGGTCCGTGGATGCGAATGGCGAGAGACCGCGAAAGATGGCGTGAAGGGGAAAAGGCCCATACCCAGCAGTGGGCAGAGGTGGGCTAATGATGATGATGAATGATTTACTGAAGGCTGCGACAACCATATTTGTCGGTGCAACTACTCCCTGTGACTTAACGCTTAGTGCCACCTGTTGGAGATTTATATCGATGTAACACGTATCGCCATCTATTACAGAAAATAGGAACTAAAAATACCCCCACCTCTATTGCTGGGAATCTACATTGTTTTATCGACACACTTTCTCGCTTGTCTGTTACCGTTCAAATAAAACTAAGTGGCACTTTTAAACGAATAAAATATTGAATAATTATCGAAGGAGCCCAGAAAAACCTACTGCACAAGCAGTGACATTAAAAAAAAATGTTTATGGTTAAATATACAAAAATACTCTATTTGGATATTTGTGAAGTTATAGTAGCAATACCACGCGATAACTGTGTAGGAAAACATCGTGAGGAAACCTGAGCGTCTGAGCTATTCACATACCTCAGCGATCGAAATCACGCGTGGTGATCAAGCCCATACTCTCTCCCAGAGAGAAGGCCTGTGCCCTACAGTGGGACGTATATAGACTGCTTATGTATACAAAAATACTTAGAAAAAAAATGTTGCTAAACACAAATTTTACACGAAATGCACATATTAAAAAAACCCTGTATGGCCCGATGTAACTATTTGGTAACTCACTTAGCCAAGTCTAAATCGGGCTTTTGGTGCAAGTTTCGTTGCTCAGCATTTGAAGCGTTTTAGTATCCGCCTCGGTCTCTACCGAAAGTGTATCTTTGCGTGGAAGTTG
Organism: Yponomeuta evonymella; assembly: GCA_963969515.1. NCBI lineage: Eukaryota > Metazoa > Arthropoda > Insecta > Lepidoptera > Yponomeutidae > Yponomeuta > Yponomeuta evonymella. The sequence continues at coordinate 9,564,301 of OZ018357.1, forward strand.
TCACGCTTAACTAAAATATTTGTCACTCTTACTCGAGACTTACTCTGTACTTTGTTTCAGTGCGAGTACGAGCTTGCAAGTCGTCTAATTAAGTGTTTAATTAGATTCCTCACACCACTCGCTAGCGTGTATGTAACATTGCGGAAGTTTCCTTCAGCCCTCTAAGCCCGCGGTTTTTTTGACTTCGCACGCACTTTTTGAAAAATATCAGAAAATTACATTGTTACCCTAGGGTAAAACATAAAAATAAACATTTACATACAGGCACATACATTGCTCCTGGCCCCACACTAGGATACCTTGTGTCGTGGGAACTAGAAACAACGATATCACAAACATGTAACTTATTTAGTCCCGAGACGGGCGGGGTTTGGCCATTAGTTCGAGAGACTAAATAAATCTTAAAGCCGAGGTAAACACTGTTCTTTTCATTACGAATAAACAATAAGGAAAGTAAAAATAAAAACATGATAGTTAAGCAAAAAATCAGTGAAAATCTCTGCTATACGGAAGTATAAACAAAACTCTACAACTCGAAAAAACAAATGAAGATCAGACTGCCCCTTTCCCGCCTATTTTTGTTCTGTAGCCGGCCAACTATTAAGCCATTATTTTTCATTTTCATCATTAAAAAATGGTAAATATTTTGCCCAAATCTATAGAAATAGTCGAAAGTACATAATTATAGTGCTGATGTAATTATAGTGCTGTCTTTATGGTATAACAGCAAGTAATAAAAACTAGCCAAATGCTAGGTGGACTCTCGATAAGGGTCCCACTTTGAATAAAAGAAGTAAACTTTTTGCTAGGTAAAACATTGCGTATGGAACCCCCGGTGAGCGAGTCCGACTCGCACTTGGCCGGTTTTTTATTTTCTGCTGGATGAGAAAATAAAAAAAAAAGAAATAAGATACTTACCCGTGGATGAGACCGCTGGTCTATTGCTGGCAAAAACCGTCCGTCTCTCAGGCTAAACTGAATCCACACAATTATCTGGTAAAACTTTGATGTACGTCGATTTCGTTGGATAACCTTCGAATGCAATAGCTGTATAAGCCTAAGCCTAAGATTTTTTATCTGCATAACAAAACTTACTTTATAAATGCAACTTATCCTCACTTTGTTAACTATAGAACCTATTCTGTTATATTACTCATTCCAGCCAGAAAATTGATACCACGCAAACAAAATACACATTGTAGTTAATGTACAACACCTTTAAAAGCCTATTTATTATTATTATTATTTATTATTATTTATTTGGGAAACTTGCAGCTTACATAATAAATGGATAGAGACTTAGAATAACTACACATAAGCTAAGAATAAGTTTCCGCATATAGTAACTAAGTGGCAAACATGTGCAAGTGAATAAAAAAAAAATTAAAGTAAGTCTACACCACACTTACACTCTACAACACCGAGGGCGCGTCGTTGAATGTTCGCAAGTTAGAAAACACTGCCATTAGACCAAATTAAATAACTAGGTACCTATCTCCAGAGAGAATACTTCTTGTCCACGCATCAGAAAGGGAACCGAAATGATGTTTGACGATCTCTTGCCTTACTGTGGCTATGTTTGAATTAAATAGATCAATGTCTAAACTATCACTTAAAGAGTTAAATAGATTACTCGCTCGTGCAAAGAAGCTATTTTGTCTATAGTTAGTCTTCGCAACGGGAACGTGCAATCTCATTGATCTCCGCGAACTGGACCTTGCAGGCACAACAATTTTAATATTAGCTAATATTAATATTGTATTATGTCATGAATTATTATGAGTAATATGATATGAACGTGATATTGGAAAACCGATCCAATTTGGAAAAAGCTCAGATTTATAAAGCACTCAATCGATAACGGTGATTTACCTTCGTCTTGTTTGAAAAGTGTTGCTACGGAAAAGTTACTCTAACCAAACCTTCAATGTAAGCTTAATTTTGCAAATAACTTAAAAATATGTGGTTAGTTCATAGATTTCCGAACTATAGTACTGCACTGCAGCGTTCATAACCAAAGCATCATCGTCATCAACACAATAATATATCGACGTATTGACAGCATGTACATAAGGTGTTTGTCGATAAACGAGCTTTGCTATATATTGGCAACCAACGGAGGTAGATAAAATAATATATATCTGACAGTGGACTATGAGAGTGGGCTGCAAGTGATGTAAATTACTTCGGCCAGACGTCGCTGCCTGTACGTAATACAGAGAAGTTTGTAAAGAGGCTCGAAATTTCGCCGATGCCTGCACTTGTCCATTAGCTCAGTTGGGAGAGCGCTGGCACGGTAAGCCAGAGGTCGCGGGGTCAAGTCCTGGCATAGGTGAAATGTTTAGCCTATAAATATGTTTTTTAAAAAACTTATGCCAATTATTGAATACCGGTAGGCTTAAATATCCACGGATTGTTGAGGGGTCAAAGCTCACGTCTCGATAGAAGAGCTTGCTTGGACAGGGTATAAGCGATTCATCAATTAGTGACAAATGTTTGCGCAGTCAGCCACGCGCTGCGGCGGCGCTGCAAATTTGCAATTAATGACGACGCACTGCCTTTGCGCTATTAATTAGGCCTTAGGGTAATAAAATGCATTTAAAAATTTATCATTTACTTAATACCAAAGCAAAAAAACCCTATGTTCAGGTACCCTATGTTACACGGGATGACATGAGAACTCTAACATAGAGAGAGGTTAAATCATACGACACACTGCTTTTACAATGTTAATTGGGGCTAACAACCATAAAGCAAATAACTCAACTGCCAGTTTAGATGCCCTGTGTTTCTGATTGCTTAATGATACATCAAAACAATCCACTACTAATTTAGGTTCCCTATGCTATTTCAAAGTCAAAGACAAAGTCAAAAATGTTATTCACTATAAAAATAAAATGTTTACTTAATAAACGTTAAAGCTGTTACTTTCACGATTAATAGATTATGCGGAGAAGAAGCTAACAAAAGAGTTTCTAGTCCACATTTATTCTTTTCAGAACAGGTTTGCATAATTAACAGAGTTTTCAACTAAAAGTTACACTAAACTAGATATAATCGTTCCCGTTAACATTGTTTAAATACCAGACATCCTTGTCTTCCCAATAATCCTTAATGTTATAATAGGCTTTTTTGCACAGAGTATGCTTAACACATTTTTTAAACCGCGTCGGTGGTAACTCTAATATATCTTGAGTAATGTTATTGCAGAACCGTATACAATACAGTGCTCCATAAAGGATGTATTAACTTTTGCAAGTCTAAAACGTGGAAATGACAATTTATGTTTATTCCTAGTATCAATATTGTGATGGCTACCAAAATTTTCGAAATTGCTGATATTTTTCCTAACATACACAATATTTTCATAAATGTATTGACTTTCAACTGTTAAGTGTTAGTTTCTTTAAAGAAATCCCTTAACGAGTCCCTACTACCTAGCTTGTAAATAAATCGTAATTGAATTGTAACAACGTATGAATTGTAACAACACCAATAGACTTATAAATCTGTACAAAAGTTTAAAAGTTATGGTTAGAACGGGCAAACATACCGACCTAAATGACCTGTAAAATATGGCAATTCTTTTTTAGACAGTCGCGTAATGAATGTTAAAAATTAGTCTCGCCGGTCACTCCACGAAAACTACGTATGTGCAATTATTAATCATAACATAACATAACATAACATAACATAACATAACATAACATAACATAACATAACATAACATAACACAACACAACACAACACAACACAACACAACACAACACAACACAACACAACACAACACAACACAACACAACACAACACAACACAACACAACACAACACAACACAACACAACACAACACAACACAACACAACACAACACAACACAACACAAAATGACATAAAACATAACATAAACTCACGCCTGTACCTCAACATTCATTAGTCGTTGCATGCAGGCACGCCGGTTTCGGGTGCTTTTTATCTTGCCCTTTGCTAATACATCCCCTATTTGGTCAAAGTATGTCCGTCTGAGTCGTCCCTTACCGGCCCTTCCATCCACATTCGCTCGATATATTTGTTTTGTCAATATTTCTTTCTTCATCCTCTTCACATGTCCAAACCAACGCAACATTTCACATCCTCTTTCAGTCCACAACGTTTTCTAATCACACTATTGCGTATCCTGTCATTCAAAGTAACACCAGACATACTTCTCAAGGACCTCATTTCTACTGCATTAATCCTACTTTCTTGCTTCTTTTGTCATACCCTAGTCTCGCTAGCATACATAAGTGTTGGGACCAGCACTCTATTATGGATAGCCAATCTAGCTCTTTTGGAGATGTTTTGGCCACTCACATCGCAATGCACCATTTACACAATTTCCTGCTTTTACTCTTCTTTCTGTATCACCTTCACACTTTCCATCCCTGGTAAAGAGGCTCCCCAAATAGACAAATTCTTTCACTTGCTCCACTTATTCCATAACATTTTTATTTTATTTTTTTTATTTATCCTATTTACGTCCCACTGCAGGGCATAGGCCGATAACGTCGTGGGAAAATCTGAGTTGCTGAGGAGTTCACATACCTCAGCGCTTGAAATTGCCAATCCGCGGTGGGCACGCGTGGTAATTAAGTCCGTACTCTCTCTCTCTCTCTCTGAGAGAAACAAATTACATACATTACGGTGGTGAATTTGTTAAATATAATATATCGAAAGAAAAGATTCAAATGTACTTTCGCTTGACTGTTAAAATAGTTACAATGCATCGTTCATTTTGTAAAATGTTACATGTCGAAAAAAACGATTTTTGTTTTTTCATCGAAATTTTATAAAAAATTGATTCTGTCACACGTGCAAGACATCGTAATCCTCGGTCTGATTGGCTGTGACAACAACATTATTACGACTGAATGTTATTCTATTTTCCTTATTTTCATTCTATTTCGATGAAAAAACAAAAATCGTATTTTTTTGACATATTATTATGACATTTTGCAATATGAACGACGGTGCTTATATCACAAATTTTACATATACATATTACAGACTTTCAGAATGTGTGTAAGATATTTTTTCTTTTTGTGGAGACGTTTGCAAGGAAAAAATAAAAGTATTCTTTGTATTAATTTACCTTATCATCTATCCATATGCTAGCCGGTGCTTATATCACAAATTTTACATATACATATTACAGACTTTCAGAATGTGTGTAGGATATTTTTTCTTTTTGTGGAGACGTTTGCAAGGAAACAATAAAAGTATTCTTTGTATTAATTTACCTTATCATCTATCCATGTGGCGGGTGATGTTTGATTGAGTTATGAACAAAATATGATTTGCAATGTATTATCCAGGCTTGTCATTCATGAAATCAAAATATGGCTCAACAAACTCACTAACTATTTCGTAACTTTAAAGAGGCGAAATGCGGAATTAAAAATACTGCTCGTAACTTTGTCCGGCATTCGCTCCGCAAATTCTGAGGATTTAGGACGAACGAGTAATATAAATTAAAGATTTTTCCTTTGCCATTCCATTGATATTAAATACTAGGTGAGTTGAGTACTCACTCTGCCTAAGAAGGAAGTTGGCTAATAAAAAGTTAATATATTAGGCACCCTGGTCTTTATCTGCTCTCATTTAGTTATATAATTCGCAAAGATTAAGACCGCCCCTCAAGGTGTAATTCTCATGCAAACGTAGTTTGGTTTTAATTTACAAACGACATGTCGGACCTTAATGTCACTTTAGCAATATGTTTAGAGGAAACAAGGTTTGCTCATGATTACAATGAGAATAACAGAAAAAAAGGAAATTATAGCCTCATGAGACTTTTCATAGAACTATTCTCAAGGCTATAATTTCATTTTGATAAGTTTATTTCCAATACCAAGCACGAACACCTTATTCAAACTACATATTTTGACTAAGGTGTAGGGTTTTCAACCGAATATATTAAAAGCGAAGTGTCTGACACAAATAATGCCTTTTTTACGAACATGTTCACAAATCGCTTTTAGAATATAACACAGTAAAATGTCAATAACAAAAATTAAAGGAAAATACATTGCAAGCCAAATAGGTTTATAGACCTCTGTTTCGTTGAAAAATTTTAGCATGAATTTATACACTCAGAGGCAGTTCTGAGTCACATTTTTTATCCTCAAGGGCTAGTCCCGGTTCGACATAGTGCGTTTGGGTCATGGAGTATAATATTCAAGTAGTTTTACAAATTTTAAAGTAACGCATATGACCGAATGGTTCCGACAAGATGGACACTGATGACTTTTTAGACCTAGGTGGAGAAAGAGAGACTACCTGAACCACAGAAAAATCTGTATCAGTGATCTGAACGCGTATGTGTTGGCATGGCGTGGCCAAAGTCAACCCCTCGATTTGAGTAAGCAAAGCTTAATGCATATTTTAATCCATGTATCTATATAAGTTAAAGCTGTAAAAATAATAATAATCCCGAAAGAACAAGCCGAAAATAATGAATGTCAGTCATCACGTCTCTAACGCGACAACAGGAAAGCTTGTCGCCGTTGTAAAACCGGGCAAATTTCCCTCGGATTACGGAAGTATAAAAGAAAAATCTGTCTTCAATTTATTTAACTTGCGTTCACGATGATTGATGAGGAAGTGGGTCTAACCCGTTTTCCCGCGGGGTGCAAAATGGAACAACAAACAGAATAGCTTATTTTGCGACAAAACAAGATGAATGGGATCCCATCATAATTTTTTGTCCAAAATGGAGAGAGCGAAAAATTCGAGCATCCATTTTCGTTAGTAAGTACCTACCTGAATGGTTTAAACAATTTATGATAGGCAGAGGTAGGCATTTACTGGTAAAATATGGAATATTCCATTTCAGTCTGACGTCGTTATTTAATTGTATTGTGAACATTTTACGAAATTTCGAGGGAAAAGAAGAGTAAACGTAAATAAATGTGACAATTTTAAATGTTAATATTGAATGATTTAATAACAATTTTAACTGTTTTAATAAATGGAATTATACAATTTTCTTACAAAAACAGCTATTAATATTTGTAAGCCATTATCTTAAAAGCATGTAAAATGTCTATAATGCTCACAAATGTTTAAAGGTAGCATTAATTATTGACTGTCTCAAACGGAGACAAATAATTTTGTTTGAAAGCTATACCGTTAATATAGCGCCCGTCTGCGTCGAACTTTTGACATTCTCTTAGGACGACACGGCTTATAGATCCTACAGACTCATCCTAAAAGAACACTCAAAAAGCGTGAATGTGGGTAGCGTCTCGCCTTCTCGCTCTCGGGTTCCTCTGTTATTACTATTACATAAAGCAGTGTAGCCGTGGAGTGCCGGCGTAAGAATAGCACTCCCCCATAACTTCTCGTGGGTGTCGCCCTGCTATTCCTGATCAAGGCGGCGGTCACGGTAACGGCAGGATAGGGGGTGCGAAGAATCCCCGGGTTACAGAAGGCCGCCAGAAACAACTGACCTTGGCGATGTATAATGGACGCAGGTTACGGCTGGACGAGCACCTGGCACAACTGGAAGTCGAACTCGAGAAGGTAAAGTGGCACGTTCTTGGGTTATCCGAAGTCCGAAGAGAGGGGGAGGACACTGTAACCCTTGAATCAGGCCACCTTCTATACTTTCGAGAGGGAGACCAGTTGTCTCAGAGTGGCGTAGGGTTCCTGGTCAATAGAGCTTTCTGCGACAACGTTGTAGAAGTGTCAAGTGTATCGAGCAGGGTTGCGTACCTCATAATTAAATTAACTGAGAGGTATAGCCTCAAGGTTGTGCAGGTTTACGCACCGACCTCGACGCACTCGGACGATGAAGTGGAAGATATTATGTTCGATGACATATCGAAGGCCTTCCACTCCACCACTAAGGCCCACTACAATGTTGTCGTGGGGAATTTCAACGCCAAAGAATTGCAGCGAATCGGTAGTAGGATCCCATGGTTATGAAAACAAGAGTCAAAGGGGGCAAATGCTTGTCAACTTCCTCGAAAGGGAGGGGCTATTCTTGATGAATTCATTCTTCAAGTAAAAGCCCCAAAGGAAGTGGACATGGCAGAGCCCCGACACTATGACGAAAAATGAGATCGATTTCATCATAACGGACAAGAAGCGTATATTCAGAGACGTCTCCGTGATCAAAAGGTTTAATACCGGAAGTGATCACCGACTTGTGCGAGGCTCTCTGAATATCAATTCTAAGCTCGAACGTGTCCGTTTGATGAAATCCAGGCTCCGACCAACCCTGCTCTAAACTATAATGAGGTCTGAAAAGTTCCAGTCTAATCTGGAAAACCGATTTGCTGCCGTGGAAACCACAAATGGCCTTGACATTGACCAGGCCCTCGAGAATGTTGTCGGAATCCTCAGGGAGTAAGGGATGAGATTTTGCGAATTGCATCGTTAAGGTAGGAATTCAAAATTTTCGGAAGAAACACTCAAGCTTATGGAAGAACGACATGAACGCCCACCAGACACTGCGTCAGAAAGGCATGCTCTAAACAGGAGAATTGGCAAACTAGTTCGACGCGATCTCCGATGCTCCAATACTTGTTGTATAGAACGAGCAATGGAGCAAAATTGGGGATCTAAAGTGTTTGTCCAATCTCTTGGGAGAAGCCATCTGACGAAGTTGACCACCACGAATGAAGTGGTCGTTTCTTCCATACAAGTTGTTCTTTCGGAAGTTGAAAACTTCTACGGCCAGTTATACGCTGCGCACGCATATCGGCCTGATCCCGAAAATGAGGATTCCAGAACTACATTGACACGCCACTACACTGAAGACTTGCTAGAAGTCAGCCTAGACGAAAGCCTTGACGACCTCGTGGCGCAGCAGTAGTGCATCTGCATACCATGCGAGAGGTTCTGGGTTTGAATCCCGGCTGGGGACAAAAAAACCCCAGGTCTTGGATGTTTACATGTTTGTAATGCCGTTGTTTCTGGTTCCCACGACACAGGGTATCCTAGTGTGGGGCCAGAAGCAATGTATGTGCCTGTATGTAAATGTTTATGTTTATGTTTAAATCGTAATGGGTCTTAGACAGCTTAAAAATGGAAAAACCCCTGGAGATGACGGTATTACAACTGAGCTCCTGAAGTCTGGCGGTAAACCTGTAATGAAGGAGCTCCAGAACATATTTAATGCTGTCCTCTTTGATGGCAGAACTCCGGAGGCGTAGAGTAAGAGTGTTGTGGTGTTGTTCTTCAAAAAAGGTGATAAACCCTCCTGAAGAACTACCGACCCATTTCACTCTTGAGCCACGTCTGCAAGCTGTTTTCAAGAATCATCGCGAACCGTCTTGCGAGAAGACTTGATGAGTTTCAGCCACCTGAGTAGGCTGGCTTTCGATCGGGTTACGGCACCATATACCACATTCACACAGTGCGGCAGATTATACAGAAGACCGAAGAGTATAATCGGCCCCTGTGCTTAGCGTTTGTAGACTATAAAAAGGCCGTTGACTCGGTCGAGACCTGGTCTGTTCTGGAATCTTTGCAGCGATGCCAAGTCGACTGGCGATACATCCAACTGTTGAGAGGTCTGTACGACGCCGCTACTATGGCCGTCCAAATCCAGAACCGGCAGTCTGAGCCTATCCCCATACATCGTGGTGTGAGACAAGGGGATGTTAATTCCCCGAAATTGTTCTCAAATGCATTGGAGGCTATGTTTAAGACACTGGACTGGAAGGGGTACGGCATTAACATAAACGGTGAGTACCTTTCACAATTGCGATTTGCAGACGACATCGTCATCATGGCAGAAACGCTGCAAGATCTGCAACATATGCTGAGTGGCCAAGCTGATTCTTCCCAACACATTGGTCTCCGGATGAACTTGGATAAAACGGATAAGTTCGGAGCCAATTGCAGTTCAAGGCAGTATTCTCGAAGTTGTTAAGGAGTATGTTTACCTCGGGCAAACCATGCAGTTAGGTAAAAGCAACTTCGAGAAAGAGGTCAATAGAAGAATACAGCTGGGCTGGGCAGCGTATGGGAAACTACGTCGAGTCTTCACATCGCCAATCCCATAGAGTGTCAAGACGAAAGTCTTCAATCAGTGCGTCCTACCTGTCATGACATATGGTGCCAAAACGTGGGCACTCACGGTGGGGCTGGTCCACAAATTTAAAGTCGCTCAGCGTGCTATGGAAAGGGCTATGCTCTGGGTTTCTCTGAAAGATCGAATTCGAAACGAGGTGATCCGACAGAGAACCAAAGTCACCGACATAGCCCACCGAATTAGCATGCTGAAGTGGCAGTGGGCCGGACATATTATCCGAAGAACTGATAACCGATGGGGTAGACGAGTTCTCGAGTGGAGACCGCGGATCGGTAAACGTAGTGTGGGACGTCCTCAGACTCGGTGGAGCGATGATCTTCGCAGGGCGGCTGGCAAGAGCTGGATGAGAGTAGCCGAGGACCGTGCTCAGTGGCGTGCTATAGGAGAGGCCTATGTCCAGCAGTGGACAAGCATAGGCTGATGATGATGAAAGCAGTGTTTTGTAAACTGTAAGTCAAACCCCCCTAGGGATCACGACGTCTTGCTCGGGGGGTTGCGGTCGCCAGCCAGGTAAAAGTAAAATGCAAGGTTTGTAGTTCCACTAGATGTAAAATTGGCAAAATCGCCAATTTGGCAATTTGGTGGTGGTAGAATAAAACAAACGGTGGGGAACGGTCGGGATTTGAGGGAGTTTAAAATTTATCTTTTATTTTCGAGAGCGCTGAGTTTTAAGATATTGAAATGAAGATGTCAATCCATTGAAAACCATTAATTCAGTACATTTTAAGCTGCGCTAACAAGTGCCTATGACAAAAATCTTTTATAGTTGAAGGCGCTGGGTTTTATGAAAAATCAATGTACCTACTTTTGAAATTGGCATCAATTTAATAAATCGGGCGCGCTAAAGCGCGCTTATAAGACAATTCTTTTATAATAGAAGGCGCTGAGTTCTTGTGAAAATGCCACAGTAAATTTACTAAATTCTCTGGCTAGCTTACAAGAGAGATATTTTGTTTTTGCGGGCACTGAGTTTTTACAGAACTGAATTAAGTTGGTTCAGATTTATAGCTTCTAGATTTCTTGACTTCTCGCCGTGAGTCTGTTATGTAGGGACCATTACGTAGACGTACGCATAAGCTCATAAGAGCGAGCGCTGTTCTAACCCCGCGGCCGGCCAGCAAAGTCAGGGCATTTGTAAGTTGTACGACTTTTATAAGAGTTCCCAAGGGTCAAGCAAAAGCTGAGGAATTACGAATGTCTCCGACAAGTACGTTTCTCCGATCAGACAGTGGTCAAGTATGATAAACTATGAGGCACAACTGTATATATTTTGGTAGCCGGTAAATGCATATATAAGTATTGACTGAAATTATTGGACCTAAGACTCGATCTAAGCCTTTTAATAGAAATAGGTATATAAATTTGAGAAGAAAAAATACATTTATTCAAATTGTCACAGAAACACAAAGTAAACACGAAGGTAAAAAAAAAACAAAAATAAAAACAAAACAATCGTGAAGAGAACATGTGAGGCATATAGAGTCGACGGCAGCCGGGTACCATACAGTAATGTATGGCACCCAACCACCTCGGACTCCAAGCGCCTCAGGTGCTTCCGTGACAACAAAAAAAGGGCTCCAACTCAGCACACTTTACTGATGTGTGCTATAGATAGCATAACACCAGAAAAACTAATTTTCAGTTGGTACCATGTACAAAGACTGTGTGTTTTACTTAGAATGCTCTACTACTAGTTTGTGTGTCTACGGTTAAATCGTCAGAATAATTATCTTCAAAATAGCAGACAAAGTTTATAGTTTTACTGACAAATTTTTTCACCAAAAAACGAACAGTTAACCAATCGAATCGTAAGCCTAAAGGCGCGGCAATGAAATAGCGATAAAGCGATCTGCATAAAGATCAATCGTCTAGACATTTTCAATTTAATTCAGCTTATCCAAACGTATTGAATGGAGTGCGGAGGGATAAGGATTGTCGCAGTCGATGAAGTCGAAATAAAAGACGCAAGAAACTACTCTTTCGACTTGGTTAGTTCAAACTGGTGGTCCGTGATTTAGAACCCTTAGTATTATCCGGAAAGCGACCAGGTTATCTAGTGACGAGGACACAACTATACGCGATCAGTTTTGGATAAATGCCAGGAGGCTTTCCTGATCCGATCGTATAACCCAGGATCAGTTGGGCCTTTACATGACTCTTTTATACAAAAAAAAATCGTGCATATTGCACGGTAAAAAATTGAAAGTGATTGAACAACTACTTGCTTCTCTTTCTCTTTATATACGAGGTGTTTCAGAATGGTCCTGCAGAGCTGGGGGTTATTTTATTTGTCAATACACACAACTATACTAGCTTTTACATCATCATCATCATCATGAACCATTCGACGCCCGTTGCAGGATGTAGGCCTCCCTCATGGTTTTCCAAGCTTCCCAGGAGACGGGCAGCAGCATCTTCCTGAGATTCCAACCGCATACTGCGATCGCCAACCCGCCTGCTAAGCGGGGCGATTATGGCAAAACCCCTCATGGTTAAGAAAACCACGAGGGAGGTCTATGTCCTGCAGTGGGCGCCAAAGGGCTGATGATGATGATGAATAAAAAAGAATCGTATTAGTGAAAAATTACCCTCTTCTATTATAAAGGACCTTTCTGAAATACGTTTCATACAGAAATATTTTACGACCGAGAGGTAAATAATTGTTCAATCCTTTTCCTTTGTCAATCGCAACCTTCATATATCCTCAACAAAGATAACCATGGGAGTTGTGGAAGTTTGTGAACTTAACGTAGATACTTATTGAATTTTGACGTTTTATTTCCTTTCCGGTCCCATGGAAACGAAATGGCGACTGTCAATGACGCAGTTTTATGAACGTAGGTGTTAAGCCAGGGCAAGAATCCAGGTACCTACAGTTTTCACATCTGAAAGATTTCATTTGATAGGGCAGCGTGGAAGGATTAGATTATTACACTATCATATTTGTAAATTCGCATGTAAAGTAAAGGTAAAGTAAAAATGCACTGACTGCGACCAACAAACATAGAAAATTTGACAAAAAATAATGAATTAATAACAAAGAATAATATCATCATCATCAGCCATTTAACGCCCACTGCCAGGACATAGGCCTCCTTCGTGGTTTTTACAACCATGACGGGTGTTGCCATAATCGCCACGCTTACTTGGCAGGCGGGTTGGCGATCGCAGTAGGTATGCGGTTGGAATCTCAGAAAGACGCTGCTGAGCGTCTCCAGGTAATTGATTTCCTTAGTAGCCTTCTACGACGGTTTACTAATGTATTGCCAAAAATCGTTTCCCAAAGTATTACTTCCCAAACTATTTTCCGCAAATTATCACTTGGCAAAAAAACATTTCTCAAAACAACTTAAAGCAAATAAACAGTTAGCAAAAGTTATTATGGCAAGTTATTGTTTACCAAATAAATACTTGGTCAAAATTCATTTTACCAAGCATTATTCAGTCAAAAGTATAATTTGACCAAATGAATAAAATGCGAAATGTAAACTAGAACAAAAATTTTTTTGTTTGACTCAAAACTAAGTTTTTTAGTGAAATATTTTTTTTCGCTTTTATATAAAAAAAAAGAACTAACACCCGAAGTTTCAGGATAGAGCGTCGCAGCGCTCCGCTCCATCCTGAAACTTCGAACCTATTTTTGCTTATGTGTACTGACCTAACAACCAACTTTTTACACCAAATTGCTTTCGTAAGTTTTTTTTAAATCAGAATATAATACTACAAATAAATGTATCTTAAGCTTAAATTTTTAAATTACTTGTATTTATGCCTATGTATTTAACCACATGAACAAAATGCGAAATATAAATTTAATCAAAGAATTATTTGCTATATAACACTTGCCAAAATAAAACGTTAGCATAATAAACGTTTGTCTTAATAAAACTTGACGCAGTAAAATTATGCGAAATGATAATTTGACCAAATGAATAAAATGCGAAATGAAAACTTACTAAAGTTTCATTTGGGAAATGAAACTGATGCCATAAGTTTATTGGGAAGTAAAATTTGGCGAAAAATACTTTGGCTACACGGCGGTATCCCTTCTACGACATCCACGGAAAGAAATGGAGTAACGCTATTCTTAATCCGGTGCCACACGGAATAACAATTATACAGTTGGCAAAAAAGGTGTTAGTTCAGCATGTGCCGCCAGAGACTAGACATGCCTGCCTGTTGACTGCGCTGTTTTTCAGCACTCACCTGCTTAAAAATAATCTACAAACTAGTTCCTTATCCTACATACAAACTAATGAGTATGACATGATTGAGTTGTCAAGTGATTTAAAGTAACAGTTTCAGCAGTCATACAGAAGACAGGTAACACCTTTGTGTTCTGAGGGTAACACGGTGTGTGTGTGTGTGTGTGTGTGTGTGTGTGTTTGTGTGTGTGTGTGTGTGTGTGTGTGTGTGTGTGTGTGTGTGTGTGTGTGTGTGTGTGTGTGTGTGACTCCACCATGCTTGGCTTGGCTTTTTTCAGATTATGAAATTCCTAATTCCGTAAAGTAGCTTTAGTCTGTAAAAGGCGGCCACGTATTTTACCATAAATGCAATTTTTTAAACATTAATTGCGGTCTATCATCGAACCCACATTCTTCGCCATATCGACTAAACTTGTTTGGGTTTAAAACCAGGTTGTTCTTTCGGGACCACTCGTTTTTTTTTCGCCAAACTCCGTAGCAGTTTGTTGGCGGTGCGCTCTATCTCTATATATAATTTACTTATATTATACCTATATTATTGTTATACATAAACAACGTAGTAGTTATTCTGCTAATCGGTGCGGAAAAAATCCAATTAATCAGAGATGACAAAAATCAGTCCAGCCGACATAAATGCTGCAATGTGCAAGGGATACGAGGCCAGAACCAGAACCTCACGCATGTCAGGCAAGGATTATGCAGCTGCGTCGCTTTTATAAAGAGCTAAAAAGCACAGTTTCTTCATTTTTTCGAATAAAAACCGGCCACGTGCGTGTCCGGCCACGCGCAGTGTAGGGATCCGCAGAAAGAGGGCGTTTTATCTGCTTTACAGAATTAACAACTTCAGCAAAGTAACTAAATTTTGCACAAAGTTTTCCTTTTATAAGTTTGTCGCCTATTACTCGTTAACTTGTGAAGCCTACTTAGCCGTGATAGTTTTCCTTTTAAGTTCATTATGTGTGCTACTACCCTGGTATTTTTCACGTTTCTACAATCAACCGTTTAGCCAGAGGAGGCGTGGGGGAGGGGAAAATTCTACTTTAAACCTTTAAAAGACCAATCCCACGATACCCCACACTATGGTGTAGGCGAGAAAAAAATGCATCCCTAATTTAGGTTTAGGAGGGTAACCTAAAAACATTTTTTTACAGATCATATTCTACTGTCTTGCCAGCGTGATTAATATGTATGTCTATGCAAAATTTCCGTTTTCTAGTACTAACCGTCTCTGAGCTAGGCCGCGGACAGACAGACGGACAGAGAGACGGACGGACATGGCGGAACTATAAGGGTTCCTTGTCGATTACGGAACTCTATAAATGTCCGTCCTGGTAACAAAACACGGCAAGAAAACTGTGTTTTTCCGTGTGCCAGTTGGTAGGTAGGTAATTGATGTATACGCCAAATGTACCGCACGGGTTTCCGTCGGTTGAACATTGGATTATTGCTCGCAGGCCCGCATTGAGTCTATTGCATAAGCCCACCCTTCTGTAGAGCTTTTACGAGAAGTTGGCTTCGCAACTGCTTGATTATTATTTCGATCTACAATAACCCAATAACCTATAAGATTAAAGACTACCGAAACTTATAAGTCTAAAGCTACTGATATATCCTTTTTGTTGCACTAACCTGTGCTGAGAAAAATTTTAAAAACCTATTTAGAGGCTAAAAATTCCACCCATTCCGGGACTTAAGCCCGCGACCTCTGGCTAACCGTGCTGCTGCTTAAGCATTCACTTCTAATGTGTATTCTACCGTATGTTCACTGCAGGTACATTCACAAAATAAACGGGAGCGTTTTAACGAGCGTTACAGCGAATGTTCTCGAGCATTCTAGCAAAACGATAGTAAATTTATTTTTAGCTTTTTGCCAAGCCATGAAACTCACACGAAGGTAATTCTCATCAGATTCGCTAAAAAGCTCACTTTATGGCAAAATATTTTCCGTTACCTTCAGTACTAATAGCCGTAAGCCGCAAAAAATATACTGGTTTTACTGTTTACTTTGTGAATTACATAAACGTGTTATAAAGGGTTAGAGCTCTGGAGCATTTTCCCCAAAAAAAAGTAGCGTATGTACTTATGGCCGCACGCTAGAAGTGAAAACTTATATGAATTTTTACTTTTTATTGAAAAAAATCAAATTAGCGTCACCGACCGACTGGATCCGGGTGTATGCGATTCAGCGTCACCGACCCGAGTGCCAAGTTCTTTTACTGTTACCAAGAACGAAAAGTGCAGCTGAAGAAGTTTTAATTTGATAATCTTCTTAACCGCAATAATTTCCGATCGATTTTTGTACTGCCAAATACATTGCCATGCTGACAATAGACACCTTTGATTTGACTTTGGCAATGACTTTATTGTAAGTTACGCAAACTTCTTGGATTCGTAGTAGCAATACTACTCACTAATTGTAAAGGAAAACTTCGTGAGGCAACCTGAGAATTCGAGGAGTTCAGATAGCGTTACGCTTGAAATCACCAATCCCCGTTAGGCACGCTTGATTATTAAGCCCATATCCTTCTAAGAGAAGGCCTATACCCTGTCGTAAGACGTATCTAAGCTGCTTGTCTTTTCGGTTTTGGTCAACTCCCGTATTTATTCGCTTTTAATAAATAGATCTCTTTGTTTATTGATACTTTTATTGCACTTAAAAAAATCGTACAATGCGGGCTTAATGTACCAAACTATAGAGTCCACAGCTAGTAACCTCGTATTTTCAAATCACAAAACAAGGAAAAAAAAGGTACCTAGTACACCTTTTATTCCAAAAACAAACGCTGTGTTAATGGGCGCTTAGTTAAAATTTTTTGACTTCTATAAATAATACCTGTAATAAAGTTGTTTGTTATGGCCTTAGCTGAATATTTTTATTATTTATTAAGCAATTTTCTCTGGTCGCGGCTAAACAATCATTTGTAATTTTAATGTTACGGCGTAAATACAAAGGTTAAATTTACTTGCAAAATTTTGTTGGCTTAGCGAAACAAAACGATTCAACATCGTCCAATGATAAGATTGTTACTTGTGTTTGACTTAGTTTATCGAAATATTTACACCAAGATTCGCAATAATTTTGCGAAGATTCTACTTTGTGCTACTACAAGAATAACGTGAGTCGGAAAACAGCCAAACGTTTTTTTAAACGATATTCTACCAACTTGATACATCCAGTCTACCTTACAAAACATATTATATGACTCAATAAAAATAGTCCGTTATACATCTTTCGAATAGTCGTCACCCCAAAACTCAGCTGAAATGTCATATAGGTACATCAATTCAAAGTTACATAGAAAGCAAACATTGGCAGACACCCAACGTAGTTTTCCGCACGACCCATGTCATGGGGCACGGAAAAACTGCCGATAAGTAAATAAAATTGAATAATTTACAAGTAGGTTCCACCGCGGAATGTCACAGCCTCTGGGATATCAAATTATGAGGGCCTCGCACATGCGCAGTCGGCATTTATCGCGCAAAATTTTCAGTCTGCTCTGCGCTCCGACTCGTCCGGTCCCTACGAGGTTGCGCAATGCGTAAATTCAAATTTCGAACGCGCGTAAAAATGTAGAGCGCGCCAAACTGTTTGAATGTGGAAATCGAAAGTGTAATCTAAGAACTGATAAAAAAAGTGATTTTGAAGAAAAAAAACTGGTCTAGATACTCGAAAGTTTAGTTTGTGATGTGAATGTTTGGAGTTTAGCGAGTTGTTGAAAGGTTTGATTATTATATTTTCTGTTAGTAGTTTAGTACCTCTTTAGTAACTTTAGTAAGTACTTGCCTTACTTTAAGCTACAAATTTGTGTTTTATGAACATTGTATTTATTTAAAAAAAACGATGTGATTCATAAAATTTGCATGGGTGACCTAAAAGAAATTATGTTCTGTTTTTACTTTAGTTTCTTAGGGAAAATACGTAATTTTGAGAGCCTATGCTCAATATTTAAATTAAAGGTGCTTTAAATAATTTTTTAACCGAAACAAATTACTAGTCGTGTGTCGATGGTCCGTTGAATTGTATGGCGAGCGATATTGTATCTTAAGATAGTATCTTCGCCGGGTGTGATGCCATTTACTCAATACAAGAACTCTTTAAATAAACAAATACAAATTAAAAGACTAGATATATATTACATCTGTTTCTACGGAACACCGAGATGTCAAAATCTGGGCACACATTTATTCACAAAAATACAAGAAATCAGTGAATATTAATATTAATTTATAATAATTCTACCTTTATATTCACTGAACTTTACAATTAAAATAAAGTAGCATTTGTGTCGGGTCAGTTATCATAAGGCATCAAAAATGCGACATTATCGGAATTAACGTGATGGTCGCTTATCAGTGTATTAAATATGAAACTATTCAAAAAAAGAACCGTATTTGTCGCTAGATTCCAGTGAATTCGCTTATTAGTGTATTAAATATGAAACTATTCAAAAAAAGAACCGTATTTGTCGCTAGATTCCAGTGAATTCGCTTGTCAGTGTATTAAATATGAAACTATTCAAAAAAAGAACCGTATTTGTCGCTAGATTAGAGTGAATGGCTCAACCGCAACGTCGATGACCCTACCGAACATATCGCTGCTTCAAGGGCCCTAAGTAGGTATCTGGCTTAAAGATTTATTTATAAATTTTAGTTACGCATGTTTTTTGTTTCTAAACAGATAAATATTACAATCTTCATCCTTTAACATCATCTTTGTCAATGTATGTAAAAAGCGAGAACGTTTTCTTTTCCTTGTAGCACGTACCTTCAAACTAACGCCAGTGCTATTTCACGTTCTTCAATTTACTTTTAGCGCAGTTTCTTGTCAACGCTCCCCAATAGATTTGGCTTACTTCTTGCCGGATCGTTATTTTCTACGTGACTTTTCGTCGCTTTTACTCGCGCCGTCTTTCAAATGATCGTTAATGTGGATTATGGGTGTGTTTCCTTGATTGCACTTTTAGAAAAATCTCTTCACTGAAGTGGATTTTAAAAACCTATTTAGAGGCTAACAATTCCACCCATGCCGGGACTTGAGCCCGCGACCTCTGGCTAACCGTGGCATGGGTAGAATTTTTACCCTCTAAATAGGTTTCTAAAATTGTCCTTAGCACGGGTTAGTGCAACAAAAAGGATATAATCATGAAGTTGATTTGCCAGATAGAAATATTTTAAAGGTTTTTGCTAGTGGATCTTACTTAAACCCAAATGTTAAAGAGTATCCTATTTACAGATTAGATTAGTTATTATGATCTCAGAACTGGGCCCTTATTATGAAGCAGCGATATGTTCGGAAGGGTCGTCCACGTCGCGCTTGAGCCCGACAATTCACTCGAATCCAGCCACCAATACGGTTCTTTTTAGGGTTCCGTACCCGAAGGGTACCAAACGGGACCCTATTACTAACACTTCACTAAATTATTTCACAAATTATTTCCAACTTTTTAGTACTGTAGTGTTTCGAAGTAAGCCTTTATTTTATTTTTTTATTTTTAAATTTTCAGTGTGGGAGCGGGAGAAAAATATACGAGTTCCTTTATAACCATATTTACCCTACTTAATTTGTTGCTTTAAAATTTGACGTTCTCAATTTCCATCTCCAAAAGTCTTCACCAGAACATCATTACAAATTACTTTGGAACTACTTTTACGCTAGTTTTTGAAACATACGGCTATTACTAAAGGATGGGCCCCATTAGGCCTTATTTACTGCTGTCCATTGAAGAGTTCCGTTCCCCATCTCTGAAAGTCTTCATCATATCTTCACCAAATTAAGATGGGACTAGTGGGACGTTATATCTATTCGAACAAAAAAATAATTGTCGAAATCGGTTAAGATTTGACGTAGTTATGGAGGAACATAGCCAAAAAAATCAACGGTTTTATTTAAATTTTGAACTGGCTAGCAAATAGAAAGCTGTTTATTGAAAAAAAAAACGGCTAAGTGCGAGTTGAACTCGCGTGGAGAGGGTTCCGTACAATGCCAAAGTCAAATGTTTTAAGTCCTCACAGCAAGACGCGAATCACTACTACTAGCGCTATCGAGTCGTCTTTTAGCGAACTATTTTCCGTAAGTGAACGTATTATATTGAGTTTACCACTTTACATTCAATTAATAGAATTCTTATAGGTTTTTCTGTAATCCACAAGAAATGAACTACCTATATTTCGTATTTGTTTCATGATTTCAGGCTCAGTAGTTTCGGAGATCAAGGGGAACGGTCAGTTTTCTGCTTCGTTCATGAATAAAACCAAAACTATTTATTTTAAAATAATAAACAATATATTATAATATATTTGATATCCTCATAATGTGCGCTTTCATTTGATATATGAGGCAATAAGGTTTGCAAAACTTTTTTTTAATTTCCTAATTTGTCCCGTGAAAATGACTCTTATGTAAAAAAATATCTACTTCATATACAAATCTGTGTTTGGGTCATAGGATTACACCACCCTACGAAATTTCACCTGAATTGGTCAAGTAGATTCGGAGCAAATTGGCTGTGACAGACGGACGGACAGACAGATGCACGAGTGATCCTATAGGGTTTCCGTTTTTTTATACGGTGTACGGAACCCTACAAAAACAAATGAACACTTTAACGCGGGAAAAATTATCGTTGTTCGTTTTTCGTCATTGATTTTCCAAAGTAATTGTGTCTCAAAAGTTCTGCCTAGGTACTACTTAGTTTTAATTCCCGCGCATTATTTGAGAAAAGTACCTACTATACAAGCCTTGGCCACAACTAGGCATTGAGCAAATACTTTTTTATTTTATCTTATCTTATCTACTGATGGACTTACATACTTTCGTGCACCAATGTCTCTTTTGCTGATCGCTGCAGTAATGTGCTATTGCAATCTGTGTGGCCATACAGGGGCCTAATGTTATGCGCATAAAATCCTGTCGGAATCCTGACGTTCGCGGGAGGAGAGTTAGACGATCGGAATCGTCCAGTATTTGGCGCGCGTAATATAGGGGCTGGCCATGCTGTGTAAACCTTTTTAAATCAACCTCTTTTTCCTTACCTAGCAGCAGAACAATCTGTCTGTGCACATAGTACCTATTCACCAATAGTGCCTTCACCTTGGCAAATAAAACTAATGAGATTTATTGACTAAAGTCCCGGCGGAGATTTCCTATCCAGCTGGCGTCGCCGACGGTAGTATAAATCTAGATAGAGACGATTGGCCCATTTGCACACTTCCGCGTCCGCTAAGAAATTTGAAATTTAAATTAAAGCAGGGTTAAACTATCTGTTTTAATGGATACTTCACACCGGTAACGACACGGATAGTGAGTTCTGGTTTTTTATATATACTAAGTTAGGTATAGTTAACTGTAGCTTAACCCTTACAGTTTAGAGTGCACTTTACCCAGTTAGGTTACTCGCCCGAAACCTAACTGGGTAAAGTGCACTCCTAGTGCTTCATATTCTGTTGAGTCTACATCAATTCTCTTGATTAAGTAATGAAATTGTTACTTTTTGTGAAATAAAACTTTCGTAAGTAATTATTATCTTAATTCCGGATTCACTTATATGGTTTTTTGTCGGAAGCAGTCCGACCAGGTTCAGGTTAATCATGTAGAGACGGAGCTCGTGTCGTCGGTTGCTCGTGTCTGACTGCGGGCGAACGCAGAGGTGTGGGGTGCGTTGGGGTGGCGACTTATTTCAACAGCCTTGCGCACTTTCCGTGGCACAAAAACTTGTCTTCCGATAACACTCTTGCCTTATCGAAGCGGATGAAATGACAAGTGTGCTGGTTCAATGCTTGTTGTGCTACCGATGAGTCATCGATTTTTCATATAGCGTATGTGCTCACTATGCGGTCAGACTGACCGAGATATTCCACTGTGCCTTACCTATGTAACATTTGCCGCAGTCGCACGGTATCACGTAGACTCCTGTGACATTTGGGGTGTCGCTATCTGGTCGGACTCTTCCGCCACCAAGTAAGTGAATCCGGCATTAAGTTAATAATGAAATTGTTACTGTTGCAACATAAACATGACACAATTTTACTTAGCCCTGGCCGAAATCAATACTGCTTATCTCTTACTATTTCACTCAATAGCCAACCTACTCTCATTTTTTGAACCGGACGAAGACACAAATCCTGGGAATCGCCGACTGAAATAGATACATTTAATTTCATCATGTAAACAAACCCTTGACAGAAATCGTTAAATTGCGGGAAGCAATAATGTCGATCAAGCTGTTAGCTCGCCCTTGGTAATTCATTCATCTCATTAATTCAATAAATAACAACCCGTATTATTAATAGACTCGGATGATTGGTTTATATTTTAAGAAAATTGTTTACACCCAGAGAAAAACATAATGAAACCAAATATACGTATACTTATCACACAATGGTTTCAAACCAATTTCAAACAGAGTTATCCGAATTTAAAAATAAGAATGCAAGGCAAAATAAGCCACGCAACCCTTTGAGGTAAAAACACCATCATCCATTCGCAACAAAGCATCGATTAAATCAATACCTTTTATCCCGGCCAGCGGCCCAGCTTGAGGTGCGGCTCTAAATCCGTAAATGCTTTTAAAAAAACTATAATAGGATTTTGCGACCAAAATGTTTTCCCGATGCCTACGCAGCTTAACTCGGCTTAGCTTGGCTTTTCTCGCGAATCCGCCCTGATTGCACAAACGGGCTTTCGAATAGCGTTAAATTTTTACTGTCGATTCGCGCCATTGGAACTCGGACTGTGGAGACATCTGCGACAAGTTAAAAAAAAACATTCTGCGTGTTTTGTTTTTTTAATTTCAAAAAAATAACAAACCTTAATGTAGTATACAATTTTCTGTGTGGATATCTAAGCGAATGTGGATTATGGTGAAATTATTTTATTTATTTTTGGCCAGCGGCCTCAAAGTCAGTGTGTTGTCACACTGTTGCCATTTATTTTTTTTAACTTAACTCGTATGTTTACTTAGGAACTTGCAAGCCAGATTTGAACCATTCCAGTAACTTACGACTTTTAAATTTTGCATAGTTGTTTATTTCTGATAAATATAATAAAATAACTCAACATCCTAAGGGTTGTTTCCGTATGAGGGCACTCCTTAACGGTGACTAGCAAGGGCATGAAACTTTTAGTAATAATATTCTAATCTATTCTATCCTATCTATACCATAAACTGATGCTGCAGCCAGGATTATCTCCTCTATTCGTCAAATATTCTTATCTTATTATCTCCCTAACAACGGTCACGGACAGCTACACGTGATCGTTACCATGAACTGATACTGAAGCCAGGATTGTCTCATGAAAGCACTCCTCAACGCTTAGCGCCGTGGGCATGAAATTCTGAAAACCTTTTGACAGATGCCTGGAACAAAAAAGACATGGACAAGTTTTTCAAATGAAAAATAAGAAAGTACACAATAAATACTTACCTACTAATTTATTTTCAGAATCTGTAATATTTTACTAGCCATCGACTTATTTCCTTGACAATACATATTATCGCCGTCGTAATTAAAATCTGAAAATATTTGCATTTTTGCTACATTTATCTCGTTACCGTGCCTTGAATATCTTTAGGCTTTAGTTCTTTTTTGCGTGAATTATGTTGCAAATATTTTTGTAGTAAATTCCATACTAGTAATATTTGTTAAAAAAATTGGTACCTACTTATTGAAAAAAAAGGCTGAAAACTGAAGTTAATCTACTGTGACCCGTAAAACGATATCGATTAAACATATTTTACAATTCTCAGGCCAGAAGAATACATCCACAGACGTTTCATCATAAGAAAAAAAAAGAGCAATATGTCTAGAACAGAAAATAAAATAAGCACAAATGAAATCAAATAAAAATGAAAAGTTGATCGAATTGCCCCGAGACGTGACCCAAACATCCTAACGCTTTATCCCCCCCTAATGGGGCCATTCGTAAATTACAGAACGATCAAAAGAGAGAGGGGGTTTTAAAAAAGCTATGTTTACGTAATTCTACTGCTAGATACTCAACATCACAAAGCGTTTAGGAACAGGAATCCAATTTTTCTATCAATGCTGAAGTCAGTTTGAAATAGCACTTTCCTTTTTTATCGTGTTTATATTATGACGAACGACCATATTTAAGTATTTGGATTTATTTTAGACAGTCGTTGGACCAGATGGCCAGTTTTTAGGGTTGCGTAGTCAACAAAGAACCCTTATAGTTTCGGTACGGTCCCCTAAATTATAATATTTATTGCTTGCATCAAAGTGTGGGGTCGTTTCATCGTTGTCATAGTTGGGTTGGTCGTTTAAAAATATTGTGAGTTTAGGAAGCATTTCGGGTGCCGTCTGCGAAATAATAGGGGTTAAAGTATGAAATTGCCGTTTTATTGCAATAGGTTCTTTGAATTGACACAGAATCTTCATGGTTTGAGGTTTTCGAATGAAACTTTTTTCAAATGGTTTCTATGATTTTTTTTTTTTTTTAATGTGAAACATTTGAATATCGACTTTCAATTGTTTTTGTTATTCAATTTAGACCAGAAATATGGATACTGCGAAAATTCGAGTGATTTTTGAATACGACTTCCGACGCGGAAC
The DNA here is from genome assembly GCA_963969515.1 of Yponomeuta evonymella. Taxonomy (NCBI): domain Eukaryota; kingdom Metazoa; phylum Arthropoda; class Insecta; order Lepidoptera; family Yponomeutidae; genus Yponomeuta; species Yponomeuta evonymella. The sequence goes on from OZ018357.1 coordinate 9,589,161, forward strand.
TAACGCGGCAGAAACAGCCCGCAATATCAATGCTGCGTTTGGAGAGGGGTCTACTAATGAACGCACCGTGCGATTTTGGTTTAAACGCTTTCGTGATGGAAATTTCGACTTAAAGAACGAGCCACGAGGAAGACCGCCCACACAGGTCAATAACGATGAATTAAGAGAGATAGTGGAAGCCGACCCTAGTCAAACTACCCAGGAATTAGCGGCATGGTTTAACGTTACCTTACCCACAATATTGACTCACTTGCGTCAAATCAATAAAATAAAAAAATACGAAAAATGGGTGCCTTATAATCACTCGAATTTTCGCAGTATCCATCTTTCTTGTCTAAATTGAATAACAAAAACAATTGAAAGTCGATATTCAAATGTTTCACATTTTTTAAAAAAAGAACATCATAGAAACCATTTGAAAAAAGTTTCATTCGAAAACCTCAAACCATGAAGATTCTATGTCAATTCAAAGAACCTATTGCAATAAAACGGCAATTTCATACTTTAACCCCTAATATTAAGCTTTAGAGCGCAAATTTTTAACAGGCTTGGGCGTCCCCCCTATCCTGGCTAAACGGTTGATTGTGAAACCGTAAATTAAATCAGGGTAGTAGCACATATAATGAACTTAGAAGCAAATCTATCGCGGCTTTACAAGTTAACGAGTAATAGACGACCAACTTATAAAGGGAAAACTTCGTAGAAAATCCATTGGAAATTACTTTGATGAAGTTGTTAGTTCTGTAAAGCAGATATTAGACTCTTTTTTCTACTGAGTGTAGGGCACTGGGCGAGGCCCGACACGTACTTGACCGTTTTTTTTGTAATGCGTCGCGTAATGTTAAAAAAAATAAAAAACGCTTGATTGTTTTCTGACTTACGTACATTTGTGAAGTTGTAGCAACAACACCACTCGCTAACGGTGGAGGAAAACATCGCGAGGAAACCTGAGTGTCTGAGGTGTTCACACACCTATCCGCGGATTAATAAGCGGTACGCGGGCACGCGTGGTGATTAAGCACATGCGCTCTATTTCGTTATGAGGGCAGTGCTCATGCGTAAATTTAATTCAGATTAAATGATCCGCGAAATCCTTACTAATATTATAAACGCGAAAGTTTGTATGTATGGATTGGTGTTTGTTACTCTTCCACGCAAAAACGGCTGAACGGATTAGGATGAAATTTTGCATTTTTTATTTTTTATCCCGAAAAAATAGACATCAACATTACCACGCCAACGAAGTCGCGGGCCACAGCTAGTATATATATATTGAATGACGACAAACATTTGTTCAATTTTCAATGTACCGAATGGCGTATCCACTGCAGTCATTAAACGGCAAAACGATATAGGCTCTCACGTAACACTCACGCACATAAAATTTTATTACACTTATGGAAAACAAAGACACAATGAGCTACATATTTTTTCTTATCACATGTTTGTTATTGTAAGAATGACTGGCAGACCTACTATCGTGGTATCGTGCAAAAAGTTCAAGTGCCAAGGTTATCTAAGTAATAAACATTTTAGACGTCGACTTTGAGTTATTTTTATCGGTATTACTAGTTAGGCAAGTATATGTAGGCATGTCTACCCCATCGGTTATCAGTTCTTCGGATAATATGGCCGGCCCACTGCCACTTCGGCATGCTAATTCGGTGGGCTATGTCGGTGACTTTGGTTCTCTGTCGGATCACCTCGTTTCGAATTCGATCTTTCAGAGAAACCCCGAGCATAGCCCTTTCCATTGTGGGGAGTGGAGACCGCGGATCGGTAAACGTAGTGTGGGACGCCCTCAGACTCGGTGGAGCGATGATCTTCGCAGGGCGGCTGGCAATAGCTGGATGAGAGTAGCCGAGGACCGTGCTCAGTGGCGTGCTATAGGAGAGGCCTATGTCCAGCAGTGGACAAGCATAGGCTGATGATGATGATGATGATGATGATGATGATGTAGGCATGTACAATCATGCTTTTTTTATTCTCCTATCTGGTTGTACAATAAAGTGTTGTTTATCTATCTATTTGTACATCTTCTCCCTTCTCTAATGTATTACTCTACTCCTTTCATCAATTCAATTTCAATTCAATTCAATTTATTTATTTGCATCATTCATCTGTACTCTTAGGCTAAGAAATATCTGTGTTTCCATTTTTATGTGCAATAAAGTGTTCTCTATCTATATACCTATCTACTCCACTCAATCCCGAGGTTGTCTGGAACAGACCTCTTTTAGTGATAAGGTCGCGTTTTGTGCGCAGGGACGCACCTGTCCCTTCCACCGTCACCGCTTCCATAAACCCAATCATAAGTGCAGTACGAGAATGGCCAGAAAGTGGTCATGCGACCTGGGCGGCACTGTCATGGCAATGTGGCGATGTATATCCTAACCATTTCGTTTGTGAAATTCAATAATAATTTTAAAAACCTATTTAGAATTTAAAATAAAAATTTCAAAAAAAATTCACCCATGCCGGGACTTGAACCCGCGACCTCTGGCTAACCGTGCCACAGTTTTTAAAATTGTTATCAGCACGGGTTAGTGCAAAAAAAAGAATATTTTTTTTTTTTTTTTTTAATCTTTATTGAAGGGCTTGGTCATTTAAATTTCATGTTAGTCCCGACATTTAATTATTAATTCAATTTCGTTCGTTCTTGATTGTATAGAATTGTATTTGATTTATATTAGAAGTTACTTTATAAATGTACATTTTATTATTATTAACTTGTATGGGTGAATATTAATATTTGTGTAATTTCCTTTTTCGTGTTCCATAGAAAGAAAGAAAAAATACATATATTACATAAAAAATCTCTCTACATTTATACCACTTAGAGCCATCGCCCACGACGACTTAAAATGCGATTCAAATACGATTCACTTAGAAACGCGCACACAAATCATTGTAGACGATGGCTCTTAATGCCTATGACATACGCGCTACTAGATATCGTGCGACTAGTAGCGAAAAATACGAGGTGCGGACACGAATAGGGAGTGACTATTTTAAATCGAAAATCGCTCAAGCCACCAGCCAGCGCAAATAGAACGGAGCCCTGAACTAACTTTTCCTACCTCATTCTTTTTGCGGCATAAAAACTCATCCACACATCGGGAATTCCCCGGGGAGGTGTGATACAGAGATTCCCTTTCCAGTTGTGATTGCACAAACGCGAGCGCCTTAAGCAGGCTTTGTCACACTCCCCTGATCAAAAGAAATGCGAACTCAAATGGATCTTATGCCTTTCAACTACGTTCAGAGAAAAATTGTCGCCCTTATAGGTCCGCTATTTGAAGACGAGCAAAATTGTTACCGCAGTAGTCGGTACAATTTGAAGAACATATTATTAGTCCGATAATGAGTTCATCAAATTATTAAGTGTCCCTAATTACACAATATTCGTTAAAGTGTCTGTAACACCCCACCCCCTTAATTTAAAATAATAATTAAAACCCCGACAAGAAAAATAAAAGTTACTATGATGCAAAACACTCTAATGGCCAACTGTGATCGCCTAGTTTTATTTGGTAGAACCCTGCGTTGTGATCGTATACGTAACCCTAGCCCTTTTAAGGTATCTGAGATTGAAAACAAATGTTCGAGCGCAAAAGTATATAATTAACAAATAAAGATCTAGTTAATTTTCTTTAAATTGAAATTAAAGGTCGAGTTAACTCTGTTTGATATCAAGGTTAAGTAGAGAGGTTGAGTTTATTCCGCCCTATATTGAAAAGTAGAGCCCTATAAGAATGAAAATTAGAATTTTTAATGTTTAAGTGTTGAATAAGTTTGCTATTTAAAGTAGAATATGAAACAGGTTAAACCGGTATGGAACATTGTGTAAGAACAGATAAAAGAAGTAGGTCATCATAACAATATTATTGTTAATAATATTATTATAATGTTCAACAGATTTTCGTCTCTAATGTCCGCTAGTAATTTGATTGAAGCAAAGGCAAATAAAAATTATAAGCATGAAGCAGTTAGTGCAGAATGAAGTTTAAATTTAAAGTATTTATAATATAATAGATAAAGTGAAAGTTAACTAACACAAATCTAGTTAAAAGTACTTGACTCAGAGACGGGATCCGGACTAAAAGAAACTCAGTTCTCCAACCAAAGGCTGGGTCTTTCACACCGTATGCTCATCATTGTCCCACTGTACATAGTTTTATCTATAACTAGATTCATGGATATACATAACATTTCAATTGCGTTTGCCAAATGCAGACAATTCAGTGAAAACTGACCGTAGGAAGATTTATAAAAGGTGCTTTCAACGTATGACCAGTCATCAGGTCGTAGAATAGTATAGGGTTGTGATATCAAAGGCATGGTACATCGGAGAAAATTGAATCCGGAAAGCCTGGATATAATGGATGACTGGTCAAACGAAGTTTTAGCAACTAGCGAATAACGCTCATTGTGTAGAAGTGGTCAGCCTCACTAAAGATTGCAAGCATTAATAGCAGCAATAGCACAAATGTTTAAAAATAAGCAATTGTAGATTGTTTGATCCAATGAAAGAAAATTATTCCTTGAAACTCTAAGTAGGTAGATAACTGTCGTATGGTCCAGCCATTATACACAAAACTCAACGGGACAGTATCAAATACCTAGGAGATAACTCTACTAAAAGTATGTAACCCGGACGTGTATGTTGGAAAAAGTCTATTCAAGACGTCACAACAATGGACTGAACAGACGAAGTCTATCAGAGCTCCAAGCAACAAGTATCGCAAATACCATTAGATCAAACAAGGCAGAGCACAAAATATTATTGAAGTAAAGAGATAAGCAAGTTTAAATATTATTCAAATTAAAAGGTTTACGCCTTAAAATCTAACAACCACAACATTCCATAACGGTTTTTGTCATAATGTCAATAAAGACTATTTTATTTATCGGATCCTTCGCCCTATAGCATACTTATTTCCATTGCTCGATAGATTGTTAAACTCTCAATATAAAACGGCACTCAACCTCAACGCTATAAGGATAGATTCACGTAAGCGAGATGTGGTGCAAAATATTGAAGGTAGATGCGTAAAAAGATAATCAGTAATACGTAGGTTGTTAATCAAGGTTTTAAAAGATAATGTCGATGAAGATTAGGTCTTATTACATCTAGGTTTTATATTAATAATAATTTGATGTCATTTTCAGACCTTCCAAATCAAAGGTTCGATAGGCGAGAAATCAAAGTTCAGTAGATAATTTTAATGTACGTAAACAAGGCACGAACTTACAGCCTTACTTATTAGATCTTCGTTTACAAGTCAACGCCAACATGGTATCATAGTTTCTAACGTCCAACAGGACTCGAACCACTACGTTTTCATTAATAAGATGCCGTAGCAACCTAAGCAGCGGAAGAAATTAGAGCAAGTAGCTAAACGTTTCATTGATTTATGTTTGAAAAGTTCCGTAAACGAAAATAGTAAAGTACTAGATAATTAGGAGTCACTTTTAATAGTTGGATTAAAAGGCTAGAATAGTAAGGTAATAGATAGTTAAGAGACACTTTTAGTATTTTGAGAATAAAAGCTAGCTTACTGAATATATTTCATTTATATACAACAAATTTCACTGTTCATAATAAGAATGGAGCAATAAACATCTAACACATTTGGCACTTCTGATTAATTAAAATTTAGTTGTCTACTTTAGCTTTTATTTAATTAGTTTATAGAATTTTGTCAGAGCTTATTTGTCAATATTGAAAATAAAGCTATTTGATTACTTATTTTTGGTACGGAAATAAATCGCTATTTATTGTCCTACTTAATGACCGCATTGCTAAGGTGGGGAATCGGGGAAATACTTACGCTCATCATACAACTGGATACCCTGAAAGAAAAGGGGGAGCCTGCCTAATTCTTCTCAACCCCGTAAGCTAATTTAACCACCCATCAATTGTTTCAGCAAAGCAAACCCCATTTACATTTAATCGTGTATATGTGTGAGTGCCTATGGTGTCTCCCTAGTCACAGCTATTTCCTACTTCTATCCTCCCTAACTCCGGAAACCCAGACTGTTTCAAATCACTCGGTAACTTGACACAGTTAGCTTTCAGACTTTCTGGCCGGCCAGAGTGTGTAGCCTAGGATGTGTATGCGCGGGTGGTTTTATGGGTTCGGTAACCACCCGCAAGGTAAGAATATACGAAATATAATACATAAATATGTTATGGGTGCAAAGTGCCAGAGGGCTAGAATCGTCTGTCACTCAGGGTAAGCAGGGGGAAAATTGCCACACCACGAATGCTAACGGAAGAAGATCTAACACCGCATTCACAAGAAGCGTTTTAACCCAATCTCCAAACAAGATAATTAATATCTAATTATCTCAATTATAATAATTATTTTCTTTTTACTAAATTAAATTGGGAACGCCTCCGGTGAAGGGATTCTTTAAACCTTTCGACCCAAGCAGACTCAGATTCAGCCGTAGCATAGTAAGCAGAGCTAGATTTTGGGTTCCTTAGTCCATTCATTTAAACTTCTTAAGGCTCCCAAGTGATTTCGCTCTAAATTCACACGTTTGTATACTGAAACTCAATTACCACTAGCTAGTGGAATTAAGTTAAAGTAATAAGTAGAATTAAATTCGAACAAAACTCTGAAAGCTATGACGCAAGCATGATAAGAATAACCTCGTGTGGCCTCACCGAGCCTTGGTTATTTGACAAAGGCTGGACACACGGACTATCCTTAGCATACCTTTGCCACCGAGAGTTTACTTTTGTACAAATTTATTTCCCATAAACGTAGTACTGTGGAGAAAAAGGATTAGTTCACATTTTATTTCGCGGAAGCTACCCTAATTACTAAGGCTGAAAACCCTATTTTACGCGGAAAACTTCTAGCTAAATGTACGAAAGATTCAGGAACCGAAAACCGTTTCTAACCTTAACACTTTTACTTTCAAATCAACTCCCTAGCTTCGAGAGCAACTCTAAACCTGAAACTTCACACCAGAGCTGATAGTCTGGGACGCGATACCCACAGATGATGTTAGGTAACAAATCCAAAGCCACTCTCCTATTTTCGAATTTAAATGCAAACGAAACTCCCTAATGCTAATAAATTCGCTGAAAATGGCGAATTTCCCTACGAGCGTAACGGATGTATTTACTGTTCAATTCTCTAGTCTGGAATCTCCCCGCGCGTTTTTTTTTTTTTTTTTTTTTTTTAGCCCTAAAAAGGGCACCCTCCGGAGGACACGGGGGAGGGAGGTGGTGAATGCTCATGCATAACAGCACGGACCCGGCCGTGCTGCCAATGTGGGACTCACAGGAAGTGCGCCTACCCACTAAACACCACCTGGGGGCTGGTTTGGTCCTAAGGACCCCTAAACCTATATCGTGAGCGACCCACCTCGAAGCCGAGGAGGGCGCGCAGCGGAGCTCCTTAAGGGAGCGTCCGCTTGGGACTGCTCGTCACATCGTGACCGCGGCTAGGAGGGAGAGGTGGGGACGCCGGTGGGGACACCGGCGGAGGCGGGAGCGGGGGCTACTTCTGACTGGGACTGGGCCTCTAGTAGGCGGTCCAGGTCAGATGAAAGTTTATCGGGGGGGTCGACGAGGGCGTTCCTGGGCCTGCGCACCAGGTAACGGGGGTTCGTCGTGGGGGGAGTGTAGTCCGCTGCTTGGCGGATAAGGGGGTTGGGGTGCACTTCGGCCGTGCTAAAGAAAGTCTCTGAAAGAGATTTAATAAATTGTTGTATGGTTGGAATCTCCATATCCCGATGGAGGTCGGCATTTCTGACACACCAGTGGGCGTTCAGAGCTCTACGAATGAAAAGATTTTGAACTTTCTGAAGTTCGTACAGGGCTTTGGGGGACGCATGGGCGAAGACGGGTGCCGCGTAAGTCAGCACGGGGCGAATGCAAACCTTATAGAGTGTTCGCTTGTTCCTAGGGGACATCCTACTGTGTCGGCCTATCATGGAGGATAGGCGGCCTAGGTAAAAACGGGCGGTCCGGGTCACCTTCCGGATGTGAGGCCTAAATGTCAGTCTGCTGTCCAGGGTGACACCTAGGTATTTGGCGGTGGAACGCCAGGGGACTGCGGTACCTAACATACGGATAGGTCGGTCGGAGAGACCGCGGCGGACCTTGTGGTCGAAACGGATCGCGGTGCTCTTTTCCGGGTTGACCTCGATTCGCCAGAGCCTGAACCAGGCACCTAGCTCATCGACCGCGGATTGGAGCCTATTAAGGATGACTGACATTTTCCGACTCTTGCAGTAGAGTGCGGTGTCGTCAGCGAAAAGTGACAGTTGGACCCCATTGCGGGGGATGGGGATGTCATTTGTGTACGAAATGTACAGTAGGGGGGAGAGCACGGAGCCTTGCGGGACCCCGGCTCTGAGGGGGCGGAGGGAAGAGAGAATGCCCTCGTGTCTAAAGCGGAAGGAGCGGTCCTTCAGAAAGGAAGCTAAGATGCGGACAAGTCGGTCGGGGAGACCCAGCTCGTACAACTTAAAAATGAGCCCTGCGTGCCAGACCTTATCGAAGGCCTTGGCGACATCGAATAAGACGGCTACCGTCTTTTCGCGTCTGGGGAAAAACCCGCCTAGAATATACTCTACTATGCGGTGGACTTGTTGGGGGCAAGAGTGAATTGCCCGAAAACCAAATTGGTGGGGGATGATGAGGGGGGGGCCCTCTGAGGGGAAGAGGTGATTCCTCATACGAGTGAGGATGACTCTCTCGAAGAGTTTGCCCATGGCCTTGAGGAGGCTGATGGGGCGATGGCTAGAGGGGAGGTTGAGGGGCTTTCCCGGCTTTGGGATGCCTATGACCGTCGCCTCTTTCCACGCGGGTGGGAAGTGGCAGTGGTCAAAACAGGCATTGAAAATGACTGCTAACAGGGTTAGCACCTGGGTGGGGAACATCTTGAGCGCTAGGTTGGCAATACCATCGGCTCCTGGGGCCTTTTTACGTTTCAGTCTTTTGATGAAAGACTGAATTTCGTCTGGGGAAACCGCAATGGGATTTTCGTCGGTTGGAAGAGGGAGGGAGGTCTTTTTACGGACCTCCTCCTCGACCATACCGACGTGAGTTGGGTCGCACTGCTGAGTGCTGGGCGAGCATTGGGACTCAATGCTGTCGGCGAAACACTCGGCCTTTTCAACGTCCTCGAAGGCTGTAGAGCCATCGGGGCGGGCCATAGGTGGTGTGTGAGTGATCGCGTCTGCCCGGAGGGCCCTGGCTACTCTATAGTAAGCCTGGTGGGAGGGGGAGATGGTCTCCATGAGATCGCCCCATTGGGCGTTGTTAAACTCAGAGAGACGGGACCTGACTTGCCGCTGGAGATCGTTCGCGCGTTTCCTGTAGGCAGGAGTTGGGTAGAGGGAGGCCCTCCGGAGGGCGGCTCTTTTGGCCCTAATCAGGTTCTTGATGGCGAGAGGCAGTTTCCGGTCGTGGACCGGTACTACACGCTCGCCCTCACGAATTGCTGATTGGACCAAAAGGGTGAGGGACTCTACGGCGCTATCTATTTTGTCTGTCGTGTCGAAGTGGCCAGGGGGGAGCGCATAAGGCGAGTCGGGGGCTTCAAAGTTGGTGACTAAGGAGCTTCTGACACTGTCCCAATTGGTGATGGTTTTGGTGGAGAGTGTGGAGGGTGACGGTGGGGGGCCTAGCTGAAGGGACACCGGTCGGTGGTCGGAACCTAGGTCGTCGAGAGTCTCGATCGCCCTGAGGTTGAGATTGACACCCCTTACTACAGCAAAGTCTAGTACGTCGGGGGCGTGGTCTATGATATCGGGGTAATGAGTGGGGGAGTAGGGACATAAGACGTCCAATTCTAACGCCTCGGTTATGCCGAGGAGGGCAGTACCGGCGGGGTTCGTCTGTAGGCAGGTCCAATCCGTATGTTTGGAGTTAAAATCCCCGAACATAACGGTGTGGGCGCCTAGAGCGAGGATGGCTTCGAAATCACTCCTTAGGGGTAGTGTTCCGCTGGGTATGTAAATAGAGGCTATGACTAGGGACGGATGACCCGTCAGAGCTAATCTACAGATGGTAGCCTCCATGTTAGTGAGGGCTGGAGTGGGGACGGGGGAGCAATGGAGGGACTTCCTAAAGTAAATGGCAGTGCCGCCGCCTCTACGGCCGTCGGCTCTGTCGTTCCTAACGAGAGAAAACTTGGGAATACTCAGGCCCTTGGTATGGGGTTTGAGCCAAGTTTCCTGCACTAGCAACAGATCGACTTCGAGTTCTTTGACGAACTCTCTAAGTTCAGGTACGTTGCTGCGGAGGCCGCGAGCATTGTACGAGATGAGCGAGACACTCCTAGGCTTGATGCGACCCGCGCTGACGGGAGACTGGGTGGTCTGAGGGACCGGGGGGCGCGACATTAACTCACTTATATAAGGGAGAGCAGATGGCTGTGTTCGGCCACAGCCATCAAACGCGCGGTGGGGGAGGTTGCGGCGCGCAGTTTGCGCGCCAGGACCGATATTTCGGCTAAGTTAATGTTGGCGATTGCGGAGCTGACCGTCAGGAGGTCATCCGCGATCTGGGAGTGAGGGGCGCCCGAGGGGGCGGGGCGCGGAGCGGGGGGGAGGGACTGGGTCGGCGCTACAGGCCCGGCTGTAGCGGCGGGGGAGGGGTGGGGGGCCCACGCGGGGGCCTGGGGGGGGTTGGGATTGGTGGTGGTGGGGCGGCCGCGGCGGCCGAGGGAGGGGAAGTTGGACGGGGTGTTAGCCGGCGGTGGGGCTGGTCTCCTTTGAGGAGGGGGCTGGGACGCCTTTGTGGTCTTAGGGGCCTTAGGGGGGGAGGAGCGGGGGGCACGCGGGCACCCCCGGTAGTTGGCCGGATGGCCGGGCTGCTTGCACAGTACGCAAGATGGAGGACCCTCCGACTCGCGAGTGCGCAAGCAGTCCCCGGTGGCGTGAGGCTCTAGGGACTTCACGCACCTAGGGGGGGCGGAGCAGTTGGCGGAAGCGTGGCCATAGAGTTGGCAACGGTGGCATTGGCCAGGGTGGCCGCGCCTGTGGGGCTTCTCAGCTTTTATGCAGGAGAGCCCACAGACGGTGAGCTCTCCTGAGAAGATCGTCTTCGCGGAGGGGGTGTTGGTGAGAATCACCAGGGCGAGTGGAAATATTTTTCCGCGGGAGCTGTGCATGGGATGCACAGCCTCTACGGGGTGACCTTGAGCAATAAGGTCATCTTTTATGGAAATTAGGGGGAGTTCGGAGGGAACTCCTCTGAGGACGGCCCGTACCTTGCGTTCCTCGGGGAGCGCGTACGTATGGTACGGGACCTTATTTTGTGTAAGGAGCCTAGTAAGGCTCCTGAAGTTGTCTGTCGTGGGGACCTCAATTTTTATTGAGTCGCCCCAGTTTTGTGCCTTAGTGTACTGGACCTTTTGGTCCAGGCACAGTTTGGACACAGATGTCCAGGCGGATTTATCCCGTAGGAAGACGGGAGGGGGGGACTTTGCCTTTGGAGGCTGCGGTGAGAACCGCTTAATCGGTTTTGCCGGAGGCATTGTGGGGATGTCTAGGGACATGAGGGGGCGGGGGGAGGGGGCGGTCGCCGCGGGGGTTGCGGGGGCTGCGGGGGGACAGGGGGCTGCGGTCACGGGGGACGAGCGGGGGGTAGGCGAGTTGCCTTTGGAGGAAGAAGCTTGCTTCCGCAGAAGCTTCTTCCTAGGGACAAAAGTTTTGAATCCGTGGCCTTCATCGGAGGAGATGTCGGCGCACGAGTAAACTGAAGCGGCGGAGTCGGGAGACTCTGAGCCGCGAGACACGGAGCGTTTCCGTGGGCGCGAGGGGCCAGGGGTGGAGTCGGTCTCCATGGGGGACAAGGGGCCGGAGGGGCCGGGGGAGGCGGGGGCGGGGGACTCAGGAGAGTCCGGGATCGCGGCGGCGGCGGTCGGGGGCCTACAGTAGGCCATAAGGGCGTCGAGGAGCCCGTGCTCCTTGATGAATTCGAAAAGTTGCTCAGGAGAGCAGAGAGGTTGAGCCATAGTGGCAGGCGGCACCCCTGCCGGCGGCAGGGGGGCGGGGGGAGCGCGGTTAAATAATACCACAATGGAGATATAGGGACAGAAACAAAGCAAGTAAAGAAAGTCTAGCGGGGGCTAGACGCTTACTCACTCGTTGGAATGCGGCAGGCAGGTGTTCGGGACACTGTAACAAAGAGATAAGGAAAAGTAAGTAACAATTCGATAAGGGCTCGCCGGCTGTACACGGGCGCACTGTGTAAGCGGGCGGGCGGTCCAGTAGCGGAGAGCGAGACGTGTCGCTCTCGACGCTAATGCAAACGAACTGTCGAATCGTGCAAAAAGTTCAAGTGCCAAGGTTATCTAAGTAATAAACATTTTAGACGTCGACTTTGAGTTATTTTTATCGGTATTACTAGTTAGGCAAGTATATGTAGGCATGTCTACCCCATCGGTTATCAGTTCTTCGGATAATATGGCCGGCCCACTGCCACTTTGGCATGCTAATTCGGTGGGCTATGTCGGTGACTTTGGTTCTCTGTCGGATCACCTCGTTTCGAATTCGATCTTTCAGAGAAACCCCGAGCATAGCCCTTTCCATTGTGGGGAGTGGAGACCGCGGATCGGTAAACGTAGTGTGGGACGCCCTCAGACTCGGTGGAGCGATGATCTTCGCAGGGCGGCTGGCAAGAGCTGGATGAGAGTAGCCGAGGACCGTGCTCAGTGGCGTGCTATAGGAGAGGCCTATGTCCAGCAGTGGACAAGCATAGGCTGATGTTGATGATGATGATGTAGGCATGTACAATCATGCTTTTTTTATTCTCCTATCTGGTTGTACAATAAAGTGTTGTTTATCTATCTATTTGTACATCTTCTCCCTTCTCTAATGTATTACTCTACTCCTTTCATCAATTCAATTTCAATTCAATTCAATTTATTTATTTGCATCATTCATCTGTACTCTTAGGCTAAGAAATATCTGTGTTTCCATTTTTATGTGCAATAAAGTGTTCTCTATCTATATACCTATCTACTCCACTCAATCCCGAGGTTGTCTGGAACAGACCTCTTTTAGTGATAAGGTCGCGTTTTGTGCGCAGGGACGCACCTGTCCCTTCCACCGTCACCGCTTCCATAAACCCAATCATAAGTGCAGTACGAGAATGGCCAGAAAGTGGTCATGCGACCTGGGCGGCACTGTCATGGCAATGTGGCGATGTATATCCTAACCATTTCGTTTGTGAAATTCAATAATAATTTTAAAAACCTATTTAGAATTTAAAATAAAAAATTTCAAAAAAAATTCACCCATGCCGGGACTTGAACCCGCGACCTCTGGCTAACCGTGCCACAGTTTTTAAAATTGTTATCAGCACGGGTTAGTGCAAAAAAAAGAATATTTTTTTTTTTTTTTTTAATCTTTATTGAAGGGCTTGGTCATTTAAATTTCATGTTAGTCCCGACATTTAATTATTAATTCAATTTCGTTCGTTCTTGATTGTATAGAATTGTATTTGATTTATATTAGAAGTTACTTTATAAATGTACATTTTATTATTATTAACTTGTATGGGTGAATATTAATATTTGTGTAATTTCCTTTTTCGTGTTCCATAGAAAGAAAGAAAAAATACATATATTACATAAAAAATCTCTCTACATTTATACCACTTAGAGCCATCGCCCACGACGACTTAAAATGCGATTCAAATACGATTCACTTAGAAACGCGCACACAAATCATTGTAGACGATGGCTCTTAATGCCTATGACATACGCGCTACTAGATATCGTGCGACTAGTAGCGAAAAATACGAGGTGCGGACACGAATAGGGAGTGACTATTTTAAATCGAAAATCGCTCAAGCCACCAGCCAGCGCAAATAGAACGGAGCCCTGAACTAACTTTTCCTACCTCATTCTTTTTGCGGCATAAAAACTCATCCACACATCGGGAATTCCCCGGGGAGGTGTGATACAGAGATTCCCTTTCCAGTTGTGATTGCACAAACGCGAGCGCCTTAAGCAGGCTTTGTCACACTCCCCTGATCAAAAGAAATGCGAACTCAAATGGATCTTATGCCTTTCAACTACGTTCAGAGAAAAATTGTCGCCCTTATAGGTCCGCTATTTGAAGACGAGCAAAATTGTTACCGCAGTAGTCGGTACAATTTGAAGAACATATTATTAGTCCGATAATGAGTTCATCAAATTATTAAGTGTCCCTAATTACACAATATTCGTTAAAGTGTCTGTAACACCCCACCCCCTTAATTTAAAATAATAATTAAAACCCCGACAAGAAAAATAAAAGTTACTATGATGCAAAACACTCTAATGGCCAACTGTGATCGCCTAGTTTTATTTGGTAGAACCCTGCGTTGTGATCGTATACGTAACCCTAGCCCTTTTAAGGTATCTGAGATTGAAAACAAATGTTCGAGCGCAAAAGTATATAATTAACACGCTCAACGCGAAGCGAGGCATTATATACCTCGTTTGCCGTTTGCACTCAGTGCGGAGGTGAAAAAACAGTTCTTTCTCTTTCTTGCAACTGGAGTTTTTATTACTATTTTTTATAAACAAAAGAGACCATCTAACTAGGCATTTTGATTATATCCCTTAGTACCTATTAAGACCAATCACATAGCACGAGGCATATAACGCCTCGGTGCGACAGAGTAGTAAAATTTTGCGTTCCGTGCAAGACGAGGCGCATAGAGCCTCATAGGGACCTCGCCCGAGGTTAATCGATATTTTTTTTTTAGTGTCGTTCGGTATTCCGTAATTATCATTGTGTTTTGCATAATGGAAGTATCGAAAGCAAGAAATAGAAAAAGATCTCGGCGTACTCTTGAGCTGTCGTTTTCTAACTCAGATAAATCTGTCATTGAAATCCTAAGTCACAGTCTCTGTACGAAAAAGTGTTGCAGCGCGTTGCTGCGCAACCAGCCCTAGTTTCGGTCGCACATATCAAGAGCTTACTACTGTTGCATCATCGTCCAGCTACTGCAGCCCACAAGAAGAGGACAACGGAAGGTACCAAATACTTGATTTGTCAAACTACCAAATGTGACCAAATGTCGTCCTATTATAGTTCTCTAAAAAGAGGATTAAAAGGGTATCGAAAGGTTATGGTAGAGTTGATTTTCGGAACTGCTATAGTTAACACTTGGGTTTTGTATAATATGAAAACTAAATCAAAGATGCCAAAAAAGAATTTATTGAAGCTGTAATTGAAAAATTGATTGAAAAACGACGATGCACCGGCTGTTATAAAAATGTAAGGCAGAGACTTTCAAGCAAGGAAGCCGACAAAAAAGTGAAGAAGATTAAAGGTTATTGTGAAAAATTCGCCAAAGCTCTTTGTTTGAATTGTTTTAATGAAAAATATTAATGTACCTATTTCTAAAATAAAATGTCGATGCAATTTTTCTTTTTCATTTCCCATCACTACGTTTTTATCGATATGTTAAAACATAGTGCATCAACGAGGCGCAAACTACCTCGCATTTTGGTTTCTCACAGGACAACACGAGGTTTAAAGCGCCTCTTAGTGGTTTTTTTCATATATTTCATTCAAATTTCGTAAGATTCTTGGGCGAGGGTACGTACAAAAAGCCTGTACTATTAGCTATAGGTACATGTAGTCCATTTTAGAGTTGGCGTTAATTTCATAATTTTAAACGTGTTTGAAGTCACTAAGGTACACGAGGCACAATTGACCACGCGCCGCACCGAAGTGGAAGACCCAAACGAGGCAGATTGAACCTCACGCCGCACCGTACTGCAAGTAACTAAATCGACCTTCCGCAATGAGCGTGTTAACAAATAAAGATCTAGTTAATTTTCTTTAAATTGAAATTAAAGGTCGAGTTAACTCTGTTTGATATCAAGGTTAAGTAGAGAGGTTGAGTTTATTCCGCCCTATATTGAAAAGTAGAGCCCTATAAGAATGAAAATTAGAATTTTTAATGTTTAAGTGTTGAATAAGTTTGCTATTTAAAGTAGAATATGAAACAGGTTAAACCGGTATGGAACATTGTGTAAGAACAGATAAAAGAAGTAGGTCATCATAACAATATTATTGTTAATAATATTATTATAATGTTCAACAGATTTTCGTCTCTAATGTCCGCTAGTAATTTGATTGAAGCAAAGGCAAATAAAAATTATAAGCATGAAGCAGTTAGTGCAGAATGAAGTTTAAATTTAAAGTATTTATAATATAATAGATAAAGTGAAAGTTAACTAACACAAATCTAGTTAAAAGTACTTGACTCAGAGACGGGATCCGGACTAAAAGAAACTCAGTTCTCCAACCAAAGGCTGGGTCTTTCACACCGTATGCTCATCATTGTCCCACTGTACATAGTTTTATCTATAACTAGATTCATGGATATACATAACATTTCAATTGCGTTTGCCAAATGCAGACAATTCAGTGAAAACTGACCGTAGGAAGATTTATAAAAGGTGCTTTCAACGTATGACCAGTCATCAGGTCGTAGAATAGTATAGGGTTGTGATATCAAAGGCATGGTACATCGGAGAAAATTGAATCCGGAAAGCCTGGATATAATGGATGACTGGTCAAACGAAGTTTTAGCAACTAGCGAATAACGCTCATTGTGTAGAAGTGGTCAGCCTCACTAAAGATTGCAAGCATTAATAGCAGCAATAGCACAAATGTTTAAAAATAAGCAATTGTAGATTGTTTGATCCAATGAAAGAAAATTATTCCTTGAAACTCTAAGTAGGTAGATAACTGTCGTATGGTCCAGCCATTATACACAAAACTCAACGGGACAGTATCAAATACCTAGGAGATAACTCTACTAAAAGTATGTAACCCGGACGTGTATGTTGGAAAAAGTCTATTCAAGACGTCACAACAATGGACTGAACAGACGAAGTCTATCAGAGCTCCAAGCAACAAGTATCGCAAATACCATTAGATCAAACAAGGCAGAGCACAAAATATTATTGAAGTAAAGAGATAAGCAAGTTTAAATATTATTCAAATTAAAAGGTTTACGCCTTAAAATCTAACAACCACAACATTCCATAACGGTTTTTGTCATAATGTCAATAAAGACTATTTTATTTATCGGATCCTTCGCCCTATAGCATACTTATTTCCATTGCTCGATAGATTGTTAAACTCTCAATATAAAACGGCACTCAACCTCAACGCTATAAGGATAGATTCACGTAAGCGAGATGTGGTGCAAAATATTGAAGGTAGATGCGTAAAAAGATAATCAGTAATACGTAGGTTGTTAATCAAGGTTTTAAAAGATAATGTCGATGAAGATTAGGTCTTATTACATCTAGGTTTTATATTAATAATAATTTGATGTCATTTTCAGACCTTCCAAATCAAAGGTTCGATAGGCGAGAAATCAAAGTTCAGTAGATAATTTTAATGTACGTAAACAAGGCACGAACTTACAGCCTTACTTATTAGATCTTCGTTTACAAGTCAACGCCAACATGGTATCATAGTTTCTAACGTCCAACAGGACTCGAACCACTACGTTTTCATTAATAAGATGCCGTAGCAACCTAAGCAGCGGAAGAAATTAGAGCAAGTAGCTAAACGTTTCATTGATTTATGTTTGAAAAGTTCCGTAAACGAAAATAGTAAAGTACTAGATAATTAGGAGTCACTTTTAATAGTTGGATTAAAAGGCTAGAATAGTAAGGTAATAGATAGTTAAGAGACACTTTTAGTATTTTGAGAATAAAAGCTAGCTTACTGAATATATTTCATTTATATACAACAAATTTCACTGTTCATAATAAGAATGGAGCAATAAACATCTAACACATTTGGCACTTCTGATTAATTAAAATTTAGTTGTCTACTTTAGCTTTTATTTAATTAGTTTATAGAATTTTGTCAGAGCTTATTTGTCAATATTGAAAATAAAGCTATTTGATTACTTATTTTTGGTACGGAAATAAATCGCTATTTATTGTCCTACTTAATGACCGCATTGCTAAGGTGGGGAATCGGGGAAATACTTACGCTCATCATACAACTGGATACCCTGAAAGAAAAGGGGGAGCCTGTCTAATTCTTCTCAACCCCGTAAGCTAATTTAACCACCCATCAATTGTTTCAGCAAAGCAAACCCCATTTACATTTAATCGTGTATATGTGTGAGTGCCTATGGTGTCTCCCTAGTCACAGCTATTTCCTACTTCTATCCTCCCTAACTCCGGAAACCCAGACTGTTTCAAATCACTCGGTAACTTGACACAGTTAGCTTTCAGACTTTCTGGCCGGCCAGAGTGTGTAGCCTAGGATGTGTATGCGCGGGTGGTTTTATGGGTTCGGTAACCACCCGCAAGGTAAGAATATACGAAATATAATACATAAATATGTTATGGGTGCAAAGTGCCAGAGGGCTAGAATCGTCTGTCACTCAGGGTAAGCAGGGGGAAAATTGCCACACCACGAATGCTAACGGAAGAAGATCTAACACCGCATTCACAAGAAGCGTTTTAACCCAATCTCCAAACAAGATAATTAATATCTAATTATCTCAATTATAATAATTATTTTCTTTTTACTAAATTAAATTGGGAACGCCTCCGGTGAACGGATTCTTTAAACCTTTCGACCCAAGCAGACTCAGATTCAGCCGTAGCATAGTAAGCAGAGCTAGATTTTGGGTTCCTTAGTCCATTCATTTAAACTTCTTAAGGCTCCCAAGTGATTTCGCTCTAAATTCACACGTTTGTATACTGAAACTCAATTACCACTAGCTAGTGGAATTAAGTTAAAGTAATAAGTAGAATTAAATTCGAACAAAACTCTGAAAGCTATGACGCAAGCATGATAAGAATAACCTCGTGTGGCCTCACCGAGCCTTGGTTATTTGACAAAGGCTGGACACACGGACTATCCTTAGCATACCTTTGCCACCGAGAGTTTACTTTTGTACAAATTTATTTCCCATAAACGTAGTACTGTGGAGAAAAAGGATTAGTTCACATTTTATTTCGCGGAAGCTACCCTAATTACTAAGGCTGAAAACCCTATTTTACGCGGAAAACTTCTAGCTAAATGTACGAAAGATTCAGGAACCGAAAACCGTTTCTAACCTTAACACTTTTACTTTCAAATCAACTCCCTAGCTTCGAGAGCAACTCTAAACCTGAAACTTCACACCAGAGCTGATAGTCTGGGACGCGATACCCACAGATGATGTTAGGTAACAAATCCAAAGCCACTCTCCTATTTTCGAATTTAAATGCAAACGAAACTCCCTAATGCTAATAAATTCGCTGAAAATGGCGAATTTCCCTACGAGCGTAACGGATGTATTTACTGTTCAATTCTCTAGTCTGGAATCTCCCCGCGCGTTTGGCCCTCGGCCTTTTTATACGATTTCACTCAGATTTCACCAGTCGACCTGACACGTGAAACAATAGTACGGGTTCATAAACAAGTATCATCCTTATTGGTTTTAGTCGGGTGGCGTGATCTTTTATTGGCGCCGCTCTGTCCGGGAAAAAAGTAACTTCTGCGCGAATACCCGCATCTACGAGCGGGTAGAAAAAGATTTTCGGTGCCGGCTCCGACCGCTTGTTATTCTTTGGATATAAGTTCAATTTATTTAACTAACTCGTTATTTCTTTAATATTCCCCACCTTTCAGTCTTAATTATACGTTGAGAGTATGCTACACAGAGAGGTCCGTTACATGTCCAATTTTGTGTTAATTCGTTCAGTGAAACATCTTACACCGAAATTCCCATTCACAATAACAAAGGAATGAAATATTTCATATTATTTTTTTGTTGCCGTGCTGGGGACAATTTTAAAAACCTATTTAGAGGCTAAAAATTCCACCCATGCCGGGACTTGAACCCGTGACCTCTGGCTAACCATGCCAGCGCTCGCCCAACTGAGCTAATGGACAAGTGCAGGCATCGGCAAAATTTCGAAGCTCCTTACAAACTTCTCTGTATTACGTAGGTACGTTAATTTTTGGCCTCTAAATAGGTTTTTTGGAATTAAATATGGACTGGATTAACTACAGGGTTAACAATTTTGGAGATTTTTCATTCAGGTTGTCATATTATAAAATGCATTCTATGTTGCGGCCTCATGACTGTTCGTTCGTAAGCTCCATTCCGTTTTTTATTTCATTATCTAGACGAGAGCTGGGGTTTTCCGTTTGAAGTAGGTATATTTTTTTATGGTTTTTTTATTTTCACTCTCGCCTTTGTAATAAAGAGGGTATTAACTGCTCCATCAATGGTATTAAAAGTTCTCGTAGTTTTGGCTTCCTACTTTATGGAAGCTTTTGGCTCGACAAGTTAATTACTTGAAAGCGTACTGAATTCGAAAATTATTTGTAATATCGCGGGTACTATAATTTATTTATACGGGACAGATTTATGATCTGTATCTTCTTGAAAACAAAGTCAATTTGTACATCCCGGGATTCGAACTCACGGCCTTACACGAGTTTACACACCTCAGCGCTTGAAATTGGCAATCCGCGGTGGCCACGCGTGGTGATTAGACCCGTCCTCTCTCTCTCTATCTCTCTGAGAGAAGGCCTGTGACCTGCAGCGGGATGAATATCATCATCATCCATTTGACGTCCACTGCAGGACACAGGCCTTTCTCATGGTTTACCAAACCATGAAGAGTTTAGCCATAATCGCCACGCTTGGCAGGCGGGTTGGCGATCGCAGTATTCGGTTGGAATCTCAGGAAAACGCTGCTGCCCATCTCCTGGTAATGTGTTTCCTTAGTCGCCTTCTACGACATCCACGGAAGGAAATGGAGTGACGCTATTCTTAATCCGGCGCCACACGGAGTCACGGACGTATATAGGCTACATAAAAAAAGAGGAGGTTCTAGTCACCGATATGAACAATTTTTATTATGGGGACCACTTGGAAATTTCAACAACAAAATCAGCTATTCCACATTATGGTGTCATGGATTGTTACTTTCAATAGATTTCCGTAGTTAAAGTTAGGGTTTGGATTCTACCTATAGAGTTTGGCCAACAATTTTTTTTTGCCTTGGGTACAACAGATAAAACACAACACATAAAAATAATGTAATAGACAATATATAATTGAATAAGGTAAATTAACACATCCCTTAGAGTATCCCACTGTGAACATAACTGATTGATGTTTACGAAGAGCAATGTTTTGTGACAAGTTGGGCCTCATTTCATAGAACTACAATTCACGGCCCTCAATGACAATTCGATGCACATCACAAAGCCGATTAACTAACGAGTAGGAAAACTCAGCCATGCAACGCGTATCGAGCCGGCCATTTTTTTGCATGGCAACTAACCAAATGTAAGCCATTAATGAGTACCACGATTACTTAAACACATTTTATAGTCTATAAACGTAACAATTTATAAATAATAATAATAAATAACAAACGAAAGTGACTAGGCTGAGATATCGGGTGTCAGTGGTGCAAAAGTGTTGTTTTGTGTAAAGCACATTTTGTGCCAAAATAGCAATGTGCGCTACTATAACATTGAAGATTATTTAGATGATAGATAAATAGATAGATAGAATATTCTTTATTGTATGTACACCAAGAATTACATATGAGAATTTAACAATAATATAGTACAGTACAATTGGCGGCCTTATTACTAAAAGTAATTTCTTCCAGACAACCATTGACTACTCCATTGATACTCTAAGGGATGTGTTAACCATCTGGTCATCTGACAGTGACGTCTGGAATTAAAGCCAGTTCTATGCATGAGTTCCAGGTATTAGAATATTTATATAAACTCTGTTAATTAAGGACTTTGAAAAGACTAAGTTTGGAGTTTTTTTGTCCATTTCTTCTCCAAAATGATCTAGATTTTGAAATGGATACCTTTAAATTGTAACTTTGAATAAAAAAATTGAATTGAATTTTCAATCAAACGGATTGACCAATTTCAACGAGATGAGAAAAAATTGCTTTTAGCAAAGGTGGAAGCGCATGTCCATGCGCACGTGCCGCAGGAGCCGTACGCCTGGAGTCATCTCATTTCCGGATGCCCCCACGCACCTACGCGCCGTACGCGCTACATCGCATCTATTATACAGTATTTATGTTCATGGAAAACGCGTTTAATAGAACTTTTGATTCTTGGTCATCCGCACCGCATTTGCGGCACGCGCTACAAATCGAATGCGTCGAATTGATTTTATTTTATAAAGGAGGAAAAACAGAACTAACAAAAATTACTTAAATAGAGAAAATGAGTCAGTTTAATACATTTTGTTGCCTCGTAAACATTCCTCACCGACAGATGGATTTGATGATGATATGGAAATTGATGATGTGAAATCGGTATAACTACAGCATTTTACTGAAATGTGGGTGGTTCAGCGCAGATAGGTAAGCGATGATACGCACACTCCATTACCTCCCGTGGATGTCGTACAAGGCGACTAAGGAAATCTATATATATATATATATATTTTTTTTTTTCATTGGGAACCCTTGCCAAAACCTTACGATGTACGGTGGCAAACTGAGCGCTCCTTTTTTATAACTATTTCACCCTTGTTTCTGTAAGTTATTCGTAGGCTATTCTCTCCTGGTAGACTATGCCAACAGAGTAAAAGGTAATATTTGAAACCTCTTAAACTTCAATGTTAATTAAATGCTTGAACCCTTTGTTCTTTGTACATCGATCGAATTAATAAAATTTCCGCTACAGACGAAAAGTTTTTATTCAGAAACCAATAAAATCACGTTACCTTTCTTGTACGAAATTATACGTCTTGATTCTCTCCGATATTACTTCCACGGGCGAAGAAATTGAATAAGAAAAGAAAAATTATTGGATAAAAATAATTGGCGCTGGCGTAACTTTTTCTTCCTCGTTTCTCTTGACACTTGCCAGAGCACACGAAAGGCCAGTTCTATTGTTAAGAAAGTAAGTTATGTTGTATTAATTGATAAGTAAAACAATAGTGGCCTATGTCCAGTACTCGTTAAGAGACTGGTTAAATATCTACACCTACTTAAGGCTGCTTACGTAAAGCATGCTGTCTTGCTCGAACAATTTAACATTTTTAGTGATTGTAATAATATGAGTATAATTTTGATGAATGTGGTCTGATGGTTTGATGCATAGTTGAATTGCTGGTATTCAAGGCATATTTTTCTTAATTTGTACAAATTCTATGTTTGTACTAAGTTTTCCATTGAGAAAGATAGAAATAGGAATTCTTACACTGGCTTGCCAATATAAATATTCGATAATATAATGTATATCCGTAAAAATATAAAAATGTTCAAATTAAATAGGGACGTCCATAACGTAAACACTAGAAATAGAAATAAGCTTGCTTATTCTAAATTTCGTTTAGCCATGGTAAATACATCGTTAGTAGGCTATTGCGTTCGTTTTTACAACAGAATTCCAGAACTTGTTCTATCCTTGTCTAAAAATAAGTTTAAAACATTCATTAAAAATCGCTATGTAAAAAAGCCTATTATAGGATAGACGAGTATATGAACGATAATTATAAACCCTTGGTAGTAAACCAAATCCACTGCGATTTCATTGTTATTTAATTATTAATATTATAATTTATATAGTTTTAAAAAGGTGTACTAACGACGTGATTGCACATTAATAACTATAGCACACATTTTATAGCTGACAAGAACTCAATTTGCAGGTTTGCTAAAGGTCATTCGAATGGTGGCGTGTTGGCCGGGTATCTCCTTCTAAAATGGTTGGGACTGGTGATGGCTGACCCCTGTGTTATGCTCGTGAACGGGTGCTGTTCGTGTATCTGGCCGCAGCATTAATGTTTTTCCTACTTTTGTAAGAAGTGTTATTTTGGCTTTTAAAGTTATTGGTGGCTATCACGGAATCATATCATATAGGCTTTGATGTATAAGTTTAAGATGATTTGAGAAAAAATGGTCAGAGTGGAGTTTTTTTTTTTTTTTCGCTGCCTTTTTCTTTACTACAGATACGGCCCGAAGGCAGCGGCTAACATAGTAACATAGTAAGTTGACATTCAGCAACAATGTAATTTTTTTACGTTGAAATAAATTATTGATTTCTGATTTCTGAGAAAATTTGATTCCAAAACAAATAATTTCAGAAAAACTTTTTCTTTGCTAAATCCTACGTATCGGAAAATAAAAATGTATCTAAAATCTCCGTTATTGAATTATGCATCAAACCCTCGGACCGCATTTATCAAAAGTTTACTAATTTTTTTACAATAATCAAAAATGTTAATTTGTCCGAGCGAGACAGCAAGCTTCATGTACAAATTCAGTTTTTATTATGAGTTTTTGTGTTCAGTGGTACTTTTGTGTCTGCATCAGGAAACAAAGTGGAAACAAGTTAGCAGAAGTTTGCTTTAATGATGAATAAAGACCCAACGGACTTGAGGCCACTGAACGTTCCCCTATTTTTCTTCTGCCTCTGAATATTATTGCTTAGGTACACATTATTTTGTTTGTGTTGCCATTTAATGTCCAATAAGTCAGTACATTTATACGCTGATAAAATATTCACATTTCCCTCAGTTAAATAGTTTGGCTGATTATTTGTTTGTCCGTAACGGTGCAAACCTTCTTATACATTTCTATTATTTTCTATTATTCTGTCTATCAACTTAAACGCAAAATTTTAAATTACGTCACCCATTCTAGATTTATTTCAGATTTGGATTGCCACTTCACCTTTTCTCACATTTTGTGGTATTTTATTAATTTATTTTATTAGATCTACCAAAACTTTACATACTTAACAGTAACTTAAATGTAGGCTGAATTTTTACACAAAAACCAATTAAAGGTAAGAACCCCATGCATTACTTTTCAAAACTTAAAATAGATTATCATATTTAAATAACATACAACCTTTATAAGAATAAAGATTATAAGAAAAAGCCAGAAAGGACGAGCAGCCATTGTATTAAAAACCTTAGAGAACTCCAACCAAAAGGTCGCAAAACATAATTATTATTTATTATTCTCCTAATTTTGTCATTAAACAGATCTAGGAATGGCAGAGTTAGCCTTGAGAACTGAACGACGCAAGGAAGGGCATAGAGATGTTATGGGATTTTGGGGGTGGTTCCGGGTACCCTGAAGTGAAATTTTTGAAGTAAAAGAGGGCAGGAGATTTTGTTATTTAAGATATTATGCAGGAATTTAAGATTGAGAAAATCTAATTTTAGAGATAGGCGATGTGCCCACTTTTGATGATAGGCCCTCAATTTCTAACCTAAACCAACAGAGTAGACTAAGTGCCACATAAACCTCTTTTGTACCCTCTCTATACGTAGCATAATATGCTACATATTATGTACTGCATAGTGCGGGCGCCAAACCACACTATCATACTCCAGTATGCTCCGCACCAATGGTATGAAACACCTATTAATTTTCACAATTTCAAAGTTGTTCCCATGGTAAAAGTTATTCGTGTTAAGAGTAACCCCCTCTTTTTGTGTGTATTGGGGCGTTTTTTGCACCCTGTAGAACTTCTCTGGTTGACAATCAACAGACAATATATTATAACGGTTAGTAAATTTCATGTTAATTCATTTTTAATTTTGTCGGCGCCTACTAAAAATTCTGTAACCTCCTTGTTATTTCTAAGTTATTCTTTCTCTGTCGTTCGTCTTTGGTTTTTATTAGCGCAAGCAACACGTTATTGTATTAAACTTTGTCAAAACCTAGGATTCTATAGAAATGTGGTCGTATTTTTTCTACGAGGACTTACGTAAGATGTAAATGTCTTCAAATTTAATTATAACATCGCGAGGAAACCTGATTGTCTGAGGTGACATTCCTCAACGCTTGAAATTACCAACCCGTGGTGGGCATGCATGGTAATGAAGCCAATACTCTCTCGCTAATAGAAGGCCTGTGCTCTGCAGTGGGACATATATAGCATACCTACCTAAAAATATATAATTTCAAATTTACTTATATTACGATTCCTTGTTCACAGATACTGAAGACAATAAGTGACGAAAAGTGCCCCTAAATGGACAGTACAATATACAGTGTTGCAGACAAGTGCGTTTGCACCGAAGTGATGTGAGGGGACTTCCCAATAGAGCGACACAACATGACGTGGTTAGCAGAGCTGCTGTGTTTATTCTGTTATTTAGGTGAGTAAATATTGTATCATGCCAACTAGACATTTGAATGCAGAGTAGTATGGAACAGAGGAAGTGACTGACTTGGAAAGATAATATAATTTGTATTGAATTCAAGCCGAAGCCGGCGTGCGTGCATGCAACAACGGTTGCAATGAATGTTGAGGAGGCAAAAGTGATTTGTCAGGATCGTGGCAAGTGGCAGTCCCTGGTCTTTGTTTACCCCTCTGGGATACAGGCGTGAGTTTTTTTATGTGTATGTATGTATGAATTCAAGTTCCCTGTTATTTGTTATTGTAACCATTCCTATCATGCGGCTTGCGGAGACTAGTCGTAGTCGCAAGTAATTTGACCAAGATAGATAAGTCTGTATATAATAAACTTCCTGAAGACATTTCGGAAAATTATGACCGCATGTGGTGTGTACCATTAAAAACAAAAGAAAAGAAATTGTTGCCGAATGGTGTTTATTCAACTACGACGAATTATCTAGCATATAAACTTACTAAATAGTGTAGACTATTGGATTTTTTTTATCATAAATAATATTCCATTAATTTTTATCATGTTCATTTGATTGACATTGAAGTGATATTAATTTATGATTTAATTTACATTGAAACATTATTGTTCTTTCTTTACATAGCCTCCTTTATGTGCCACTTCCTTGGGTAAATCATTATTTATTTTATTGACGTAAGTGTCAATAAAATAAATAATGATTTACCCAAGGAAATTACTTACGTGTCATCCGTAAGTAATATTACCAGAAAATTGTGTCCAAGTCTAAAGATAGCCAAATTCAATTCGAATTATTAAATTCTGGGGCTTTGTTATATTCAAACTGTTTGGTAACCTTTTTGTGATGTTGTGAACAGTCACAGGGTTTCAGATTTGAGGACCGATTAAGTGGTAGCTTTTATAAGGGTTTTTTTTTGTTATTTTCGGGTGCCAGATATAAAAAAGTGCTAATATTTGCGTATCCTTTTCTCAATAAAGTAAGTTTAATAACATCAACATGTCATATTAACTTGCCCTAGATCCAAACCAGGATACCCTGTAACCAGATATAGTAAGTTAGTCTTGTATTTATATTTTTTTTTAGTATAATATGTTCCAGTCGTAATTTCGATCTTTTCTCATACATACTCTAAAATACTAGGAATATAATTATGGGGAACATTACGGATCAATTCACTGATTAAGCAGAATTTAATTGAATATTAGGAATATTTGTAAAAATATTACAAACGAACAGCATTATAAAAGAATGTACTAGAATAATAACTATTTGTAATGAAATAATGGTACAGCGCACTGTTTGTATTCCTTAATAAATAAATAAAAATACTTAGTTTACAATTTTTGCTGAATGGAAATGTCAAGAACAGTATTTTATTAATATTTTTGTATCACGTGATACGCACTCAATAGCCAAAGACGATTAATTAGAATTAATTAATGAGTGATTCTATATTTAGTGCCTAGGATATTATATTTATTTTATAATAATAATACTGTATTCATTTATTTGCGTCTTACTAAGGAAGTTACAGAGTGAGCCTAAAAATAACAGGTGATTTAAAAGGATGTCCTTAGATTTAAAAAAATAAAAAAAATGATGACTTACCTAAAAAGCCTCTTGAGAGCAGAGTTGGGATCCGTCTATTAATACGGCTATAAGAAGAATTGCTTGGTAGCTAAATATTTAACTATGCGCTTCTATGTCATTTACTAAGTTGCCGTTGAAATTTCGAATCAAAACTTTGATATAAATACGCAGGACTCGAAATGTAATGTAAATGTACAGACTCTACAAGAACTTGCGAACTTGGCTTCAAAAGCTTGTTATTGACCTAACGGCCAGAGTATACGCAGACTTCTAAAATCATCTTTGAGACTCTTTCCCAATTTATAATTTTATTATGATTAAAGATGTCTATGTTTATCTAAACACCAGTTTGACGATGGAGGTGTTTATGACATACATAGGTACATACAGAAACATACTCCTGTATCTCGGAAGGGTAGGCAGATAATTTGCCTTCTTTTCTAATCGTGTTCAAACGATTGTTTAAGCCTCTGCCGATTCGAGTGCTGATTATTCTCGTTCTCTCTCTCTCTTTAAGAGAAAGTCTTATAGTAGGACATGTATACAGGGAGACTTTGGATTCGTTCACCGTATTTTGAGGGAATGTTCTTTTCATTGTGAAAAACACCATTATTCATGATTTATCAGTAATGGTATAACATATTTGTAAATATTCGTGATTTTTGACCTTTGGCTACAAACTGTGAATCCAAATTCGAAGTGGTAGGAAGTGCTGTAACGTTAAAAAATGTTTTCTAATATGTTAAATGCTTAAGACTGCACGTTAGACGTGGATTAAGGATTTTTTAATATTGTAATATCATAAGTATTCCGTTTGGTGCCGGATTAAGAATAGCGTTTCATTCCGTTGATGTCGAAGAAGGCGACTAAGGAAATAAATTACCAGGAGTCGGGCAGCAGCGTCTTTCTGAGATTCCAACCGTACACTGCGATCGCCAACCCGCCTGCCAAGCGTGGCGATTATGGCAAAAGCCTTTATGGTTAGGGAAAACCATCAGGGAGGCCTTTGTCCTACAGTGGGTGTAAAATGGCTGATGATGATGATGAATATCAGTAAACTTTCGATAAATGTGGTCTGAAGGTTCGATGCATAATTGAATTTCGGATATTCAAGGCATGTTTCTCTTATCCTGTACTAAGTTTTTCATAGAGAAAATTTGATTCCATAATGTTCAAGCTCGTTGTTTATAATTAAAAATAACTAAAGAAACTGGACTTAATTACTATATAAATGATAAAAATATACAAATAACATAAATCCATAATAATATATTCTTATAAACAAAAATATATTTAAAATGTCACTAATTTAATTATGCATTAAGCCCTCAGACCACATTTATCAAAAGTTTACTCACTTTATTATAATAATTTAGAATGTTCAATTATGCGAGCGAGACAGCATTTCCACGTAAGAACAGTCTTAAGAGTGTGACGTTCGATATGCGTAAACAATTAAAAAGAATTGAGTTGGCCGGCACCCACTATAAGCCGCTTAAAACATGCTTTTTTTACTTTTATTACTGTTTGTCCTGATGTTGTTTGTTTATGCTTAAGTGAAGTAATTCAGTTTACCAAAAATACATTTTTGATGCGTAATTTTTTTTAGAACTGGCACGATATGTTTCTAAATCATGGTTAAAATGCCCCTTTAAAATACGGTAAACGAAATCAAAGTCATCCTGTAGTAGGACGCATTGTATTATGCTTAAGCCTTCAGTCGTAGTGAAAGAGAAGCAACAACGAATATGCAAGGCAACGCTAGGCTATGTCAACAAGGCTTCACGAATTAGGCGAAGGCGCTATTCAATTTGTGCATCTGTCATAGTCAGTTATCCGCGCTTTGTCTGCGAACAAAAGCTATCCGTTTTTAACATTTTCATGTCGAGTTCTGACGCGCGCTTTTAGTTTTTCCCAGTTGTTGAGAGAAGGTATTGATTTTTACCCGACTGGGATGAAGAGATTTTATTAACTCCAATTATACCTAACAACTTTGTTATTAAGTCCTCAGGATTATGCCTGAGTCTTGCAGTTTCAGCAATTAAGTCTGCTAATAAACAGATAAGGTATACGGACAAGTAAAATTGATTAAATTACAGATTTTATGGCTTAACCAATTGGGACCATAATTTATCACCGCTGTCTTTGTGGTAAATGCTTATGGTTTCTGTTAAAACACCATGGGACAAGCATTAGCCTGCATCTGCATTTCAGCCGTATTTCATGGCGGAAGGCGATGCTCCATCTTGCTCCCCGAGGACATATTTAAGGTTGCTCGTACCACCAGCGTCAACATCAAATATACCCAGATTTCAACCCTTACTGCGTACATAAGAGCGAATATTGAACAAGCTGTTATGACTCAGACGCTGACTGTATTTCCCGGGCGTGGAGCAGTGAGCAAAAATTTTTGGCAAACAAATCCTGTCATGAATCACAAGAACCGCGATTCTGTGTTTGCGTACATGTTTGTATATTTCTGTGCCGAATACGATGGAGTTGCTGCGTTACTGATACGTGAAATCGGTTGTAAATGAAATACGTGTACTAACTGAATAGGAGACAATAGGTTAACGTGAGCATAATGATTAAACCCATCGGTCAACCCGTTAAATGCAATACATATGCCTCATCGCTTTATGGCTGAGAGGTTGGTAGAGTTGCTGCAAGGCTACTCCATTTAAAAATATGTCCTAGGCACTAAGACGTCTGAGCGGTCACTTAACCTATCTAGTTTAGGAAGCATTTTCCGCTTGAAGATGCATACATTATATAACATAATCTTGAAAGGCCTATTACATATTTGTGTAACTTGAAGCGGCGTTCGATGGTGTCTTCTCGATGGTGATGGCGATGACGGTTTTTTAATTGGGTTTTGCCGAGAGGGGATCTGTCCGTTCAATCACAGACAAATTTTCTTTTGAGTTTTAATTGTAAATAACTTAGAAAGTTCTTACGAATGTTGACTACATTGTCTTGATGGTAGTTGATACAGGGGTTTCAAATCGATTGAGGGTTGATTGTACTTATTATACAAATTAACTGTTTGCTTTGTTTGCAAAAAAATATATAATATTCAGTACAATATATCAGATACAAGAACGAAGAACTGATAACCGATGAGGTAGACGAGTTCTTGAGTGGAGACCGCGAATCGGTATACGCAGTGTAGGAAGTCCTCAGACTCGGTGGAGCGATGATATTCGCAGGGCGGCTGGCAAGAGCTGGATGAGAGTTGCCGAGGACCGTGCTTAATGGCATGCAATAAGAGAAGCCTATGTCCAGCTGTGGCCAAGCGTAGGCCGATGATGATGATGATGATATCAGATGTCAACGAAAAATCGAAGTGAACAACATTATATTGGTTTGGTTATGGGTTTTTGACAACTTTTGTCGTTACTCATACTTTGGAGGATAAAACCAAAACTCAAAACTACGCAAGTTGGTTCATTGGTTCACTATCACTATCAAACCATTTATTCACTTCATTTGTTAACGGTAAATTAGGACCATTTGTTCTTATATCGGTTAATTATGGTGCAGAGTTTACTCTCTGACAGTACTGATAGTTTACGGTCAGAAACTTTCTTGTCCACAAATAATTTTTACTGACGTATATTCTTAGTGAAATTCCGACCCAGACACAGTGGGTAATAATCCATACACTTAAGGGTGTAATGAGAGTGCCAGTACAACGTTTACTTGATGCTTACATTTCATTAGCTTCGAAAGTGAGCAAGGGTCGCCAGGAAACCTAGATGGTAATCTAACTTGCTTAATCTGCTCATAGTTGGGATGTCGAAAAGTTAAGTCTGGCCTCGACTCTGATCTCTGGGCAAGCCAAGCAGACTTGGTTGACTTTATTAAGTTACGAACAAACAAAATTATTTTAAGGTCAGACGTGTAAGCGCTGGACCGGAAAATGGCTGAAAAAAGTTCGCATTTCTTCTCACTGTCGCGTTTTTCCTAGAGGGAATTGTGATTCTGCCGATATTGAGCCTCCAGATGTGAGATTACGGATGAGATCTGCTTGAGAGATGGGTGGAAAAAAATATGGTGACAGCCTATTTAGTGATAGACGCTTTCAGATGAAGAAAAGAGTGAGTGAATGGAGGCCACACTGACTTAATCACGCGGACAAAACAGTAGAATAAAGTGTTTAAAAAAAAATTGGGTACCTTTACACCTAAATAGGGATGTATTTTTTCTCGCCTACACCATAGTGTGGGGTATCGTTGGATTG
Source organism: Yponomeuta evonymella (assembly GCA_963969515.1). Taxonomy (NCBI): domain Eukaryota; kingdom Metazoa; phylum Arthropoda; class Insecta; order Lepidoptera; family Yponomeutidae; genus Yponomeuta; species Yponomeuta evonymella. The sequence continues at coordinate 9,621,132 of OZ018357.1, forward strand.
ATCATTTATAAATATTGCCAGTGTAGGAAGATTATTTTAAAACATCTCCCTCCCCTCCCTTCTCCTGGCTATACCGTTGATTGTTAAAACGTGAAAAAATCAGGGTAGTAGCACATATAATTGAATGATCAAACGAACTTACCAAGTGAAGTTCGATCTTGATTATCTTGCCTTTGTTGAAGAGATTTAATTTACGAGTAGTAGTGTGTTGACACTCTTATACCTACTCGCACTCAGTCTCAAAGTCATATGGAAAAAGGAGAAACACTGATTGACTCCCTTTTCATACAACTATCTATCGCCATGAAGTTGTCCCGGTGTCCGAGTCTTCATTCCGTTCAGAGTTCATAGTCTTGGGTACCTTGGGAGGGTGGGACCTTAAATCTCTTCAACAAAGGCAAGATAATCAAGATCGAACTTCACTTGGTAAGTTCGTTTGATCATTCAATTATCTTGCCTTTGTTTCTTAGATTTAATTTACGTGTAGATGTTTAGAGATTAATAAATATGAAATACATGTTTCATCGTAAATAGAAGAGATTTATCTTTATTAATCAAAAGACATTTGTCAGTTTGATGTATGGTATCGTTTAAACGAGATAAACATAATCTTGTGTCCCAAAAAAAAACCAAAAAACCTTAAACCTAAACAATTTTTAGGGCTTAATTAGGTTTCAGTAAGTACTGTAAATTCATAGGAATTCACGATCTAAGTAACAAATTTACAAAATTAGAATCTGAATCAACAAGTGGTCTTTTGTAGAAGTTTGCAAAAGCCATTGATTGTTGTGACCAACCTGCAGTCCGTCGGATGACATCGACGCTAGCGCCAGCCCGATGCGCGGCTGAGGTGGCAGCGTGTCGCGTGCTATGGGCGCTGAACACATTTGTGTCGATGCCACTGTCTGCCAGCGTCTGTTTAATCCATCGGCCTATAGTTTGCGATGAAGCAGCTCGGTAAGGCTTCTTAGAAGTCAAAATCAAATTTTCAGTATCGCTAGGCCTGACAGAGGAACTTTTATTTAGATAAGTAACTAAAGTTTCAGCGGGACAAACTGCAGGTCGGTCACGGTAAAAGGGTAAATCTAAAACTGGTTGCGGTTTACCAAATGCCGAGGTTTTTACAAGATCTGTTATTTGTATGCAGATCTGTTGTTTATTGACCTTAATGTTGGTAGTCTTAATCAATGATAAAGTTTGGCAACGTTGTCCTGTCGCTAACGCTAAGAGTACAACCAGTTTTCTGCTAATAACATCGAAGGATAGAGGTTCATTGGGGTAGAATTGCGCCAGGTATTGTAATACAATACTGGGGTCCCAAGTGGTATTGTACTTAGGGAATGACGGTTTCAACCGAAATATTCCGCGAAAAAATCTTTTTAAATTATCGTCTTCTGTCAGTTTATTTCGAGAAATAAGTGACAAAGCTGATCTGTGATTATTGAGGGTTCCATAGGAAGAACCCTGTTCAAAACATTGAGAAAGAAAACCTAGGGCGTTATATGTATTAACATCTATAGGATCAATACCCTTGGTACCACAGTATTGCCACCACAGTTTATAGCTAGATGAGTACTGCGACTTTGTGTTATCAGATAGTGATGCAAGCATTACGTCGATTGCTGAAGGTGGTACTTGTCTTCTAGAGAAGGCTTCGCGGATAACACGCTCGCCGCCAGGGAAAGCTGGGAGTGAAGCGGATGTGACTCTCTGAAATTAGAAAATAGCAAATGCTTTTGTGGTCGAAAGATAATGATTTCACCAACGGAAAGGGACTTAAAAAGTGGGAACCACGCTTGAGTCGTCCAGTATGGTACTACAACAATGCCAATGGCTCCGTCATTTATGATTTTTTGTAGCACCTTCAGAATTAACGCAAAAGGAGGGAAAGCATAAAAAAAAATAGTTACTCCAATTTACTGTGAATGCGTCAATATTGTAAGCAGACGGATCGGGCTTCCAAGAAACGTATCTTGGACATTTCGCATTAATCCGAGACGCAAAGAGGTCAATATCTGGCTTGCCAAAAGTATTAACAATCTTATGAAAGGCATGAGAGTTTAATTCCCACTCTATATCAATATTTCTAGACCCACCATCAGCCTCTATATTATGTGATGACTTAATGTAGGAGGCAAAAATATGAATATTGCGCTCTTCACACCATTTCCATATATTTTGTGTAATTTCATTTAAATGGGGGTACTGTACACCACCCATCTTATTTACGTAGGAAACCGCTGTGGTATTATCAACCCTAAGCAAGATTTCACAGTTTGTATGTAATCTTGCAAAGGATTTCAGACCGAAGAATACTGCGACTAATTCTAGATAGTTAATGTGATTGGCTCTTTCAGAGTCGTTCCAAGAGCCTCCTGTCACATTACCCTCGCAAGCAGCGCCCCAGCCGACCAAAGAAGCGTCAGTAAAAATTTCCAGAATGTAATTACCTGATAAAATTGGATTAAACGATTTCATAATATGATTTTTCCACCACAGCAAGTCATCACGTAAATTAGAATCTATTGTCATATTAGTATCGTAACTGTCGGTTTTTGTCAATGCCAAATATTTTGCTCTTTCAAATTTTTTTGTGTATAGACGTCCGTAGGCAACGCCTGGGCACGCTGCAGACAACGTACCTAGGTATTGTGCAAACTTGCGAATAGAAATTATTGAAGTGCGAAGCATTACTTCTGTCCGTTCCAAAATACTTATTTTCTTTTCTTCGGGTAAATTAATAGTCATGTCCTTGGAATTCAATATAAATCCTAGAAATCTACAAGATGTGCTAGGAATCAATGAGCTTTTTGTGTAATTTATAACAAAACCTAATTTTTGTAACAAACTTATGGTTTCATCAACGTTTTTACAACACTCGTCGTAATTGTCTGCAGCGTACCAGCTATCGTCTAAATAATGGACTGATTTATAACCCTTTGATCTCAAAGTACCGGCCACAGGCTTTATTATCTTAGTGAAGATATAAGGCGCACTACATAAGCCGAAGGGTAACACTAAGAATTCATAAAGACGGTCTTTAAAGGAAAATCTTAGATATTTAGTATGGTCATTGCATATAGGTAAAGCAAAATAGGCTTCTTTGAGATCTATATTAGCCATGAGACAGTCACGGGTCATTAACCTCAGTGCCGTTCGAACATCCTCCATCTTAAAATGAGGGGCATACACATACTTATTGAGGTTCTTAAGGTTCAAAATCAGTCTCTTGTCTCCATTACTCTTAGGGACTAAAAATATACTAGAGACAAATTGACCTTTTGTTGGGTTACATTTGCGTATAGCCTTAATCTTCAATAGCCTATCAATTTCTTTTTCAATGTAAATATGTTCATCTTTAGGTAGACATATCTTCGGATATTCAGTTAAGTTTTGGTACGGTATTTTGATAAAAGGTATAGTATATCCTTGAATGGCGCTGAGAACATGTTCGTCAGCAGTTATTGCTTCCCATGAATGTAAAAAATACTTCAGGGAACCAGTGTTTACCTCTATTGCCTGTGTCTCTGTGTTTTTTGCGGCCGATTGGGCGCATGTGACGTCACAGGTGGCCGCCTGGCTTGGTACGTCGGTGGCGGTGGCGGCGGCGGCGGCGGCGCGCCCGCGCGGCGCCTGAAGGCTCCGCTCGTCGGCTGATACGGCCCGCCGCCGGCGCTCCGGTATGTTCGCGCACCGCGCGATTGAACTCGTGCTGGCGGTGGCGGTGGCGGGCCCCGCCCGTTTAAATTTGACGTCGCAGCAGATGTGGACTGAATCATTTGGCCAGACTTTTTAATGCCTCTGGAGGTCTTTATAAAATCGCCTAATTTATCACCAAACAAGTGGTTGTCTCGCTTACGATCTTTCAATGAGTCAAGAATGCTTTTATCAAGCAATGGGGTAGCCAATGACCGCCTTGTCTCTGTTTCGGCGTAGTGAGAATCCGATATTACTTTACCTACTTCGTTAAGAAGACGCAGGATTTGCGAGTTATCTAGGGTTTTTTCCAGAATACCCGACATCGCTCGGCCAAGAATTGATAAAGCACAGCCTAGTTGGGTTTGCTTTTTAACTAAACGAGTATCACGGTTCCTCGAAGACTCTGTTAGCACTGCAGCGATCTCTGGGTTCAGAGTTGGTGCCTTGGTGGATGGGCAGTTTTTAGGCAATAGATTGGCTTTTATTATCTCCTCTCGTACCTCTTTCTTCAATCCATCCTTCAATATGGGTTCCCATCGTTTCACCAGATTTTTGTTGATATCATCTCCCCATTCTAAAGTCTCACCATCGAAGTTTCCTAGTGCTTGGAGGAGTTCCAGGTCTGTCGCATCCTCAGTCGGCGCAGGGGCGGACTCGGTTGTTACTTGTTCTGGTTCCGGCTGCGTTACTACTATTTCCACAGGTACTGCACTCGTCGATTCAGACGGCTTGGGGTCCGGAATAGGAGTGTAACACTCAATTTCGTCTGTAGGTAGAAAGGAAGGAAAAATAAAATAAATTTCCGTAGGTAAGTACCTTCTTGAAGGCTTTCATTTCTGGTGACCCGTTTGCAACTTAACGTTTAGCTAGTTACAAAAAGAAAAAAAGGGACCATTCAGGTCTAATAATAAGGTCAAATATTGATTAATATCTCGTATTAATTCTTTTGAATACAAATTGCTGCTGGTCAACGTCTCGCGTTGACTCGGAGCTATAAAATTTACTGCTGTCTAACATCACGTGTTAGATCGGAGGGAAATAGAATACTCAAAGTAAATTTGTAAGTAATCAGAGAATATTAGCGAATTAATACCTTCTGAATTATCGTCTGAGGACGAGAATCTTCGGATACGTTGTAACTTTTCCTCATATTTCTTCATCTTTTTCCGCCAACGGTCTTCTTTACTGGAATATCGCCGTTTAGACATATTGTTGCGAAAAAAGGACGACAGGTAGGTTAGAAACTGCGTGCGATTGAAGCGCGCGCAACAACACGAATGAAGACTCGGACACCGGGACAACTTCATGGCGATAGATAGTTGTATGAAAAGGGAGTCAATCAGTGTTTCTCCTTTTTCCATATGACTTTGAGACTGAGTGCGAGTAGGTATAAGAGTGTCAACACACTACTACTCGTAAATTAAATCTAAGAAACAAAGGCAAGATAATGATATTAAAAAGAAAACTATCACGCTAAGTGAGCTTCACAAGTTAATGAGTAATAGGCGACCAGCTTATAAAAGGAAAACTTCGTACAAAATCCATTGAAAATTACGTTGATGAAGTTGTTAGTTCTGTGAAGCAGAAAAATCACCCTCTTTTTACGGAACCCTACACTGCTCGTGGCCCGACTCGCACGTGGCCGATTTTTTTTCTTTTGATAAGTATTAGAAAAAAATACATCATCTAAAGACCTCTTAAGGATACTTTTTGGCAGAAAGTAAATATTCATTATCATTATTGTGCATGCATGCGGCGAGTAATTAATATTGATGCGCGAAAGAGATTTGTCAGAATCGTGAATCAAATAACCAAACCTAATCTCCGCCTACTCTTCCGTGATGTAGGCGTGAGTTTATATTTGTACGACTATGTACGTTGAATAATTAACTAAGCGCGACTCCCCACCGATTGAGACGAAGTACGAGTCGAGTTCGACTGAGGTGGTATGACGTGGCCCAGGACAGGAAGATCTGGCCCAATTGGGCACAGGCAGTTGTAACCTTGCAAGTCAGCAGGACTTGCACCCTAAGTATGTATGTGTGTACCACGTTCCGGGTGCCAATGGAGAAATCATATGGTCCCAACTGAAAATCTATTTTGCTGGTGTTATGCTAACCATAGCACACACCGGTAAAGTATGCTGAGTTGGAGCCCCTTTTTTTGTTATCACGGAGGCACCTGAGCTGTTTGGGGTCCGAGTTGGCTGGGTGCCTTCGACTCTATATGCCTCACATGTTCTCTTCACGATTGTTTTGTTTTATCTCTGTTTTGTTGACGTTCGTGTCTTTTGTTTGTGTACCTTTATGTTTACTTCGTGTTTCTGTGACAATTTAAATAAATATCCTCTTTCTTTCTTATTACGAACAAAATTATTACAAACCTAACTTTTCAGTAGAAAGAAGTGTTCTATATTTATATTTCCATACAACCCAACTATGACAGCGTAATAATTTTTTTATGTGAACCCATTAGCTCAGTTGGGCGAGCGCTGGCACGGTTAGCCAGAGGTCGCGGGTTCTCGGCATGGGTGGAATTTTTAGCCTCCAAATAGGTTTTTAAAAATAGGTACCTAATTTGGTTCAAATGTTAACGGTTGTATTTATGAAAACACGATTAACTCTAAAACACTTCCCTCACTCTAAATCTGTCGTCACGTCTGTCCCTTTACCACAGAATATTTAAATTGCATCTGAGGAGTATTACGACAATAAATCCTCGTCTGTACAATATAGTAAATAGAAAAAAAATCCTGTTATGGCAAGAAAATGTAAAGTGGTCGTTCAAGCTTGGCTACTAAACCTAAGCCATATGGAACCTAAAAACTTCAACCATTAAGTGACTTATTGATCCAGACACCTCGCGTATAAGAGATGTCATGATGCATCTTTAAAATAAGGGTACCTAAAAACTCACATCACATACATACATATGTAATTACATATATGCACATACTTACTCACACACATTTACTAATACTCTCACTCACATACACACAACACATCCTCCTATAAAGAGCACAAAAGGTAAATCTTAATCTAAGTATCATTTCTAATTTATACATAATCATTGTAAATAAATACTGTAAGCATTATAAATACTGGACTATTTAAAAAATCATGTTTTATTTATTTAGGTACTAGAATAAACTCACAATACCATTTGAGGAGTGGCGCTGGTGACTGTAACAGTACAATTTTAATGAAGAAATAGTACAGACAACATCGTAAGTACAAAAATATCATGTCAAACTCAACCACTAGTTTAAGTAGATTTAGTCCCTCATCATGTATGCCTATTCCTTATAAATACAAAAAATATTATTTATATCTACACTCATATCATAATCTTCAAATTAAGAATTCAAAGGTAAACACATATTGATAGGCTTTAAACAATACATAACTTTAAAGAAAATAAAAAAGTGTAATATAAAGTTACATTAAAGGTCAGATTTTTCACTTTATGTTACAGTTATTTTTCAAAACTTAAGTTTTTTTTAAGTCAAAAGTTGACTCTATAAAAAACCTAATTTCATTTTCGTGGTACCAAAAGTGCAACTAAAAATACCTAAAATTGCGCGCGCAAAACTGAGTGCAGACGATTGAATGTCAAGATACTTTTGTCGAAATTGCGCCATTTTGTTTCAAAAATTTCATTATAAGTGTAGATAAAGTAGTGTATGAGACTGCACATAACTTGGTATTAAAACACTCGCCAATGCTATTAAAAAACTCGCCAAGGCTCGTTTTTTAAAATCTCGCTCGTGTTTTAATAACCCTCATTATGTGACAGTCACATAAACTACTATTATGCATTGTCGAGTGGCACCTTCACTTACACTAGATAGGTGAAGGGACCACTGGGACGCTGCAATGCCTGGAACATTATTTTTTAGATGGAGTAGGCTCGTCCAGCACCTATACCATCCTGACAACTTAGTCGGCCTAGCCCACAGGAAAGAATTTCGCATTTAGATATTGGACAAAAATACTAACATAAACCATGAAAAGTTACTCAACATTCCTTTTCTGCTGGGCGTTGTGTAGCAAGATTCGCATTTATAAAATTTGTCCTGGGATGGGATGAATTTTTAATTTGATTCCGAGCAATTAATCTCGGCTTCTTGGGAGAGCCAACTAAGTCGTCCGTCTTAAGGGCGTCACAAACGGGGGAGATACGATAATATTTTATATAATATTTTATCTTAAGATACAATATCACTTGCCATACAATTCAATGGACAGATACAAAAATATATATTATCTTCGTAGTGTGTGATGTGTGAATTATATAGCAAGCGATATTGTATCTTAAGATAGTATAATATCTTTGGCTTAGTTTGTCCAAATGGGCGTGTGTTTGTGATGCCTGATTACCATAGCACAGGGAATCCTAGCTTGAGACTAGAATAAGTGATTGTGATGAGTGTAGCAATTTAAAAAATTATAGATAGATAGATACATAAATAATTTATTTACATAAGACACACACATGTACATAAAGCATAAACACATCTAATTACAAGAAACAGCACAAGTAAAACATAGTATAAAACAGAAACACAAGAGCAACAGTATTGAGATTTGAAATACACGGTACGGTAATGTACCAACTGGTGAAAAGAGTGGCAAAGTAGGTGTGGCAAATGTAAATGGGTTCCGACTCATGCATGTGCTGAAAGTTTGGCACATACTTCAGCGCTGATATTCTGCCGGTACCCGGTGTAAGGGGTAAACCGGAGTAAAAAATAATTGTAATGTCAGAATAAGTATATAATGTCATGCTGCTGGTAATATTAATAGTAGTATAAATAGTATTATTAAATAAGTGTAGTATTAGAAATAATTATAAAATATAATATTCGTGTAAAATGTCCATATAAATCCAGGTATAAGAAAATAAATTTAGTCTGAATAAACTTTGTGCACTTAAAATCACAGATCATGAAATAAATTGTAAATACTAATTGCTGAAATCAACAAAGCCACATGTTGTCGTCAGCAGCTAGCGCTAAAGATGTGACGGAAACTTTCCTTTTGCTTTCTCGACCGCTTTCCGTAATTTCCTCAGTTGACTGCCATTTAATAGCATTACCATTTGGCTGGACAAATCGACTTTGGTACAAGTGTTATCGACGGGAAAGGTCACGGCCCTATTGAGAAATGTCGCAAAATATCGCCAGGGGTGAGATAGGAAAATGAAAAAGCCCGTCTGTCGAAAAGTTGCGGATTGTTGGATATGTCAGAGTTACGGAACTAATAAGACTTATGACTTATATAATTTTCAAAGTCTATTGGTTTTTAACCAGCTTAAAAAAGGTGGAGGTTCTTAATTCAACGCGTATGTGTTTTTGTAATTCGAAGTGCTTACATAAATTTATTTCATTCCTTGGGAAGGTAGAGGTAGATCCAATTGTATTTTTGGGCACGTATTCAATTAAAAAAAAAAAAAATTATCAAATATGTATACTTGCTCATGCTCATACCTCAGCGAATCCAGTGCAGCAGAAAGCCAGCGCTGGTAACCTGTGGCTAGCGTTTTGCTAAACTGCAGCCTGTACTTGTGTTGGCACGATTGTGTCAATATTACTTTTGTGTTTTTGTTTTTCCTTACAATTTTGTTTTATTTTTATGCTCTGTTTATTTGTGTTACAATAGAAATAAATGTTTTTCACTTTCACTTTCACTAGGGTTTGCCGCTTGCGACGATTGCTAAAAAAGTTTGAGAACAGAAATTTCCGTGAGTTAAATATTATAAATGGTACCTGTGTCTGACCATTTTATAAATTACAAGTAGATAAGTGTATCCGGAATTGTTATTATTATTTTATTGCACAAAAGATAGTGTACAAACGGTAGACTTAATGCTAATGGCACATTCTACCAGTCATATTAATAACTTTTTGGATTTTGATATTGCATAGTTATAGAAAATGTAGTTCGTTTATCTGATTAGTTTGTGAAAATCGAATTTCTAGAGAATCCATAATGATTTTGTTTATTATAAATAAGTTTCAAATAACTTTACAACTTTTAGTGCAATTCTCAGTTCCGTCTCTACCTGGATTCATCATCATCATTGTCATCATCATCAGCCGTTTGACGTCCACTGCAGGACATAGGCCTCCTTCATGGTTTTCATAACCATGAAAGGTTCTTCCTGGATTCATACTAGGTAATTAATTTGAAATTACTATAAATTACAAAATGTAATATTTTTACCCGTAAGTACTAATAAATGCGTGCAACATACAACAATAATTTCTCGCAATCGGGTGAATATGGGCAGGGCAGAGATAAAAACGGAATAAATTGCGGGGAGACGTCATGTAAGCCGACGGAGGAATCAAATATATCATTCGATCTATTAGAAGGAAAGCCTTTAACGCAATATACGTAGGTAAGTATATGACGGAAGGGTGTAGCCGATGTAATCGTATATTATGCTATTTCCGCTATCGAAATTGATTTGCTTTCAGACGAACTGCAAAAACAGTGAGGAAAAGTTTGATCAGATTTCTTCCACTCATGCGGAGGATGATACAAATACCCTTGACAACAAAAACAGCCAAGTGTGACTCAAAATAACGCATAAAGGGTTCCGTATTACAAAACAACAACAACGTAAACTCACGCTTGTACCCTGGAGGGGTAGGCAGGGACCAGAGTTTCGCTTCATTAACATTAATGTGGCCAGATTTTGTTATTCATTGTTATAACATAGAGACGGCACTATAAACTCACTAAGTTTGAAATATTTGTATATAGAGCAAAAATCCAGCCGCTTCCAACCGGTCTTTTTGGAAATCCATGGAGGAGGCCTATGTCCAGCAGTGGACTTCTTGTGGCTGCTGCTGATGAGAGCAAAAATAATGTTTCTTGTAGGTGCGTTTTTTAGTTTCTGTATTTTTTTATGTTTACAAGAAAATTTGCCATACATACATACATAAACTCACGCCTGTATCTCAGACGTTTAGGCAGAGACAAGGAACTGCCATAATAAGACACAATTATTCTGTGAAAATTTTAAGTGGCTACCTTAAGGTTTAAGAAATAGAGCCCTTTAAAGTCAGAGGGACAGTCGGACATCCGGGCAGACAGCATGGCATAGTAGTAAAGATCCGTAGTCATCCTTAAAAGACCACAACTTCTAATTATGTTTTGAATCGTATATAAATCTGCTGGATGCAAGCCGCTTCCAGCCGGTCTTTTTGGAAATCCATGGAGGAGGCCTATATCCAGCAGTGGACTTCTTGGGGCTGAATGATGATGATGATGACAAATTTACTTCTTTCGTCCAGTGGTACCTCGGTTGACCCGTAACTAAGGTAGTCTGGAAATTCGGTTTTGTTTTCGGTGTCGGCCAATTCGTGGTGATTTGGGCGTGGTTTTGATTTCCGTCCAAATGCAGCTGAACTTTTACCTCCGTCGAAACTTGAATAAGCTTATAAGGTCAGGTGAATGTGTTTGGTTTCTTTTTTGAGCAGAGACTGATTGACTTGATACCTTTGTGATAATTTCGATTTGATTATAGTAGGATCTTCATCTTCCCGTAGAAGTAGGTTAATATACTCTTCTGAGACGAGAAACAACTTTTTACTATAGGTACAGTATGTATATGATATTTATGTAGAATAGATGGAAGATAGGATACTAACTAGTCTGAAATATAACTAGCTGGAATATCAAGGCTCGGTTTAATGAAGTTTTTGCTGGTTAGTTCTTCAAAGCGGGGATTAAATAGTATTCGTCGGTCTCGCAACAATATGGTAGCCATTCCAATTTCCATTCATAGGTAGGTACCTACTTACTTCATATTGGCTACGTAACTTCGGGTACATTTTGACATTTTGTACTGTATTCAATCTTGGATAGGTAAGACGTTCGTACCCACATAATTATCTGTGTACGTACCTCGGCTCGTCCCTTAAACCATTATATCCGTTTAAATACACCAATTCCATGGTATCACTGGACCGTTGTCCGAACTCCGACATTGTGCGAAAATCATGTGTTTCGGACCATCGGAATGGCTTAAATGGAGACCAAAGAAACTTGGCTCGATCTATTCACTGGGGCTACCGCTAACGGCCCCGTTGAGGCATCAATCAGGAAACGGCCCCAGTCAATTTCCGTGCCCGGAGTGATATATAGGACCGTAAGGGGTGCGTGCCAACCCTGGCTTTTATGGGGAGCGGTGCAATACTGCAGTTGTTCTAGAATAATGGAATTCTGGAATTTAACTGTTTGGCTGTGCTGGTTTGCGCGTTTTATGAGACATCCATCATAAAAGAAATTTAGAGGTATGGCTTTACTGGAAAAATGCTAAGGAGTTTTGCTGTGCGAATGGTACGCACACATAGGCTAAAACCTAATAATTATAAATACAATTTAAAATATCCGGATAGGCGGTACAATGTATCTTACCTCTTTCATTTCATTGTGCAGCAACTATAGATCATATAATGTTGCATACAAGGTGTACAGTACATATGTCCAAACACGAGATTTCTACTCATAAATATCATCATCATCAGCCATTTGACGCCCACTGCAGGACATAGGCCTCCTTCGTGGTTTTCATAACCATGACGGGTTTTGCCATAATCGCCACCCTTGCAGGCGGGTTGGCGATCGCAGCATGCGGTTCATACTCATCATAAGTATGAACAACTTTAACTATAAGAAAAATCTCGAGGTCTCGAAAAAATTATCAATTATAAAATTTTTCATGGTAAAATCGTAGGCGTTAACTTAGTATTAAACAGCCGTTAAAGTTGTTCGTATTGACAAGTATTACCTTCTCTAATCTAATAGAAATTGGGATTATATTACACTCTGTATAGCAGAATTTGTGTCAAATTATAGATAGGTATATAGATCAATATTTGTTGTATCTTTTTAGTGTTCCGTATCCAAAGGGAGTCTTAGTAATAGGGTAAGGATAAGGGACCCTTTTACTAAGACTCCACTGTCCGTCTGTCTGTCATCAGGCGTTATCTCATGAACTGTGATAGCTAGACAGTTGGAATTTTTACAGGTGATATATTTCTGTTGCTCCCATAACATACCTTAAAAATAAATAATTAAATTAAAATAAAATAAGTATTTTAGTGGGGCTCCCATACAAAAACGCGATTTTTTTGCCGTTTTTTGCTCGATATTACGTTATAAGGGCAACAGGTAGAAGCTTGTAATATTCAAATGTTGTATTGATAATGGTACGGAACCCTTCGTGCGCGAGTCCGACACGCACTTGGCCGGTTTTTTTTATCTGCTAAATCAACTACAGAGCTTAGCGGAGATTGTCATTTGCCATATATTTAAGGATCTTTACACGTTTTTAGTTTCAAAGGCCTAATTTTTCCCGCTCCGGGCATGAAAACCGTTAATGTAATTTGTTGGTCCATTCCATTTCACGTCACCTAAACCGCCTTTGTGTTAAGAGACACCATTATTGAACACACAAATTATTTCCCAACATAAAAATAACGTCCGTTGGATAACAATACAAACAATTCTAGTAACCAAATTAATGTCGCCTTTCTGATCAATGATAAGGGTAATGGATTTTAGGGAAATATGAAAAATATAGGTGTACAAAGAGCCATTATTCTTTGAAGCATTAGCCCTGGCGCAAACAGAAAGACGCGACGCGTTGTATAAAGTTCGCATCCCTCTCCGTCTTATCTATGTGGGCTATGTCCCATCGCTTCAGTACGTTATGTATAAAAGTGTATAGAAAAGACGCCGCGTCCTTTCCGCGCCCTCGCCCTACGTCCTTACCATGTGCCCCACGTCTTAGGTTGACCCGTGGCTTAGTTAACTCGGCACGTATTAGCTTTGTATTTCTTGTGGATTAAGCGGCGTAGCTGAAACGGGGACTGGACGCACTTGCGGGTCCTAACCCGGGTTCGTGCGGATGCAGGCAAATAAAATTAAAAAGTCGTGATCTGCGCGGGTTTCACTACATTTTCATACATTCTATAAGTACGGGCTTATAAGTGCAAGCTAAGTAATCCTAATTAGGATTTAGGTATTGAGACGCCTTCATCATGAAACTTCAGCTCGTCAATATCTGTTCTTCTCCAGGTCTTCCCTACCTGCCTTGTTAATTTCGTTGAAGTGTAGGGTTGGCCTACACTTCTACGTCCGGTCGGCCCGGTTAAACGTACTGAGTGTGAATTACAGAATTACAGACGCCTCCCTTGAAACTCACGTATTCTTCACATCATTACGTTTTTTTTTTCACCGGAATAATTTTTGGGAAAGCAACGGCTTAGGACATATTGAGGTTCGAAGTCACACTTCTATTGCATATTTTTGTAGAAATGCATCCAGTATCGCGTACCGAATGTGCCTTATCAAGCATTCTTTTAGGAAACGAATTTCAAATTTCAACGAACCATGAAATTAAATTGTATTCTTTTTGTTGCACTAACCCGTGCTGAGAACAATTTTTAAAAACCTATTTAGAGCCTAAAAATTCCACCCATGCCGGGACTTGAACCCGCGACCTCTGGCTAACCGTGCCAGCGCTCTCCCAACTGAGCTAATGGGTAAGTACAGGCATCAGCGAAATTTCGAGCCTCTTTACAAACTTCGGAAGAGCGCTGGCACGGTTAGCCAGAGGTCGGGGGTTCAAGATGGGTGGAAATTTTTGCCTCTAAATAGGTTTTTAATAATGAAATTAAAACATTGGATTACTTGTTACTTGTATCTACGTTCCGTATAAGAACGCTAAAAATGCCACGTCCATTGCGCGGTAACATATTTTCAATTTCAATGCATAAATATAGTTGGTGATTTCCCAGCAAACTTTTATGGATAAAGTAGCTTTTTGTGTTCATTATGCCTACCTAGTTTTCGGGTCAGGCGTGAGTATCTTATTTTTACTAAAGTAAACGCATTCAACTGCAGTGCAGTGTGGCAATTGAACTACGAGAATACGGAAGCCGATTTCTCTGTCCTAGGCCCACTCCGACGGCCCTGGAATTTGTCGATCGAGATCGAGCCGCATACCGCTTCAATTTTTTATTTTTATAACTGTGAATTAACAACTTTGAATTCGTCTCAATATTTAATGTTAAAATTAACAGATTTCTTTATCGCTTCAAGTTATTATGTAACGAAATATGGTACCTAACGTTTATGGTACATGCCTTTAGTTTACCGAAGTTAGACATCCTTACTAATATTACAAACGCGAAAGTTTGTATGTATGGATGGATGTTTGTTACTCTTTCACGCAAAAACGGCTGAAGGGATCCGGATGAAATTTTGCACAGAGCTAGAATATAGTCTGGATTAGCACATTGGTTATTTTTTATCCCGGAAAAATACACATCAAAATTACCACGCGAACGAAGTCGCGAGCAACAGCTAGTATTATTATAGTTAGAAGTTAAAAATTTACAAATTTCAGCGTACTTTATTTCTTTTGTAAAGTAATTACCTAATGCAATATAATATAAAAGTCGCCAAAAAATCCGCGTATTTTTCCTCGCCACCCTCACTGCTTAATCTCTCTGACTAAATATAGGCGAAGGGATTTAGACCGCAAAAGACAGACAGCCGTGCCTGATTTCCCTGAAAACAGCCTTTTTTTCTGACCAAGAGACCCCAAAAGGAAATTGAAAAAGAGAAAGAACTCGATGAAAACTCGCCTGGTAACCACAGGTCTTTTATCTTCCCTTCTTTCGGGGAGTGTTTCATCGAAAATAGGGTGAGAAATGAGAATTCCTGGCGCCTATTCTTTTTGGTTTGTGATTCGATATCGACCGGCGCGACTCAATCGGCGTGACAAAGTAATAGCCACCCAAGACGGTCGCTGGAAAGGGAACGGTGTCGAATAATACTGTTAACGACGAAAGCTTAAATGATCACTGTAAATACATTGTTAGAATAAATAAGTAAAATAATAGTTGTAAGACATTAGATTTAAGCGTTATGATAATAAATATATTTCTATTTGTTGTTTTCATGTGTAGCCTGCGCGAACCGAGCTCCGATTGAAGCGACTCGGGGCGCGCAGGCACCTATATTTAATACCTCGGTGAGGCGGGGGACCGCGGGCCGGCCAAAATAGTACGAAAACCTTATCAGAAAGTCCGCGGTCACCCAAATCATTATGTAAATAAACACTTAGAGACCTAAGGTATTAAATAAGAATAAGTTAAGACAATAAATGTAAAATAAAAGCCCTTTTAATTGAAAATAAAGACTGGCGGGGAAGGAGGGGCGAGGAAGGGGGCGGTGTGCGGCGCGGGGGCCGAGGCAAACAAAACCGGTCTCAGGCGGCCCAATAAAAGGCGCGCGCGCGCCGCTGAAAATTCATTCCCGATCGAGCAGCAGATGAAGAAACAACAAGGCCTCCCTCTCGCCTCTCCGCCTGCAAACACTGAAGAAAACTGCGTTATTATTTCAAGCCCTCTTCGCCATAAGAAAACCATACAGTCCACACCCTATGTACATAGCGTACATTGTTTGGTCCTCGTCGAAGCCGGATCACTGAAGCATCAAGAAAATTAAGAAGATGGTTGTAACCAGAAGTAACAGCGGAAAAGAAGACTCTACCGGCAGCGGCGGCACAACGACGGAAACCGAGACTACAGACACCACGACTGGAACCGATACCACGACCGGCACGGACGCACGTAGTCACGCCACGACCTCCGGCACCACTAACGCCGGAGGCCACGTCGACACGTCAGGAATCAGAGCCACACCCGCCGCCAGCACAGACACGGTCATCGAACGCCACACCGCCGAGTTAATGCCGCCACCGACGAACACGAAAACGCTCAAGCCCGCTCGGTCGTGCCGATCCAAGGCCTCTAGCAAGAGACTCCTCGCGGAGTTGGAGGCCAAGGAGAGGCTAGCCGAGTTGGAGCTGAGGCGTATAAATGCCGAAGCAGAACTAGCGAAGATTCGACAGGAACGCATCAACGCGACGTCGTCGCCGGAAGAGTCCGAAGAAGAGGAAGACCTTGCCCCACAAAGAATAGCCGATTGGCTCAACCGAAAGCCAGAAACAGAAGCCGCGATAGAAATCCCCATCAATGAAGAACGACGGGAACTCACCGCGTGCGCTACTACATTGCGCAAGCGGCGGGAGCCGCCACAAGAAGCTCCCCTGAGACCCGCCGTGATGGACGTTACGTCGCTATCAACAGCCCTGGCCGAAGCCCTGAAAACAAGCAAATCAAACAAGAAGTACATACCAGACCTACCAGTCTTCAACGGCCTGTGCAACGAGTGGCTACACTTCAAGGCCGCTTACATCGAGTCCTCATCAAGTTTCTCTGCGTGTGAAAATGTGGCCCGAATCCGAAGAAGTCTCAAGGGTGTCGCTTGGGAGGCCGTCAGCGCCCTCCTCATCAGCCAGCCGCACCCAGAAGACGTCATCAAAGCACTAGAACGAAGATTCGGAAGACCGGACGCGCTATTAATGGGAGAAACAGAGAAGATGAAGGGGCTGCCACGACTCACCGACAGCCCACGTGACCTATGCATATTCGCCGGCCGCATCGCCAACACCGTTGCCACAATCGAACTACTAAAGAAGCCGCAGTACCTCTACAACCCGGAGCTACTGCGAACGATTGTGGACAAGCTAACGCCGATATTGAAGAACAAATGGTATGACTACGCCATAGAAAAGGAAGACACGCCCGAACTTAAGAAGATCGCCGACTTCCTGAATAGAGAAGCAGACAAGTGCGCCCCCTACGCCCCGCCCGAACAAACGTCAGACTTCCGTGAAGCCCGGCCGACGGCGCGCAAGAAGACCGAACGCACCTACACTGCCACCACAGAAACTCCAAAGAAGAAAGAAGAAAAGCACGCGTGCCCACTATGCAAACACGCGTCGCATCTGCTCCCAGCGTGCCCACAATTCAACAAGCTCACCGTGAACGAGCGCTGGGAAGTCGCAAAGAAAAACCACACGTGCTACCGCTGCCTGTCAAGCACACATCACCGCTTCACGTGCCGCGCAAAACCGTGCGGACACGAGGGCTGCCCCATGCGACACCATCAACTGCTGCATCACGAAAAAGCCGCTCCCACCGGAGCAGCCGCTTCAGAAGAGTCGCAAAAGAGAAAAGAAGAGGTGGTGGCGGTCACCAGCGAGCGCACGGCCGCGCCCGCAACCGCTACTACACGAGGCTACTTGAAAATCGCACCTGTCATACTTCGGGGGCCCCGGGCCGAGATTCAAGCCTACGCCCTCCTCGACGACGGAAGCACCGTGACGATCGTGGACGCCGCACTCGCCGACGCCCTCGGCCTCGACGGACCCACCGAACCTATGTGGGTCCAAGGCGTGGGCGGCAAAGAAATGGCACACAACGAAAGCAAGCGAGTCACCCTACACATCAGAGGGCAACACGGCGGCACAGAAAAGAAAATCACGAACGCGCACACAGTAGAAAGCCTCAACTTCGCCACGCAGTCCATAAGCAACCAAGAGATGGAAGATTGCACGCACATCGAAGATATCAAGCACGAACTCACCTACAACGAAGCTACACCGAAGATACTCGTCGGACAAGATAACTGGGAGTTGATCGTATCACGTGACATAAGAAAAGGACGGCGCGATCAACCCGTAGCTTCGAAAACTGCATTGGGGTGGGTGCTGCACGGGTGCCGCACAACACGAGCGGCCCCAATAACATACTGCTGCGCTCACCTCACACGCGTCAAGCCCGCCGACAAGACAGAAGAAATGATGAAGCAATACTTCGCACTCGAGTCACTCTCAATTGAACCAAGAAGACAGAAGAGTGATCCCGAACTACAAGCACTGAAAATACTGCAAGAGAAAAGCCGCCGCCTCCCAGACGGCCGCTTCGAGACGGGCTTACTATGGCGTGAAAAAATAGACAAGATCCCAAATAACCGCAACGATGCACTGAGGCGCCTATACACGCTCGAGAGGAAGCTGGACCGCGATGACAACCTGAAAAAACAATATGAAGAACGCATCGACAATCTACTTACCTCTAACTACGCCGAGCGCGCCGACACGCCGCCTAGCGGAAGAACGTGGTACCTACCGCACTTCGCCGTCTGCAACCCGGAGAAAAAGAAGATTCGAGTGGTCCATGACGCCGCAGCCTCCTCACACGGCCGCAGCCTCAACGACATGCTCCTTCCGGGCCCAGACCTCCTTCAGTCGCTGCCCGGGGTCATCATGAGATTCCGACAACACAGCATCGCAGTAACGGCCGATCTGAAAGAGATGTTCATGCAGATAAAAATACGTGAAGAAGACAGAGATGCACTACGTTTCCTGTGGCGAGGCGATCGCCGTACGGGAGAACCAGAAGAATACCGCATGACCTCCGTGGTGTTCGGCGCATCGTCATCTCCGTGCACCGCTATATACATAAAGAACAGAAATGCACAAGAGCACGCATCGCTGTACCCGCAAGCTGCGCAAGCAATAGAACGAAACCACTACGTAGACGACTACCTACAGAGCTTCAACACTATAAGCGAAGCAAAGAAGATAACAAAAGAAGTCGACCACGTTCACAAACAAGCCGGTTTCGAGCTACGCGGGTGGGCCACAAACGAACGCGACGCGATCAACGACGTTGTCAACAAGAAAGAGCGAGATGGCAACACGGTCCCCATCGGCGGGAGTGAGATAGAGAAGACACTCGGACTATTATGGGACACAAACGAAGACACCATCCGTTTTCGTCTCAATGTAAGAAGAGCTCCGCCCGAAGTCCTCAACGATCTCCGCCCACCGACAAAGCGGGAGGCCCTCAGCATCATTATGTCAATCTTCGACCCCCTGGGCCTCATCTCACCATTGACAACACCGGCGAAAAGAATCATGCAAGATACGTGGCGCTACAACACGGGCTGGGATGACGACATCGCGGAAGGCCTGCGCGGGCGCTGGAGCGAATGGCTAAGTCGTCTACGTGACCTAGGCAACCTAAAAATACCTAGATGTTACGACACGACTCCGGCCGCCCGCTACGAAGTCCACACGTTCGTCGACAGCAGCGGGGAAGCCTATGCCGCCGCGGTGTACTGGAGAATGATACGCGCCGACGGCTCCATCACAGCGACGCTCGCTGCCGGCAAGAGCCGCGTCACGCCCACCAAACCAATCTCCATACCACGGCTTGAACTACAAGCGGCCGTGCTAGGTGTGCGGATCGCCCAAGCCGTCATACAAGAACATGACTTCGAGATCGCCTCGAAGACGTATTGGAGTGATTCACGCACAGTACTAGCGTGGATACGTGCCGAGCCGCGCTCCTACAAGACATTCGTGGCCCACCGACTCGCAGAAATAGAAGACAACACTAAGAAAGACGACTGGAGGTGGGTGCCGACCGCACACAACGTTGCCGACGACGCCACCCGAGCGACGCCAGCGGACTTCGACTCGAACCACAGGTGGTTCAACGGCCCCTCGTTTCTATACTCACCCGAAGCGAGTTGGCCCCAAGAGCACGTTGTCGAAGTTGCCGCCACCGGCGAAGAAAAAGAAGTCTGCGCTGCAGCCATCTGCCCTCGGGAGCCAGAACATCCGCACCTACCCCAGTTCGAGCGCTTCTCCAAATGGACCCGTTTGCTGAGAGCGACAGCACGAGTACTGCAGTTCGTCGACCTACTCCGACGCAGGCCTCCCCTCGAAGCGCCTCCGGCCACCGAGACAGTAGCGGCGGCAAAAAGAAAACGGACCCACGCCAACAACGAACGAGATCAAGCCTGGAACAAGCGAATGAACAGAACGTGCAAGAAAACGCCCGTCGGCTCAGCGCCCCCCGGCGCGACACCTCCACAAAGAAAATATGTAACGCTAGAGGCGCCGTACCTACTCGCCGCCGAACAGTTACTAATTCGTGCCGCACAAGAAGACTCCTATGCCCGAGAGAGACAACGCATACAGGAGGGCCGCACGCCAGACAAGGAGGACCGACTAGCAAAGCTGAGTGTGTACATGGACGAAAAACACATACTACGACTACGAGGCAGAATTGAGGCGGCCGACGACTTCCACGAAGAAACAGTGCGACCGATAATACTACATGGGAAACATTATTACACAAAATTATATGTTTCGCACGTACACGAGAAGCTACATCACGGCGGCACGGAAATAGTGGTCAACGAGCTCCGTCAGCGATTACACATAGCGAAGATTCGCCCGACGGTCAAGGAAGCCATCGCCCGGTGCCCCAGCTGCAGACTGAAGAAGGCGAAGCCGGGGCAGCCCTCCACCGGAGACCTACCAGCGGCACGCCTGGCGCACCACGCACGCCCCTATACCTACACGGGCCTAGACTACTATGGGCCTCTGGAGGTCACCGTGGGCCGGCACCGTGAAAAGAGATACATCGCGCTGTTCACCTGCATGACTTCGAGGGCAGTACATCTCGAAGTGGTGACCTCACTCAGCACCGACTCTGCCATCAACGCACTGCGCCGTTTCATCGCACGGCGCGGGTGCCCCACAGAACTATGGAGTGACAACGCGACAGCTTTCCGGGGTTCCTGCCGCGAGCTGGCGGAGGCAATGAAGGACGCCGCTCACGCCCGCCGCATCAACTGGCGCTTCCTGCCCCCCTCTGCCCCTTTCATGGCAGGGGCATGGGAGCGTATGGTCCGCACCGTGAAGGAGGCGATGAAGGCCACGCTGCACGAGAAACACCCCAGCGACGAGACACTGCAAACGCTGCTGGCGGAAGCGGAGGCCACAGTGAACTCCCGCCCCCTCACCTACGTGCCCGTGAACCCAGAGGACCCTCCGGCGCTGACACCCAACATGATCCTGCTCGGGCCGGACTGCTACTCACCAGCGCCCGGCACGTTCACCGACAGCGACGCCAACGCCCGTCAACACTGGCGGCGCGCGCAGCAGCTCGCCGACACCTTCTGGCGCCGCTGGGTGCGCGAGTACGCGCCCTTACTCCAACATCGGCGGGAGCCGCACAACAAAGGGACACCCCCGGCCGTCGGTGACGTGGTCATCATCTGCGACTCCAACCTCCCCCGCAACACATGGCCGCGAGGTCGAGTGACGAGGACGTTCCCGGGCAAGGACGGCGTGGTGCGAGTCGTCGACGTGGCCACCAGCAACGGGCACATCCTGCGGCGACCGACCAAGAAGATCGTCGTTCTACCAGTGGATTCGCAAGGCGACGGCGGGAGAAATGTTAACGACGAAAGCTTAAATGATCACTGTAAATACATTGTTAGAATAAATAAGTAAAATAATAGTTGTAAGACATTAGATTTAAGCGTTATGATAATAAATATATTTCTATTTGTTGTTTTCATGTGTAGCCTGCGCGAACCGAGCTCCGATTGAAGCGACTCGGGGCGCGCAGGCACCTATATTTAATACCTCGGTGAGGCGGGGGACCGCGGGCCGGCCAAAATAGTACGAAAACCTTATCAGAAAGTCCGCGGTCACCCAAATCATTATGTAAATAAACACTTAGAGACCTAAGGTATTAAATAAGAATAAGTTAAGACAATAAATGTAAAATAAAAGCCCTTTTAATTGAAAATAAAGACTGGCGGGGAAGGAGGGGCGAGGAAGGGGGCGGTGTGCGGCGCGGGGGCCGAGGCAAACAAAACCGGTCTCAGGCGGCCCAATAAAAGGCGCGCGCGCGCCGCTGAAAATTCATTCCCGATCGAGCAGCAGATGAAGAAACAACAAGGCCTCCCTCTCGCCTCTCCGCCTGCAAACACTGAAGAAAACTGCGTTATTATTTCAAGCCCTCTTCGCCATAAGAAAACCATACAGTCCACACCCTATGTACATAGCGTACAAATACTATAATGAAAACCTGAACGTTTTGTTACGAAGGCTCAGAATTGAAAGTAAACTAAAATACCCTCAACTCAGCTCAGTTTGCTTTGTCGTTGGAGGGTGTAGTTGGTTTAAGTGTACATACATACATACTCAGTTACGTTACTTACGGGCGACCTAGCAGCTGAAAATATGTAAGGATTGATGAGCTATTATACAAGATTTTGTACAAAACTCAAATACTTTAAGCCGAGACACCTAACCTTCGTCGTTTCTATTTTTATAAGTACTATTTTTTTCGGAATTTTAAGAAAATATGTACAATATCGCCATTTATGGTTAACATTAAATTTATTTTTGTACTGAGTGGGCGTAAAAAAGTTTTTTCTCTGATGTCTACAGTTTAAGTTATCCCTTAAAATGAACAGCTACTTTTAAAATTTTTGTTTTAATAAAATTTTTCATAACAATGTCGGTTTTGACCTTTAGAAATGCGTGCTATTTTAAACACTCAGAACAATAAATAAGAGTATGTGATAAAGAACAAAAAATTATTTCATAAAAAAAATATAATATGCCTGAAACCTCAGTGCAATAAAAGTACCAAAAATAAAAAAGTTTTATTTAAAACTAAACGCTTAAAAAATAGTCGTCGAATTGACGAATGGTTAGGTACTATAAGGTGTGTGAGAAGGTTAGGTCTAAGGTTAAACACTAACCAACCTCGATCTGTAAAAGCTACTATTGAAATAACATCAAACTCGAAAACCATTTTGCAACGCCATAGCAGGGGGTCTTGTTTGATACTTTTTATCAGTTATAAAGACAACTCACGTACAATTAGAAAGCTTAATAACTTTTATGTTATCTTGTTTGTGTTTCTGTGACTATGTTAATAAATGGCGCATACCTCGGCCAGAGAATTAGTCTGGCCATCCAAAGAGAGAATGTTGCCAGCAACCTGGCCTCCCTGCCGCAGGACACCGAACTGGGGAGAGTTTTTTACCTGTAAATATGTATACTTAATTAGAAACAAACATCTCCAAAAGAGCTAGATTGGCTATCCATAATGGAGTGCTTGTCCCAACACTTATGTATGCTAGCGAGACTTGGGTATGGCAAAAGAAGCAAGAAATTAGGATTAATGCAGTAGAAATGAGGTCCTTGAGAAGTATGTCTGGTGTTACTTTGAATGACAGGATACGCAATAGCGTGATTAGAGAACCTTGTGGACTGAAAGAGGATGTAGTGACTAGAAGTGAGAAAGGACATGTGGAGAGGATGAAGGAAGAAAGATTGACAAAACAAATATATCGGGCGAATGTGGATGGAAGGGCCGGTAAGAGACGACTCAGACGGACATACTTTGACCAAATAGGGGATGTATTAGCAAAGGGCAAGATAAAAAGTACCTGAAACCGGCGTGCGTGCATGCAACGACTAATGAATGTTGAGGAAGCGAAAGTGATCTGTCAGGATCGTAGCAAGTGGCAGTTCCTGGTCTCTGCCTACCCCTCTGGGATACAGGCGTGAGTTTATGTTATGTTGCTATTTTAAATAATATTTATTAGTATTAAAAACCTATTTAAAGGCTAAAAATAGGCAACCCGTGCTGAGGACGCCTCAGCACGGGTTGCACTAACCCGTGCTGAGGCGTCCTCATATTATAGTATTAGTTTTCAACACACCTGCTCGTAAAGTAGGTCTTATTACAGCGTATTTACACTGATAATGCAGAATATTACCCATGCCGTGCCTTTTACATTACATTATCGCACTAGTGCCTTTTCATTACATATCTTTTTAAATATTAGCAAGAAGTATTAATGTTTCGAAAACAGCTAAGTAGTTATTTGCGTAAATATAAAATTAAATTCAAAATGTGATAAATAATTAAAGAATTTCATGAAACTGCTTGTTTTAGCATTTTTAAGCAAACACTACAATAATTAATGTAAACCTAATAATTAACATAAAATTTATGAATAGGTTAGCAACCTCATTATATCTAGATGGCCATGCATTGCAGCCATCTTTGATGGATGCGCGCGCACAAGAATACTGTTTTGAATTTTACCGCCATACATAACACGAATCACGCACGAAAAATACGCCATCTTTTAAATGGGTTTCTGTTTGTTAAGTTTATTCACAGTATTGCATTTCGTTAGTGTTGTTTTTTTATTTACTTTTCCTCGCAAGTGTGTTGAAAAACGTCGTATGAAACACGTGAGCATTGGTCATTACACTTCTCGTCTCCATTAAGCCTTCGCCTTCGGCTCAGGCTTAAAAACCGACTCGAGTGTAATGACCAACATACCACACTTGTATCATAATGTACTATTATAGTATTAGTCTATTATAGTATTAGTTTATATTATTAATGACAATATGCCTGTTTATTGAAAAACTAAATGTACAACCTAAAAAAAACATGTCTTCTTTCTTTCTTTAATCCACTCTCAATAAACAAAAATTAAAATCATCAGTTTTTTTTGTTTTTGGATTAGAACTCTTTATTGTACACACCAGAAAACAAAACACATTAAAAGTCTTACATATCTATCAATCTCCTCCTTCTCCTTGTTACGATTGATTATGTTGTTTCCTTCGCTTAATTGAATTTTGTTAGCATAATATGCCTGTTAAATTTATTACTGTTATATTTGTGTGTTGTGGCAATGTAATTAGTGATTTATCAGATAAATCCTATCTATCTATCTAAGCTTTGCTGTGTACAATTGGCGGTCTTATGGCAAAAACTAATTGTATTATTAATGATGATGGTTTATTTTTAGAATTAATAAAATAGCAATCAAACCTTGTCGAGTTTGAAGAAAAAGCTAAATAAATAAAAAATTAATTTTGGAACTAAAGATAAAAAGTACCCGAAACCGGCGTGCGTGCATGCAACGATTAATTAATGTTGAGGAAGCGAAAGTGATCTGTCGGGATCGTGGCAAGTGGCCTGGGATACAGGCGTAAGTTTATGTATGTATGTAAATTTTGGAAAAAGCGTAGGTAGTCTAAGGTACGCTGAACTCAAGTGCAATAAAAGTTTAATTAAATAAATGTAGCCGATAAGGCACGGGCCTTCTCTGAGAGAGAAAGAAAAAGAAAAGTTAAATTAAATTAATTGCCCAGAGGTAAAATTTCGATATTTTAATGTTTATTTATGTTGGACATTAAAATAAAAATAAATAACTTTCGACTTTCACGTATTTAAAGTATTTTCACATCATTAACACTTTGTATGGATTTGTTTTACTTTGCAACATGGGTAAATGTCGGGTAAGTGGGTTTCCAACCTAATTTCACGTGCAAAGTTGAGAGCTGAAAGCCAAACTTTCGGCGAATGGATTCCACCCAGGTGAGTAGGATTTATACGCGTGAAATTGCGAAGCTCATTCCAGTTTCACAATGCAATTTATCACTGTCTAACCCAGTGTCATTATGTCTACTAAATCCTTTTGGTTGTTATGCGAAATCTACATTACTTTGAAATAGAAATTGCCAGTTTTTAAATAAACTTTGCATGAAAAGAACAATTTCGGACTGAAGCGTGATGCAAACCCCCACGTGAGAAAAAGTATCAATATATTTCGTATCGAGATTTACAAGTAATATCGATCAACATTGATGTTTATCGAAACATTGATGTTTAGCACTGACTGAAAAATAACGTAGCACAACGCTGAGTTAGCTGCCTTTTATGGCAATGTAGATACACCACAGGCTATGGTCCTGTTTTATTTATTCGTTTTGTCTGTTGTGTATTTAGTTTTCTTTCTGTTGTTGTGCATATTATGTTACTTATGTGCTTATTTTGTTTCTGTGATGTATCTTGTTGGTATAATAAATGTCTTTCTTCTTCTCTTCTTCAAAATATATCGATACATCGGTATAGCGATGTATTTGTCGAGCCGGTAAATATATGAAAGCATGCATGCACGCACGCCGGTCACGGGTACTTTTATCTTGCCCTTTGGGATGTATTAACATCCCCTATTTGGTCGAAGTATGATTATTGATGTCTTAAAATGAACAAGACTAAGATAATGTCGAATTCCCATGTAGCACCCACTCCTGACAACGTTGGCGGCTCTGATCTCAAAGTTGTCGACCACTATGTATACCTGGGACAAACAGTCCAGTTAGGTAAGTCCAACTTCGAGAAAGAGGTCACTTGTCGAATCCCGGCAGCGTTCGAGAAACTGAAACAAATTTTCGCATCCAAAATACCTCAGTGTCTTAAGGCAACGGTGTATAACCAATATTTGTGTTGTGACTTATGGCTGTGAGACCTGGTCACTGACTAAAGCCTCATAAGAAGGTTCAAGGTCAGCTAGGTGAGGCAAGGTGAGCAATGGAGAGAGCGATGTTAGGAGTTTTACTGCGTGATCGAACCAGAAATGAGGAGATCCGCAGAAGATCCCGAGTTACTTATATAGCTCGAAGGTGGAAGTGGCAGTGGGCGGGGCATACAGCTCGGAGAATTGATGGCCGTTGGCGCGGAAAAGCTCTGACCTGGCGACCATGGACCGGACGACGCGGCGTGGGTAGGCCCCCTACCAGATGGTCTGACGACCTGGTTATGGTAACGGGGAGTCGCTGGATGCGAGCGGCACAACACCGGGAAACTTGGAAAATCATGAGGGAGGTCTTCGGGGAAAATCATGGGCGTCAAATGGCTGATGATGATGATGACCCGACTGGGGTGCAACCCAATTCTATGTTCCCTTATAACTCCTTAACCAACAATTAGATTTTGACAAATAGGATCTTAATCGATTTGTCTTATGTGGGAGTATCATAGGTTACATGAAATCAAAATAAAATTAACAAAAAATTCGAAAATCACAATGAAGACAAAAATTAAAAAAAAAACTGAAAAAAAATTTACTAACAAACCCACTGCTCAACATTAACTAGTAGTAGTAGTAGGCAGGCGGGATCCAAATTCAACTTGTAATTCATTGCGAGATATCTAGATAGGTCCTGCCTACTAGTAGTTAATGCTCAGCAGTCGGGTTGTTGGTTATTTTTATAAATTTTTTTTATATATATTTTTGTCGATTTATTCAGCGCCTAGTGCCAACCCCTACCTAGACTAGATAGATGAAGTGACCACTCAGACTCTGTAGTTCCTGGTTTTAGAAGAAATAGGCTTCCCCAGTACCTATACACAGTACCTTAAATCCGCAGGCTTAAATACGGCTTAAGGCCCCGTATAAAGCTACTGCGCGCAATTTCAAACAAAAAATTCACATTGATTTCCGTGACTAATAATTTTAATAAAATTAGTATTGGTACAAGACTATATTGTCGAGAAACCTATTTTAGAAATCAATGTGAATTTGTGGTTTA
Source organism: Yponomeuta evonymella (assembly GCA_963969515.1). Lineage (NCBI taxonomy): Eukaryota > Metazoa > Arthropoda > Insecta > Lepidoptera > Yponomeutidae > Yponomeuta > Yponomeuta evonymella. The sequence goes on from OZ018357.1 coordinate 9,648,993, forward strand.
AGCTTGCGCGTAGTTAGCTTTATACGAGGCCTCGATGTCAATTCACCCAGAACCAATCAGGCCATGGGTTTCTTTAAGATGTTTTCCTTCACAGTTTCAGTGAGTGGTGTTGTGACTACTATTTAAAAAACGTGTCAGCATGGGTAGTTCGAAGCCACGTGTCACGCGTTCGGTGGCGCTAAAATATCAGAATTTGACAATTAATGTACTGGAAAGTAACGACTTTCGACTCTTAAGACGTGCGACTTGCATCATCGTACTATCCATGCAGGATTTGAATTAATAATGTGTGTTTTATCTATGCGCTAGCCAGAGATAGTTAGATATAGATCTCCGTGCTTGGCCACATCATTGGGCCATTGTATGTAGCAAGCGCTGAGGTATATAAATACCCCAGACACTCGGGCTACAAAAACTTAACAGATGTAAGAAACTTGGAAAACAAAGTCATTGGTACATGCCGGGATTCAAACCCACGACGTTCCACCGCTGCGCTACCACCGCTGCTTGCTAACCACAGATGTAAACCATAAGGATGCTTACACACACATTCGTGAAGTCGCAGGCGAAACAAACGTTCACTAATGGCACAGGAACCAGAGGTGCCATATTGACTTATACTTACTATATCTAAGTACTAGCACAAAACCAAATATCGAATAACTGTCAGTCCGGGTGTTTTTCCAAACAAACTTATCTATCACTGCGTAAGTATCAAAAATGCAATCCAATTTATGCACAAACCTACTGCGTAAACATGGCATTATGTTAGCGACATATTTTATTAACCATAAAAAACTCAGCCTGTCATAAAAGAAAACAAAGAATTTCTCCGAGGGTTGGCACGAAGGAAGGTTCGGTCGACAGCTTATCAATCAACCCTTTCGGGTGTTCACAGTACGAGTGAGCTCGGACCGAGTGCACTCGTACGACTACTCGGACACTTCTCGTATCGTGTAAACACATTCAATCCGGGTGGACTAGGATCTTGCTCTATTTTGTCTAGTTCACTCTGATCAATTTTGACAACAAAAATGGCGTCGACTAAAAAAAGTGGAATGAAAGTAACACTGTTTAATTTCAAATGATTTTTAAACGTGTTTTCATCTACTTCTTCCAATTCATGCAAAAAATTATTTTAAGCACCTAGTTGGTTGCGTCTTAAAATCCATTTCCGTGTCCAAATTTTTCTCTTGCTTCGTTATTTTTCCCTTTCGTGATTTTGAATTTCCGTTATTAATATATCTGCTACAAATTCTATACCTCGCAGCAGCAGTCGTCGTCATCTTGATTTGTGCGAAACAAAAATGACCACAATACGAGTGTAGGTACCTTTATCTAAACCACAGTACTAGTGAAATCCTATACGACCTAACTCGTACGAGTGCACTCGCTCCGAGCTCACTCGTACTGTGAAAACCGCGTTTTCACGGTCTTAGTAGGCTCGGACAGAGTGACTTATCTTAGTACCTAAAAATGGTGGTGTACACACATTTTAGTGAATTCAGATTTTTGCTAAAAATGACCAAACATTTACTGCTACGATGAATAGAAGCGGAATCAAGTTTGTTCGACGATAAGCATACTAGTGGGTAGAACATTGGACTCGGAAGCGGGAGACCCAGGTTCGATTCCCAGTGCGGGCGTGTACCTATGACTTTGTTTTCTAAGTTATGTACATTTGTGAAGTTATAGTAGCAATACCACTCGCTAACGGTGAAGGAAAACATTGTGAGGAAACCTGAGTGTCTGAGCTATTCATATACCTCAGCGCTTGAAATCGCCAATCCACGATAGGCACGCGTGGTGATTAAGCCCATACTTCCCTGAGAGAAGGCCTGTGCCTTACAGTGGGTCGTATATAGGGTGCTTATGCTATGCTTATGCTAAGCATACTATGCTTATCGTCGAACAATCAAAGTAAAAAAAGAAAAGGGTGTTTGGTCATGGCAATGGAAATCATATGTTTCACGACACTTCCACAGCTTTATAAAACTCCACACACATCAATATTTCACTGCCACTTCACTTTTTCCTTAGGAGTTCCTACTATTGGTGCCATTTTCTTTTTGCGATTTCATCATAATACGTAGCTAAGACGAGTAGAGCACGTTCCGAGTGAACAAAAAATGACCGTGCTCATCAAAAGGTGGCCGGTGTACACGACACGAATTGCTTCTGAGTAGTAAAATTGGTCACTCGGTTGGAGTGAACTAAGATCGTGAAAACGCGGCTTTAGATACATTATATTTGCAAAGTCAACCGTATCGTAACTGAGTGCCTACGTGGAAGAAGAACGGATTTACCTACAGGGTGATACGCTGTTGACACGACGGTAGTTGGTGAGTTTTATAATAATTCCGCCACTGCAGGGCTCAGGGATTCTCTTAGAGAGAGAGGTAAAGTATGGGTGGATTGAAAATTTTAAGCGCCGAGGTGTAAATACAACAATCTCGTTAGTGAGTGGTATTGCTTAGAAAAAAAATTCAATTTATGTCTGTTAATTACTGTTCTGCAATAAAGAATTATTTATCTCTGCCGGGGTTCAAGCCCACGACTTTTTGAATGTGAGGCAAGTGTTCTACTTCCCACGTTAGTGAGTTGGAATCGCCCAAGACATAACCCTAGTTTATGTGACCGACTGACCTATAAAGGGCATTCTCTCAAACCGCAATAGTCAGCTAGTTGAAATTATCACAAAACATGTTAACAAATAAACAAATAGCAAAACAAATAAAAAATAAATAATACATTCTCTGTAATAAACTAACAGTAATATATTCAAAAGGCTATCTTGATATAATTAGAGTGCAATCCCTATAGTTTAGCAACTAGTACTATGAACCGGCAAAGTGTAAGTCAGTACAGACATGCCACTGGTAATTGTTTTACTATTTGTTTACATCAACATATTGCCTATCAAGGAGGTATTGAACTCCGTTTATATTACACTACCGAATAAGCAGCGTGGCGTTGACACTCAATCGAGCAGCCATTACGCAACTTGCTATTTTGTATTTACGAGGAGTGTTCAATAACTAGTGAGAAGGAGGTATAATCTCATTGGATAGAGAAAAAGAAAATACTGGCAGTCATATGATAGCCCACATGTTTGTTGATATAATAAAATAAAAAAAAATTTGATGCTCTTTTGTTTTTCTGAAGTTTCTTACTTTCTGTGTTCTGTCGCAACGAGTAATCGAAAATGTTCGCGCGGTAATTAAATATCTATGTTTGAAAAATTTTACTACGGAACAAGTAAATCAAGACTTGCAAGATACGTTAGGGGTTCATGCTCCTCCATATTCTACAGTTGCGCGTTGGTGTGCTGAGTTTAAAAGGGGAATGTCTAGGAGGCCAGAAATTTGACGATAATGACGCAGTCATTGCCGCAGTACAAGGGGTTTTAAAGAATCAAGATGAAGATTTTTTTAAGAAATAAATTTTCGGTTTACAAAAGAAGATATACAACTAAAAGGTAATATTATGCTGAAAAATAAAATAACTTTTGATAAAATTTAATTGCAGCTTATTCATTCTCACTACTTTATGAACCCCCCAAGTATAAGCATTTCCTACCTTCAGCCGAGCTCATATGTATGGAAATTCGATACTGTGTAAAGAATTTCAGATCAGGTTTAGGTTAAGTACACAATCGGCAAGTGAAAATTGAAATCGGGATTTTGAAATAACTTATTTTGTTTTAATATAGAATGGTTTACTTTTGCTCAAAAATTCATTACTCAAGGCGCAATTCAATATCTTTCTCGTGGCGAGGTGTGATTATGTGTAAGATAAAACTTGTACCGCCCCCTCTCTATATACTTACTCCTACCACTGATCAACCCTAAGTAAACCCCTTACTATTTATTTTAGTCCTGACACTGATGACCGCTGGTTCCCGAAGAGGAAGTGCTCTGCAGCACTCCATCTTTGCCTCCGTTAATTAATGTCTAAGATATGGTTCTTCCATAGGAGGTTAAAGTAAAGTATGAATAGCTAGGCTTGCTACCTACTATTTTATCTTAATGTATGGTAAATGTGTACTATGTAAAAGTACCTAAAATCACAGTAAATTTAAATCTTTGGCCAAAATGTGATCGTCTTGCCTAACAAATAGGTCCCTTTCCTGTGAAATAGCAACCAGGATCTTTTTAGGGAGTCGAGATTTCCAAAGCAATTAAGCAACTACAAAGGTTTGAAAACAATATATTTATTTAACAAGATTTGTAGAAATGTTAACATTTGAAATTTAAAACAGATTTTAGTGAACACAGTTTAGCACAGATTAGAATATTAACAGTAATCGTTAATCTTAGTTTAGTTTAAGTAAATATTTGAGACAAATATGGTTTTAGCTTATTTTTAAACATAGTATTGTGTGTAGATTTTACACTCACAATTTTAGTCAGGCTCTTTGGCCGGTTATTGTTTTATTAGATAGATTCAAGTTCTCATTACTTTTTTATATGGATTTATTTTTAATTGCTTGTTTTAGACTCTACCTTACAATTTACTTTATTTTAAATGATTTTAACTACTCGCAAATACTTCTGCAAAACTGTCTGTCTGCTGGTTTTCTACCACGCCAAATACCAGTTCCTAACAATTGTGCGTGCCATGTTCAAGACCTGTCCCATAGTTAGAAAAGAACATGGCAAAGATACTCACCATTCGTTCAGTTATACAACCTATTTCAACTAAATGATTATATGTTTCGAATTGATGCAAGCAAGTTGATTTAACAGGAACAAATACAAACACAAATTATATTCAACCTTGAGACACAAGAATGTAGGTAAAGCCTACTCAGAAGTATGGTTCTATAGACAGCAACTTTCTAAGATGCAAATCAGACTTTACTACTTTACTACTGAGACCTGAGAATGATCTATAGAGCTACCTTGGCCAAATCGACGTAGTCAGTTCCAATCCACTGGTATGAATCGTACTACGGCCAGCATTGCTTCAGCCTTGATTTGCCCAAGCCATCTCACCAAAACATTTCTCAGGTTATACCACTTTCACAGCTGAACTACATACTATTTGCTGCTGTAGCCACATTAATGACACACTGTAGAATACTTTAGTTTGATAATAATCAATTTGCTAACTCACCCTAATCCTAATTTAGACCGGCCGGTCACCCCCAAACGAAAAGATGGCCAAGAGAAAAACCACGGCCCGATTCCCGCCAAATCCTTAGGAAGTCCCAGAGAGCGTCTCTTCATCCCCTTACCCCCACACCCTGTTGCCATCCTCCCCTCTTGGGTTACCATGTCTTTTCAATCAAACCCTTTCAGTAATATTTTACATAATTTTATTCTCTATTTGTAAAATAATTATTTTGAGTTCTTTACTGAATTTATTAGTTTTGCTAAATTAAGCCTTTCTAAAATATTCCCTGACTGTATTATTACGTTTTTAATGGATAACATTATCAGGCACCTACGGGCCCCTCTTTGCTCAATCTACAGATTGCCCTTGACTTGACTTTCTTCTTTTTTCTGTTGATACATTGACATAGACAACTTTGCACACAGCTAACTTTTATGAATGTTGTCTTGTTTGTTTTAGAACCAATTAAGCAAACGTTGGAATCTATTATTAAATAATTGTAGAAAATTAAATCCTTTAATAAAAAAATAAAAAGAAGCTAACATTTCTTTTTTATTTATTTGTGAAAGTATTGGACATTATTGCACGAAATAATAAATCCATCTAGCGAACCTCTAATACTACAGAAAAAAATAGCTTAATTTTATTGTGCAACGCAAAGGATTATTATTTTTCCCTACATTTGTGAGTAAGTGGCAGTCGAACTGCAAAGGCAGTGCGGTCCGTCACAAACTAAAACTATTTACTGTAAAGCTTTACATTTGAAATACAGGAAATCCCAAAGAACATTATGGATAATATAATTGCATATTCTGTGAGAAATACCTGCTCCAATGTCCACTGATATTTTTAACAAACTAATTTAAACTCGAGGTGGCGTTTTGATATGTAGTGTCAAACATCTAAACATCTTCACAAACTTTCACATTTATAATACTATAGTAGGATTACATATTAATTTACTTAGTAAAAATGTGTCTTCTTCCATTCAGCTTGGGACCCTTGGCGAGAGTCTGGCTGATAATTGGTTTTATCAGCCAGTATATAATAATAATTTATTATAATTTATTATATTACGTGTACTGCACTATAATCATAATAAGTTTTAGGTTTATATATATTCGCTTTCTAAGAATGTGTTTCTAATTAATAAAGTTTTTTTTTGTGGAGACCTCTTTTAATAATAAAACTGAATTTGAACCTGATGTTTACTCTATAGGGAAGAGTGGGTGATCGTGCTCTTCCACTATAAAGGGAAATTTCCCGCCAGGCAGATCGTATGCCTGGGGACGGCCCTCGGACGGCCGGTCCGACTGATGTTCGTCGGACGTTATATTTATGGTATGTCATGTGAAACATTTTGCTTGCGCGATGTAGGAATGTTGGAGTTTATAGTGCGCGCGCAGAGTTGACATGTGCTCGCCACATCACTCCCCTTCAAGACCGTAGCTACGCATAGCTAGGTCTGATAGGAATCGAAGTCTGTGCTCTAAAGCCTGCAAGTGCCAGGAGGCGCTGAGTCAGTGAGTCGACTAGCGGTTGAGGGTGTTCGGCGGCTAACAGTCACTTCACCGGCGACAGTACCATGGGGACCGCGCATGTGGTAGGAACCGGTGAAGGCTGCTGTACCACTGGCAACGTGCGCTGTTGCTGTGTGGCTGCCGTGCCGAGGGGTTGGGGGAGATCACCATCAGTACCAGTAGTCGGTGCGTTGACTGTAGTGGAACTGATGAGGTGAGAGGGAAGAGGATGCTGGCCTTGCTTTGAGACTGGTTGTATGTGGGGTGCTGCGAGAGCGAAGGAAGGTTGACAATGTTCTGTCGGGGGTCACCACTATAGGGAAGAGCGGGTGATCGTGCTCTTCCACTATAAAGGGAAATTTCCCGCCAGGCAGATCATATGCCTGGGGACGGCCGGTCCGACTGATGTTCGTCGGACGTTATATTTATGGTATGTCATGTGAAACATTTTGCTTGCGCGATGCAGGAATGTTGGAGTTTATAGTGCGCGCGCAGAGTTGACATGTGCTCGCCACATCACTCCCCTTCAAGACCGTAGCTACGCATAGCTAGGTCTGATAGGAATCGAAGTCTGTGCTCTAAAGCCTGCAAGTGCCAGGAGGCGCTGAGTCAGTGAGTCGACTAGCGGTTGAGGGTGTTCGTGCTCTTCCACTATAAAGGGAAATTTCCCGCCAGGCAGATCGTATGCCTGGGGACGGCCGGTCCGACTGATGTTCGTCGGACGTTATATTTATGGTATGTCATGTGAAACATTTTGCTTGCGCGATGTAGGAATGTTGGAGTTTATAGTGCGCGCGCAGAGTTGACATGTGCTCGCCACAACTCGTTTACTTTTCCATTTTACAATTTTCCGACGTTTCGGTACTTTTGCAAGTGCTTTGGTCTCGGTAGACTGAGGTGACAGGCGTATTTTGAAAGCATTAACTGTTAGTTTACTACCCTCGTCAACAATTATTAAGTTACGTTCCAAAAATATTTTGGCAAATTTTGAAATTGAAATTGGCACTACAATAATTTTATATAAACTCAAAAATAAACAAAGTAAACTAACAGTTAATGCTTTCAAAAAGACGCCTGTCACCTCAGTCTACCAAGACCACGGCACTTGCAAAAGTACCGAAACTTCGGAAAATTGTAAAATGGAAAAGTAAACGAGTAAATATCCGTTCAAATTCAGTTTAATTATGTCTAGTGCTCGCGTTAACCTCAGAAAATACTACCTCTTCCAATGTCATACTAGTTTTAATTACTTGATGGTCAATCCGCCGTAACACTCATCTTGTAAAATTATCGAAAATTAACCTAAAACGGTTCAGAAGATAAAATACTTTATAAACCAGACAAAGAGACAGACATCGTGGGCATAGCAATCAGGTTCCGTTTGCACCCCTCCTGCACATTACGCGCACCAAATCCTGAATTCTAAGTCAAATTCCATACTAATTTCTGTCGCAGACGTCAAGATTCGGACAAGATGCGCATAATTAGGCCTCTGGATGGAAAACTAAAAATGAAGAAAATTTGTGGCAATCGGTCTTTGTTCAGTGTCGAATGTGGCCCAATATTTCATGCTTCTGAATGTGATGACGGGTAGGTACATATTTGATTATGGCTGTTCAGTACACACGAGTATTCAGGCGGCGAGGGGAGTCGCAGCCGATTCGATTTCCGAGCCGATGAGTGATACAGGGATCAACGTCGCAGTGGAAAGTGATGGAATAATGGTAGAAAGTCTTCTTGAGGCCGATTTGCGCCATTCTCTTGAGTATCATTAAACTGAAACTCGAAGTACGAAAATATGACACAGTCGATGACATGTCAGCGTCGAATATCCGCGTCAGCACGTCGACGCCTGTCGTCGACGCGCGTCGACGGCTGCAGTGTAAAAGCGCCCTAAATCGCTACTTAAGTGATATTTAATATGGTGCAAGTTGACCTAAGTGTGTTGTCGTTTCCCTTGATTTCATTTAAGTGCTATTTTAGAGCAAGGAAACACATCCAGTTGGAGAGCCGTAGACCGGAACAAAAATGGCGTAGAGAAGGAACCAGTTTGTTTTGAGAGTATAATAATATAGTGACAGACTATATTCGTTTCAGACATTTATATTATTTTGAAATACTTTGTGACATTTTGCCTCTGTTTAACCGTGAATTTTATCTTGGCAACTAATGGCCCCTTGAAGTGTATGGTGCTACGAAATGAAACGCGCGTTATCGTCGGTAGATAGTTTATTACTGACCACTTACTGACTGATCGAAAGTACCGCTTTTGCGGCGGTGTGCATACATCACACTCCTTCCGCCCTAATTTGGAAACCTGGAGGAAGACATAATCCTTGATAATTTACAATCAAAGGACACAATTAACCTTACTTATTATAGACACTAAATGTACTAACTATACGCTAACTATGACTAACTAAAGTACCTAACTACATGAACCTATTCTTTATAGTTTACATGTTTACGAGGCCTTAAGTTATAACGAGTGACTGCGAGAGTGGACAATGGATTTGTGCTGGACTGCTCTGAAGCCGGTCCATCCCGTTCACCCTCGCACCCTAACTCATCACCTCCCTCCCGACCATCCCGAGCGTCCTGAAACGGCTCCTGCGATCCGTCATCGGCGGTGTTATCGCGCACACCCTGCACCGCTTCATTCACTCCTTGCTGCGACAATGAGTCACTTATAAGCGGTGCGATCCCAGCGCCGGGCGCGTCACACGAAGACAGGTTTGGTGAGGGGGGCGGGACGAGGGGCACCAGGTGCGCGCGCGCGGCAGCGGCCGGCGGCGGCGGCGGCGGCGCGCTCGCATCTTGTCGAGCTCCAGACTGAGTACACTGCGTCCGTGCTCCAACAAATCCTATTAACTGATCTATGTGCCTGTTTACATAGGCATTGTATTTTTCTGCATAAACCAAATACAGTCTTTGTCCTATTAATTTAGTTACAACTCCTGCGGTCCAGACCGGTTTTCTAGCAACAAACCATCTTAGCCATACTTTGTCACCAATGTTAAATGACCGAGTTTTTGTTTTTTTACTATGTTTTGTTATTGTTTCGTTTTTAAAGAATGGAATGGCTAAATCTAGTCTACATCGCAAGTCACGCCCATACATCAATTTTGCCGGTGTTGTGCCTGTGGAGCAGTGTATGCTGTTTCGGTAATGAAATAGGTAACTCAAAAGTGACTCATCGACATTTTGTGGCATGGCCTGGCTAAGAATGCATTTCAGCATCTTCTTGCAAGTCCTGACTGAGTTCTCAGCCTGGCCGTTGCTGGCTGGATGATATATGGGTGATGTGACGTGTTCAATTCCATTAGAAACGCAAAACTGGTTAAACTCCGATGTTTTAATTTTTGTGTCATTATCTGAACAAATTACCTTAACTAAACCGTATCTGGAAAATAGGTATTTTAACTTGGTAATCAGTGCCTGTGTAGACGTTCCGCTGCTCATATGGAAGCACTCGAGCCACTTACTGAAAGCATCTATGACGACCAAATATACTCTATTGCCTATTGTCATATAGTCAATATGAATCCGCCACCATGGCTCAGGTGGGCGTGGCCAGGGCGCTGGCGGCGCGCGCGGCGGCGCAGGCCGGAGTGCGCTGCACGTGGTGCACGCCCCTACACACCGTTCGACGTCTGCGTCTATCCCGGGCCACCACATTCTGCTTCGCGCTGTTGCCTTTGTTTTGACGATGCCGAAATGCCCCTTGTGTAATTCTAATAAAAGACGTTCTTGGAGGGACTTCGGTATGACTACCCTGTGACCGCGCATTAGGCAACCTTGTTCTATTTCTAAGTCGGATTTGCATCGGAAATACGGTTGTATGGAGGCACAAGTTACTTTCCTCGGCCAGCCGTTGTGCATGTACTTTCTAACTGTTTGCAGCGTACGATCAGTTAAAGTAGCCGCCCTAACGTCTTCGACTGTTATGGGTAACGTTGTGTCGTTGAGAAAGTGAGCAAAAACGACATCTTCGTCATCGTTTTCCGGCTCCATGTGACATAGCGGCAATGGTGCTCGAGAAAAATAGTCAGCTATGACGTTTTTCTCGGAGGGGGTGTACTGTATAGTATAATTATACGCCGAAAGGTAAATAGCATACCGCTGTAGACGCGACGCTGCCATCACTGAGATACCGTTTTTCTTACCAAATATAGCTAATAAGGGCTTATGGTCTGTTTTTAAAACAAACGGGACATCTCTTCCAAACAAATATTGATGGAAGTATTTCACCCCAAAAACTATAGCCAATGCTTCCTTTTGTATCTGGCTACTTCTTCTCGCGCTTCTTCTCGCTCTTTGAGAGGGACCTAGAGGCAAATGCCAGTGGGCGTTCTTGTCCTTCGGGGCCCTGTTCCAACGTCGCCCCGAGCCCGCCGGGGCCAGCGTCCACGCTCAGCACGAGGCGCGCCTCGGGGTCAAAGTGTGCGAGTACACGATCTGAGGCTAGTTCCCTCGTAATCTCATCGAATGCTGATTGCTGTCGAGCGTCCCACTCCCAATCAGCGTCATCTCGTAGCAATTCGTTTAATGGGTTCAAAATTGTGGATGCATTGGGAATGAACTTCCGATAATAGTTCACCATGCCCAAAAAACGTTTCACTTCCTTTACATTTGTGGGCCGCGGCGATTTGCATATAGCTTCAACCTTTTTCGAACAGGTTCTTAAGCCTTTTTTGTCGATGACGTACCCTAAATAGGTGACGCTATCGCGAAAAAATTCACATTTTTTCTTTTGTAGTCGGAGACCCGCCTCTTGCAATCTTTGCAAGACACATTCTAATCTTTCTAAGTGGATAGCTTTCGTTGGACCTGTGACACAAATATCGTCCAACCACACGACACAACCTTCTATACCTACAAGTAGTGTTTCTATAGCACGCTGGAAAATAGCTGGGGCGTTAGCCAGGCCGAAGACCAGTCTCGTATATTTAAATAACCCTTTACTATTGCTAATTGTAGTAAGATCTTGCGACCCATCTTCTTCACTAAGCTCCAGCTGATTATATGCCATCGAAAGATCAATCTTAGAGTAATGTTCCCCGCCCCTGAGTTTAGCGAACACCTCTTCGATACGCGGCATGGGGTAACGTTCTATTTCAATATTTTTATTGACTGTCAAGGCGTAGTCTCCGCATATTCTTATGTTTCCGTCGGCCTTCAACGCGGGTACAATAGGTGTACCGTACTCAGAATATGTGGTGGGTACTATGACCCCTAATTTCACTAAACGCTCTAGTTCACTCTCGACTTTGTCTTGAAGAGCAAAAGGTACAGGTCTCGGTTTATAAAATTTTGGTTGAGCTCCTGCTTTAACCTTTAAGTAGACTTTAAACTTATTAAATCGGCCCAGTTCGTCCTTCCATAAGTCAGCATAACGTCGTAACAAGTCACCTATGTCGTTATCTGAACTGTGTATATTATTTAGTGAGGTGAATGCTACATGGAACGCAGACATAAAATCTCGCCCAAATAAAGGTGGGCCACCATTCTTCACAACATAGATTCTCAAGTCGCTCGTCTTGTTTTCGTATTTGACGGTAGCTGTAAAATACCCGATTGGCTTGATTTTATGTCCGGTGTAAAAACATAACTTTAAACTACATTGTGATAACTTACATTTAGAAAAAAGCTGTAACCATAATTGCTCAGAACAGACTGAAATCCCTGAACCCGAATCAATTTCCATAGTTATGGCTTGGTCATTGATTAAAACATTGATTTTACATGGATTATTTTCAACGTACCTCATGTTAAACATCTTGCATTCGTCACAATCGCTATCAGAACCAGAATCATTCTGATCAGCCTCGACCGGAGTAATATTATTTATCCGCGATTTACACTTCTTTGCACTGCACACCTTTTTAAGATGACCTTTTTTTCCACAACACTGACACTTGTAGTTCTTATAGCGACAGGAAACTGCCTCGTGACTCTTCAAGCCACATATTTCGCAGCCATTTCGCGAGCCATCGCGTGCTGTTGAGGACTGTGAAGGTCCCGGTCGCGCCCGGCCGCCCCTACTGCCACTCATGCGAAAAACGGGTTCCTCCTTGACGTGTATTCCTTCTCCAACTGCTGCAGCTGATCTAGCCATCCTCACGCATGCCGATTGCTGCGCCACTTCTAATGCTCTCGCCACTGTCAGGGTTTTTTCATTTTGTTCGAACAGTTTGTTCCGCTCCGGTCCGTCTGGTAGCCCCAAGATGAAACGGTCGCGGAGTACCGTATCCAGGGCAACCCCGAAGTCACAAAAGACGGCTAGGCCTCTCAGTCGCACCAGCCATTCCTCCATAGTTTCGCTCACTCCTTTTGTGGCCGCATAGAACCTGGCTCGATCAGCGAAAGTGGACCTCTTGGGAGAAAAATGCGTGTCCAAGGTGGTAACCAGCTCCTCGAAGGTTAAGTTTTCAATGTTGCGCGGGTGTACGAGGTTTTTTGCTAGACGGTAGGCATCTTCCGACAAATAAGTTAGTAAAATGCTATTCTTATTTTCCGTGATTTTGTTTACTTTGATAAAGTTATTCAAACGGTCCCGGAAGATATCCCACGCATGCACTTTGTAGTCGAAACATGTTAAATTGCCGAGAAATGTAGACATGTCTAAAATTCACCAGCCTCGTCGTCACTGAAGTGTATGGTGCTACGAAATGAAACGTGCGTTATCGTCGGTAGATAGTTTATTACTGACCACTTACTGACTGATCGAAAGTACCGCTTTTGCGGCGGTGTGCATACATCACACCCCTACTTATAAATGCTATTAATAATCCTTCGACAGATAGGCCTACCGCGAGTTAAAATTTGATTATTCTTTCATGCGACTTAAGTCAAAAGTCAACTTACGATACTAAATTTAAAAGAAATGCAAAGAAAAATATGCGCAAAACACCTTAGGCCCTGAGGTTTCCTACTGTTCGTATGCTTAACTCCTTCAGCCAGCTTTTGAAATAAGCTCTCTCTTCTTCTGTCTCTGAAAAGGCATGTGCACTGTTGTGGCCACGTCTTTATAATAATACGTCTTTATAATAATGTACTTTTTGGTTTAAAATAAACAATTATTATTATTATTATTATTATTATTATTATTATTATTATTATTATTATTATTATTATTATTATTATTATTATTATTATTATTATTATTATTATTATTATTATTATTATTATTATTATTATTATTATTATTATTATTATTATTATTATATATATAATAATAACTTCCAAACAACACAATCACTCATCCTGGTCCCAAATCAGGATACCCTGTGTTGTAGTTACCAGGTAAGGACATATGTCCAGCCGCTACAAGGCTCTGTGACAACTCAGAAGACGCCTTACGCTAAGTTTGCTAGTTCGTGGTCTCCTTTGTATCCCACAGCTGTTCGTTTTTTAGCAGATGAGACCAGCCCACTGCAACTTCAACTCGCTAATCCTATAGATCATGTCAACCGCCTTAGTTCTTCGGCTTGTCATGCAATTTATGTAATACTTAAAAATAAAGTAAAAATTATTTATTACCAAATGAATTAAGTTACATGCGTGTGATTAATCTGCTTACACTTAGAACAATTTTAAGAATGTTATTTAAATACACCAGGCCGAGCCTGATAGTGGGCGACGACATTTTTGCACAATAAGTGTTGTCATTTAGACGTGCAGTGCTGATATTGCCCGATGTATTGTTTATACACACCAGATTAAATCAATAAAAAATTAAATCAGTCTGTTAGACGGTAAGCAAATGTCGAAGTTTTGTTTATTCTTCTTCTGTATCTTCATGTATTTACTTTCTAAACCAACCGGTTTGGTCCGCTTTTGATTACAAACATCGGAATAATGAAAACCGTTCCGAGGAAGTGAGCTTCGGGAAAACAAATCCAATTTTAAATGTGCAAATTTTTATTGTCAGGCTTTTCCCATATCCGGTTTTTGAATGACAACTCAATTCGTGGTGTGTATTAGATTAATATACATTCCAAAGTCTTTGTTTAATGCCACATGAATGGTATATATTTATGGTAAATTTAAAGGTATACCAACTGTTGACTGCAAATTCGTTCGCGTGGAAACTTTGATGTGTATTTTCCGACATGAAAAGTAGACTTTGTTGTTCCAGAAATACGTATTTAGTAAGTAGGTACCTTCTTGTTCCTTAAATCACTTACCTCCGGTTTCTCGTACATTAACAGTCTGTCAGCTGTGAGATGCTTTTTGTGTATGCACTTTGGCCAACTGACAGGTATTAACAGTAGATTGACGGACTTTTAGAGTACGAAAGTCATTTTGCTACTATAGAGCTCTTTAGTGACGCAATATTGCAAGCCAAAATTTTGTTAACGTTGTATTTATTACTTGCCTACTTAAGTAAACTCAGAACACACCGAATGTCAACTGTCAAATATCTAATCAGACCACAATACCTATTACGTACTTTCTCACATTCCTCTCAGCTTACCTCGAAAATATTGAGGTCGGGCGTAAAATGCGTGACATCCTATACAAAATCAGTAGAATTTCAATAACACAGAACATCGTCGTCGAGGGGAAATGTTCATCATCATGTATTCAATGTATTCATCGGAGGTTTTTGCCGAAGATAAGCATTTTAGGTCGATCTGCCAAAAAAGGAGGTTGCCTACCAAACGAAAGTAAGTCTGTTTGTTAAAATTTATTGCAGAACATACAAAATTTAGCACTTAAATAAAGTATAAGTGGGATGGGCTTTACCCTGCAGTGGAAGACATAAATTATGTAAGTTAATTTAAAAAAATACAGGATTATCTTAAATTATGGGCAAAGGTGGACTTATTTTTAGAGAAATTTCTTCCTACCAAAAATAAATAATGTTATAAAAATGGAAGAATAACAACAGCGTGCTCGTTGATTGTTATAAGAACGACGTTGAATTAATGGCACTTCTACTGGAATAAAATAATCTGAAGTGTTAATGAATGAAAGTGAAAGCGAAAATATTCTATGTACCACAAACTTACAATACAATACAATACAATACAATACAATACAATACAATACAATACAATACAATACAATACAATACAATACAATACAATACAATACAATACAATACAATACAATACAATACAATACAATACAATACAATACAATACAATACAATACAATACAATACAATACAATACAATACAATACAATACAATACAATACAATACAATACAATACAATACAATACAATACAATACAATACAATACAATACAATACAATACAATACAATACAATACAATACAATACAATACAATACAATACAATACAATACAATACAATACAATACAATACAATACAATACAATACAATACAATACAATACAATACAATACAATACAATACAATACAATACAATACAATACAATACAATACAATACAATACAATACAATACAATACAATACAATACAATACAATACAATACAATACAATACAATACAATACAATACAATACAGTACAATACAATACAACAATAGCATTGAAATGTGAAAATTACTTTGCTAAATTCCGCCAAAATCCCACAAGCACCATGCGGTTAGTTAATGCACCGCCCTCCCTCCTCACTTTTTCAAGCTGAATGAACAGGTGGGCAGCTCCTCTATTTCCCCATTAATCGCAATTTTTACGCAAATCAATAATGACCGTCCTAGCCTATAAATACGGAGTGCTGTTGGGGTGACGGTCACTTGTCAGTCGACCATCGGAGCCTCAGAATGCCTCGTGTTAGAGTCGAAACGCGTCGCAACGCATTTTTTCACACAAGTATTGGTGTCGGTGGTGGTGTGTTTGTGCCTTGCTTCTGCTTATTATTACCCTGTTATTGTCCAAGAGAAGTACTTATTTTCTTAAAGAAATATAGTATCTCATATAATATTATTTATATCTTCGTATAATTTTAAACAGGTCTGATTCCGTTAATACAACAATGACCGGTAGGTATATGATTTCAGTAGTTCAGAATTGATTACTTTACTCAGAAATTGTGTAATTCCTGTGCAGTACATATAGCAATAGACCGACATTACAATTAAAAAAATATACATTCTATCCAGCATATAATAATCGTAGAGTATAAAGGAAGAATGATTAACGAAATAAATATAGACAGCGAATGTGGGAAGAAGGGTTGGTAAGGCACGTTCAAGGCAGACATACTACGACCAAGTAGGGGATATATTAGCAAGGGACAAGACAAAAGTACCCGAAAACGGCGTGCGAGCACGCACCGACTTATGAATGTTAATGAGGCAAAAGGAGTCTATCAATATCGTGGCAAGTGGCAAACCCTGGTCTCTGCCTACCCCTCCGGGATACAGGCGTAAGTTTATGTAATGTATCTCATCATTATCATCAGCAATTTGACGCCCATTGCGGGAGTTAGGCCTCCTTCGTGGTTTTCATAGCCATGAGGGGTTTTGTCATAATCGCCTCGCTTGGCAGGCGGGTTGGCGATCGCAGCATGCGGTTGGAATCTCAGAAAGACGCTGCTGTCCTTCTCCTGGTAATTGATTTCCTTAGTCGCCTGCTACGACATCCATGGAAGGAATGTACACGGAACGGAATGTATGTAAATAATAATAATTTTCACAGTGGCTGCATCTACATGGTCACTCTTTCATACGAAATTCCTATCGTTTTCGGAAACGTTC
Organism: Yponomeuta evonymella; assembly: GCA_963969515.1. NCBI lineage: Eukaryota > Metazoa > Arthropoda > Insecta > Lepidoptera > Yponomeutidae > Yponomeuta > Yponomeuta evonymella. Next base: position 9,666,324 of record OZ018357.1, read on the forward strand.
ATCTTTACCGCCATAAATCGTGATCCCATCGCACTTCCGTGTATCCTTCCAGTTTTATTGCCGACAAAGAAAGTCCATTAGCGGAAAGTAATAGAATGCTAATCTATATTTATGCGAGACGTAGATGAAAATTAGCTCAAGCTGTGTTTTGAGGACACGATCAACACCAATCAAAGTTGGCTAAGTGCCTTTCAAGGCGACCGGTATTTGGAGGCACACCCAATTATATTTTCCTTTTTCGCAGCGCCAAGGGAGGTCCCTAGCCTAATCTAGATACAATTTGTGCCATATACACTTTCCTTCGGTGTAAACATAGATATTTTTTGTACATTTATTACAAATACTCACTCTATTTACGACCGTATTTTTTCGATGTATTTAAACAAAGGGCCGTCAGAGGGCCCGTGAAGGTGAATGGCGAGAGACCGTGACAGTTAGCGTGATGGGGAAAAAGCCTATACCCAGCAGTGGGCAGAGGTGGACTGATGACGATGATGGTGATGATGATGAAACAAAAAGCTAAGGTGTTCACATACTGCAGCGCTCAAAATCGCCAATCCGCGGTGGGCATGCGTAATGTGGGCATGCTCATACTCTGTCACTATCTTTGAGAAAAAGCCTGTGCTCTAAAAAAGACCCAATATAGTTCAAGAAATATTCGTCCCAAAATTCTATCATACTTTTAAAAACTTATTTAACTCGAAACCGGCGTGCTTGCACGCAAAAACTAATGAATGTTGATGAAGCGAAAGAGATCTGTCAGGATTGTGGCTAGTGGTAGACCCTGGTCTCTGCCTACACCTCCGGAATACAATCGTGACTTTATGTTATGTTACGTTTATTAAAAAAAGGTTTTTCATCAAGGCAAAAGGTATGGAGACACTAAGTACATGTATAAACGTATTGCACCACATTGTAAACATTTCATGTTTGTGTTTTTCCTGGTACAATAAAAATATTCTTATCTTATCTTATCTTGACATGATCAGTATAACAATAAATAATATGTGAAGTAGATGTGTGTATAAAAGAGACTTAAGCTTAGGTCATTTCTAATTCAGGGCGCCTTTCATTTAAACCGAACTAAAGAAATACTCGTAGTACATTGTTACCCTAGGGGTGAAAGCAACTTATTAAGTCCCGAGACGGGGTTTGGCGCCCGAGCGTAGGTCGGGTATAGTTGCTTTGTACTTGCTGGGTTTTTTAAACACCTTTTGAAATAGAAAAAATCCAATTGCTCGATAATAACATGCCACTAAATGGCGTGAGAAAATGCATTCTAGAAATCCGAAATTACTCTAACAGTTAGTAAATGTCGTTAACTGGTTGTCAGTGGAATCTTTCTTCTTCCTTAAATATGTTTAAACGGAGATTAACAGTCTATTACGTAATTTTTAGGAAATAATGTGTACAAAAAACTCAGTGTAAGTATTGACAGTCAACACACCCAATGTTAATAGCGTGGTTTTATGGGGAATCAGATTAAGTACACAAAATATCAAAATATTTGTAAAACGTGGTAAATTTTAGCGATATTTTTTTTTTAGTTTTACTGATATCTATATCACACGGTATGTGTATCCTATTTTGAGACCAGGTCATGTGACTGTGGTGTTTAGATTGTATGTTACCTACATAGGTTAGTATCCATTATTAGCGTTGTTTACTGTATCACAGATAAATTAGTAGCCAATCAGCAGTAATCAGTCGTTAGCCTTTGTGTGGGCTGATCCACTAAGCACACAGTCATAACACTTCTTTAAGTACACTTTATTATTTTTTTAGAGTTCCGTCCCACAAAGTTAAAAATGTAACTTCTAAGTTAACGTAAAAAAAAACATAAGGCCTAAACCCGCCAAAAACGTATATTTCGACACCAATAGGGAGTCAAAATTTATAGGGTACTTTCCGTTGACCTAGAACATGAAATCTGGCAAGTAATATCGTCTTATACTACAAGTACAGGGAAATCTGTAATTTGTAATTAAATCGTAAAAAAAAATGTCTTTAAAGTTCGGGAAAAGATCGGAAAAAAAAACTGCGAGACTCAATTCGTAAACTACCTATAAAATGTAAGTACCTACAAATTTCGACGGAACCCTCAGTGGGCGAGTCCGACTCGCACTTGTCCGGTTTTTTTTTCATCTTTCAGCTTCCAGAAATAAGGTCTTATTACGATACAAGAACCCTAGAGACCGCTACTAAGTAACAACTTTTGGCGTGGAAGACAGAATCTTCCACGCCAAAAGTTGTTGGTTAATATTATATCACCATCGTGGAAAAATTTTAGAGTTCCCAGGGGAAACTTAGAAATTGTGACCCTCTAAGTTGCCACGAAGCGCGGCGGAGTGAGAAATAGCCTGACCAAGTTCTGAAGACTGTGAGATATAAGTACATTTGCATTTATATTGAGGTGATCATAAAACATATTATGCTTCGAAAGTAACACAAGCAACTCTAATACTTTTTTTCTGCACCGAATGCGTTGATATCTAAGATATTTATTTGTTACAGCTAACTTGCATACGTTTTTTACCTTATTTAGTTTTTTAGCTTACGACCTATTCTCAGACCTACCAAATATACACAAAAAAAATCATAAAAATCGGTGAAGCCGTTTCAGAGGAGTTCGATAACAAACACTGTGACACGAGATTCTCATATATTAGATGTAGCCTATATACGTCCCACAGGCCACAGGGACAGCCCTTTTCTCAGAGAGAGAGAGAGAGAGAGAGTATGGGCTTATTCACCATGCGTGCCTCACGCGGATTGTCAATTTCAAGCACTGAGGTATGTGAACACCTGAGATACCTACTAAGGTTTTCTCATGATGTTTTCCTTGACCGTTAGTGAGTATTATTGCTACTACAAATTCGCTACTGTTCGTAACTTAGGAAACAATGTCATTGGTACATGCCTGGAGTTGCCACTTTCCATTGGATACAAAGCGAGAACCCAGCCATAGGTAACTGCTCGTGTATATTTTGGAAAGCTTTGAATAGAGTTTATTACGTTACGTACACGGATTTTGCGTGTTGTTCCTGCATACTTTGTAACGCATGCGATGAAAGTACGGATAAAAAATTATAGAGTATTTATAGATTATATAATTAATTATAGAATATTTATAGATTATAAATTATAGAGTATTTAGTATTTATTAGCCCTTCAGAATTACGAAGTTTCGTGATAAGTAATAACTAATAAGGGATCCATCAAAAACACAAACTGTTGTACACTCCTTTCAACTCATCTTTGCGCGCGGCTCTATGTGTGTGTGGGCTTATAATTACACAGCTTTAATTTGTGTGGCAGTGACGGGGTCGTCGTCGTCCGAGCAACGCACTCAAAGTAACTGTGTATATACGGTTTACCCACACATAGAGCCACGCACAAAGATAAATTGAACAATCTATAACATTTGCTAAAGGAGCAGTGGTTCATTAGTACACGTCAAATGTCCGTATTCATGTGTTCATTCATGTTCAGGGTATCCTAGTTTGGGACCAGTACAATGTGTTGTGTGGAAGTTATTTAATTATTTATGTAAAAGACTTAAAATGTACTGAAGCTCGCGTTTTTCTGGTTGTGATTTAGGCGTCTGTCTAGAAGACTGACTGCATTTCAACTGCATTCAGACTGCAAAATTCCGATGCAGCTTGAATGCAGTTGGCACGACTATATCACTGCCAACCGGAAACTACGGAAACGAATACGGAAACCATTTTTTATCATTCGAATCTTCGGCCTTTCCCACAATTCTATCTAGTCAAAATTATCTTGACCCTCCCGAATCAATCGTATAGCCGGAACAATGTCTCAATACATTCAGCGTTCATTCTTATAAAAGCGTAGAGTCCTCCCCAATACGAGAAAGTGCCTCCAAGAGACCATCAAATTACTTCACAAAGTAAGTGAAAAGTAAGTAAGTATATGTAGGCCTATAGAGGCTACATTGGCCGTTGAAAGTCGTATTTTTTTATATTTTCGTAGAAACGCTCCTACGATAAAGGTTACGAAATAAACCGGAGGCAACTTACTAAAATTTTATCATGTACCTGTTTTAATTAGAAAAGCTTCTCAAAGTAACGTTATATGTATATAAAATCTGCTACCCTAGGCGGTACACGAGGACTTTATAAATTAATGTTTTATTCGACATCGGAGAATTGTTCGTAAATGAAACCATGAATAAAGATTTTGCTTTTCAGTGCTTCTTAGAAGACATGAAGACTTGTCTTTTAATTTTCCGATAAATCCTACGCGGTCTATATTTTTAAATGTAATTTATAGTGATAGAACTAAAATTCAGGTTTTTACAAAAACGTGAAGAAAATGGAAAGAAAGACGATCGCAACCGCTAGCTGTATGCCGGAATGGCTCAAGGTAGCTCTGATCAAAACTCTGATATGAAAAAGGGGTTTACGGTCATGGGTCCTAAAAATCACTATTATCATGATATTATTATACGATAAATAAATAAATAATCGTGATTGAGAGATTGTGCTGACACATTTTGATAAAACGATCTGTATAAAAAGATAATTTTTTTTAGACTTCCGTACCCAAAGATAGACAGACAGACGGACAGTGGAGTGCTAGTAATAGAGCACTAACACACCACTGTCCGTCTGTCTGTCTGTCACCAGGCTGTATCTCATGAACCGTGATAGGTAGCCAGTTGTTTTCACAGATGATGTATTTCGGTTGCCTCCATAACAAAAAATACTAAAAACATAATAAAATAAATACCTATTTAAGGGGGGCTCCCATACAACTTACGTTGTATAAGACAGCGCTCGCCATCTAGCGGCCATCTATGTAACCTTCACAGCGTCATTAAATGTCAATGTTAAACGCTGCTTGTTGGTTTCTACATATGGCGTTTTTCTCAATCTACCTAATCTATCTTGTCTCGATCTTTGTCTAATGTTGTATAGATAATGGTATGGAACCCTTTGTGCGCGAGTCCGACTCGCACTTGACGCTAGTGTTACTCTATTTAGCCCCATAATAGCTTTCGTAAAGAAACTAAGATCTCTTCTCTACCACTTCCCACTTCCTATGGGAAGTTAATATTAACATTTTTCTACATAATGTAAAATAATCACTTGCAAAGTCAAAGTCAAAAATTTGATTCACTATAAAACAAAATGTTTATTTAACTAACGTCAAAGCTGTTAGTTTCACAATTAATAGATTATGCGGAGAAGAAGCTAACAAAGAAACTCCACATTTATTCTTTTCAAAACAGGTTTGCTTAATTAACATAGTTTTCAAAGTTACACTACACTAGATACTATCTTCCCCATTAAAATTATTTAAATATATAAATAGTTGTTTGTACCTTAAGCTCCCAATAGCCTCTGTCTGACCTGAGTTATGATGTGGAGACCAACGGATAACTCTGCTTTGTTCTGTCTGTGCCAGCACTACTTTTATATTTTAACTTCCTCATCTGTACCTTTCAAATTGTGTTTGTTTGATAATATAAAAAGATAAAAAAGTATTTTATTTCAATAAATACTTTTTTATCTTTTTATCTTATCATGCCGGGACATAAAGAAAACATTTTTTTATTGCACATCTCATACTTTATTACGATAGTAAAATGTAATTGAGTTGTGCAGCGTAACTCAGTTCGCTTAAAACAGAAGCGTCGCAATAAAGTGCTGTTTACGCATGTAAGTAATATAAATTTTAATACCTGCACCTCAATTTTATATCTGTCGTTCACCGTAACTGTAACTCTATGCTGTAAACACGCTTATTATTTCACATCAATCATCTTTGTGATATAGCCAACCCTTAATTTGGTTAAATCATAAAGACAAATCGACTTTATAGTATACGCAATAGTCTTAGTAATTACAATCTGTTTGTTAAAATAAACATTTAGGCACAGATTTGCTACAGAGCACGAGAAAAGTAAAGCGTTTACTTCCTTCGCATTCTCTATAAAAAACAAGGTATTTTTATATGTAGCATATGTACGTCCCACTGCAGGGCACAGACCTTCTCTCAGAGAGAGAGAGTATGGGCTATAATTACCATGCGTGCCCACCGCGGCTTCGCAATTTCCAGCGCTGAGGTATGTTAACACCACAGACAATCTGGTTTCCTTACGATGTTTTCAAAATTATGTATGTAATAAAATAATTATGTATGTAGTATATCATTTGCACATGCGTATGAAATCCCACACAGAGATAAAATCGCCTTTGTAGGTGTATTTTCTTATGTCAACTTTCCTGTATGGTGTATATATATGTATACATATATACACCTATATACACCTCGTGGCGCAGCGGTAGTGCATCTGCATACCATGCGAGAGGTCCCGGGTTCGAATCCCGGCTGGGGACAAAAAAAAAATCCCCAGGTCTTGGATGTTTACATGTTTGTGATGTCGTTGTTTCTGGTTCCCACGACACAGGGTATCCTAGTGTGGGGCCAGAAGCAATGTATGTGCCTGTATGTAAATGTTTGTTTGTTTGTTTGTTGTTATGTATTTAAGGTATATGAAAAGAAAAATATGTTTACATGACCCGCGGTTTTACCTTTTGGCGTAAAGGCACCTTTTGCCGTAATGGACCGTATTTTGTTAAAAAAGTATGCTCAGTCTTTTACAATCAGTATCAATGTGCGAGTGTGACAGAATGCTAAGGTAGTTAACGCTCTAAGTTATGTTACGGGGAACGTGTAACAAAACGTAAAGGTTATTCAGCTTATTTGATGAGCTGTTCCGACGTACGTAATTTGAATTAAACATTTAATAAAGTCATGTAGTCCATTTTTCCATATTTACTGTCTGATTTCTGTCTTACGGTTTTACAATATCTTCTGTCACGTCTATCACTGCGGTCTTAAATACTGTCAGTTGGCCGAAGTCCATACAGAAAAACTCACGCACGAAGGGCTCCGTACCATTTGAATATTTCAAGCGTGTATCTGTTGCCGTTATTAATATCGAGCAAAAAAAGGCAAAAAAATCACGTTTTTGTATGGGAGCCCTTATTATTATGGGATAACAGATTGTTGGCGTACAAGAAACCGGAGGTTATTAAAATATTGTTAGACCGTCTACTTTACTGTAATGCATGAAATGTCACAAATTTTTATTTACACGATGACAACCTATGACAACCTATAAGACTGCATGACACGGACAGCAAAGCTTAATTTTGTAACACGAGAATGTTCCTTTAGAGACCCACACGTAAATATACATCATCATAATTCAGTCTCAGTAGGTACACCTACGACTTTAAAGTAGTTGTAACTACGCTCAACATAAGGACTTATATCAGGCAAAACATGTGGAAGTACGCCAATTGTATACGGCAAAACTTAGACATGTAAGCCTTTTAATGTATTTTGTTTTCTGGTGTGTACAATAAAGTGTTCTAATCTAATCTAATCTACTCTCAGCGGTCGCTCACTATTTCAGATCAAAATATGAATTCTGCCCTAGTACTACCACCTCAACTGGAATTTGTGTTTTAAGACAACTTTTTTCTATGAGTTATTTCTCAGATTTATATTTTTTGAAATATCAATGTTGAAATATCAAAATTTTATTAAATTCGCGCTTTACGCGCTTCACCAATGTTGCAGCCTGCAGTTAATCATTGTCCCACATAAAATAATGTCAATTTCATTTAGCACTCATGGTTTTTTGCATTATCCATCCTACAGCGGCACTAGAATACAGAAAAATATTCTTTTTTAATTTCCAAAAATAAAAAAATTAACAACAATTAAGTAGTAGAACAAAAATTGTGGTAAATGACTAAATGAAATGAGTTTCAAAAATTGCGCGTTTTAAATTAATTCGTGAGTTCTATGCTCACTTAATAAAGACCAATCGAACGTTTTTTCCCACTTTTAAGTTCTCATAACGCGATAATATTCTCTGAGAACACTCTGCCCTTCCCTCACCATGTTCGCTAAATGTCACTAAGGCTAATTGCTTTTTTTGGTGCTACAGATGGCGGCAGTGTGAGTTCAGCCTAATAGCAGTCAGTTAGACCTTATTCAAAAGGAACGAATTCGCCGCAAATCGTTTCGCGCAAATTAATACGCGGGTTGGCGTGGTACTGGGCGCCAACACAGCGCGTTCACAAGCATCGTGTGAATTTAAAATACGCGGGTAAAAGAGCCGAGAGTTTTTCGCGCGAATTCGCCCTTTCTGCACAAGGCCTTATTCACCGGTCCCCTTTGTCGAAGCCCGACACGCCAGAGCTGTTTGAACGCCTTTGACAGCGAGCGTGTCCGCTTAGTGCATTATTGATACAACTGCCCATCGTGAGCCCGCAGAGAAAATGTAAAAGGGGTTTCTCGAGCTGGCACTCTGAAATAGGTTTTCGTAGGAATACGTGGTAAAGCAAAATTAGGTGATCAAGTGGAGGTACAATACTGTGGTACCAACGATTAAAGACTGCTACCAATACAAATAGAGCTCCAAATTCGAACACCAAGTGTCGTACTTATGTAAAGATTATTGTGGTAACAATCTACCTATAGATTAATCTCATTACTCTCCTTTGATTCCCCTGATTTATTAATTTAAGGACGTTGATTAAAAATTACATTGAATTCCGTGAATTAGTTGCTTAATGCAAACATTACCAAAACAAGGTAGATTACGATCGATACATCACAAACGAAATCCCAAGTTTCAAAAGGCATAAATAAACCTAGATCCGACCGACACTCCTATAGTGACGGATTATTAAACGAGCCATCACGGGGGACTTAAGGCAACTTCCCCACTAGTTTGTCATCTTATATTTTTCTTAACCGTTTTCTGCAGGCGAGGAAAGTAAGTATTTGTTATTGGCAGCCGCTCAGATGATGGATGATATCCTATAAAAACTTGGCGTGGTCGCTTTGAGACACGCATTCACCGCGAGCAACGTGTTTACTTGTAACACGATTTTACGATAACATACTACATACACACACACACACACACACACACACACACACACACACACACACACACGCAGGCTGGCCCTTCATAATTTACAGCGAGGATTTAAGGGGCTACTCAGAGCTAACTAGCGCCACCAAAATATATATTGTACGCTTTAAGAGAGCATTTCCTCTCAGGATAGATTTTATTTGCTCCATACTATAAAGATTTGATCTATCGATTTGATACAACTTTGGTCAACGATTTTGGTTTTTTGGAACCAAATTTTCTAGTTTTATTAAAACTATTTTGTTTAGAACAACATCCATGCATTCACACTCAATATTGTTCTTAGATAAGATAGATAAAGATTTATTTGTGAAACAGGTACAACATAGTTGAGATGTTACAATTAGGATGTTTTGCCCATAATTAAGGCGTATAAATTTTTCGTGCAGAAAGCAGTTGGCAATGCTACATTTTTTAATATGAACGGAAATCTCAAAACCATTTCGAGATTTTTGCTTTTCGTACAATTTCTATTTATTAGATTTGTAAATAAGTCTATATTTTTAAGATATTCAATAAAAAGCTTTGACCTTAAATGACTTTTGTATGACGTCGGCAAAGGCAGTTTGAGTATTAATCCTTTGCCTGACAAAAAAGAAAAACGAAAAGGTTACTGTTCTTACATATTTTCAAAATAAATTTAAAAAAACGTATATCAAAAATAAGTAGCATGGCGAATTGGAAAAACTATACTGAGCACAACAACTTACTATTTAAAAGTCAAATTATAATCTTATGGTACTGTTGTTAAGGAGTAGTTTCATATCATGCATTTAAGAAACAGATCAAATTGTATTACATGTCAGATTATTTAAATTATAATATAATTATAATTATGTTAAGTATGCATTTACAAGCAAATCATAGAAGCCAAAAAATTTCATTTAAAAGTTAAGTCATTAAGAAATTCAGTCAATAGTGCAGCGAGTGTTGTTTTTGGAAAGCCTTATTGGAAATTTTGTTATGTTCACTGGCAATTTATTGTAATTTTTTTTTACCTCATTAAATTTATATCAAATAATTTTGCGTCATACAATCTTTGTTACAACTGTAAATTTGCAAATATCTTAGGAAACATAGAAGGATCATAAAAAATGTCGTACTGATAAGCAACAAACATCTTCTTGTTATAAGAAGTTTAAATCAATAAAAAAAATCCAAATTCGGCTATCCAAACCGTATGTTTGTCCTCATTTCAAATAAGTCTATTCGTATTTTACCCTTAAATAGTTTTATAACTTTGTTTGCTACTGAATACTCATCAATAAATAAATACTTTCATTAGAGTGCTGAAGATTTGCCATGTACCGAGCCATTAACCTTATTACAGAATAGAGATTCGGGCTTTTCTAGAGCCTAAAACCTATTTCGGGTGAACATTCATGCTATGCAGTGGTTCTCCAATGAATTTCTCCCACTCAGTGATTTCTTTAATTTGAGCGTGCATCAAAGTTACAACAGTTTGCATATGAAGCACATCAACTAGTCAAGGCAGGGTCATGTATAAGTCACATCTTCTTCTTCTTTTTTTGATGCCATCTCTTATCGGAGGTCAGCTATCATTATGGCTGCTTTGTCCCGCGATGTTGCGGCTCGAAAGAGTTCTCTATATTTTTCATGTAAAACCACTCTGCAAGATTGTGGAGTCGCGATGTTTTTCTGCGGCCAGATCTCCTTCCTCCCTGGATGTTACCTTGAAAAATGAATTGCAGCATCGGTACATGCCGGGGATTCAAAACCGAACTTCATTGTACTAAAATCACCGAAAACATGCGGAAGACCTAGAACGCAAGTTAAAAAGAAATATACAAAATTTGAATTAGCTCGACTCCTGTGCTAATAAAAGAATCTTTACCAAATTTTTATTTATAGCAGCGGGATATGAAAAAATTTTAAATGTTTTATGTAGTAGGCGCAAGATATTGAGTTGAAAATAATGCATCGGATGAGAATACCTGTCATACTTGTCAGGCTGACGTTCGTTTTGGTTGTTTGTTTGAACTGTTTGTTTGGGTAATCTGTGGGTGAAAAGAGCCAGAGGTATTGGGTGCGATGGGCACGCATGGTCATTAAGCCCATACTCTCTCCCTGAGGGAAGGCCTGTACCCTACAGTGGGACGTATGCTGCATACGTCTGCATAGGCTGCTTATGAAGCCAGAGGAATTGCCACTAACAATTTATAAGTTAAAAAAAGACCAACGCATGTGTACTCCATGCCGGGATCAAACCTAAGACCTAATAAATGTCAAGCAGTTGCTTGTACAGTAACAGTACAGCTAGTACAGTTGTACTACCACTGCTACATTGCTTACCAGGTTGTCACGCAAATAGGTAAAAGAAAACATAATGGGAAATAAACCTGCGCCAAAATGGTAGGAAAATTTTATTGCGCGAGTAGGTTTTGCGATTGGCAAGTTATTTAATATGTAGTTCATTGCTTGTAACCTTGGGGGCAACATTAATAGCTGGTATTCATTCCGGGCATCCAGTACTAGCTTTAGAAGTTAGGTTAGGTTAGGTTTTAAATATATTTAAAAGCCTAACCTAAGCTAACTTAATGGCCATAAAGTAGTAGAGTAAATTGAGATTCTTCAAATGAAGATCAGTGCAATGGTGCAGATGCTTAAATTTTCTTGAAATTATCTACACAGTTAATCTGGTTATAAAAAGTCGTTACTCACATCGTTGACAAAGGTAATAGCAACGATTTTCATAAATACTACCATAAAGATGCTTTAGAATCAGAATTCAATTAAAATACAGAATAAAATTTAGAAATTAGACATCATAATGGAACATGAAACTGAGAATATATTCATCAATAAATTTTTTCAACAAATTTTACTAACTGTACGGTCAGTTAAATTTGTTGTTAAAATTGGTTACATTTTACAAAAAGTTCAGCACCCTCCGTAGCAGTATGAACTGTAGTCCGGCAGCGTAGCATGAAAAATATCAGAGAGGGAACGGAACAAAGTGTCGAGGATATTACAAAAGTAGTGCTAAAAACGTTCTTTGTGTCTTTGGGAGCCGTTATAACAGAGGCAAGACCTACCATAAATTCTTTAAAAAATATAACTTCAATACAACAATACGGTCACAGAGTGACGGCCGGGAACAGCAGGACCTACCGTAAATTCTTAAAAAAATATAACTTCAATATAACATCCGTGTGACGCCGGATTAAGAATAGCGTCACACCATTTCCTCCCGTGGATGTCGTAGAAGGCGACTAAGGAAATACATTACCGGGGGACGGGCAGCAGCGTCTTCGTGAGATTCCAACCGCATACTGCGATCGCCGACCCGCCTGCCAAGCGTGGCGATTATGGCAAGGCCCCGGACACAGGCCTCCCTCATCGTTATGAAAACCATGAGGGAGGCCTGTGTCCTGCAGTGGACGTCAAGAGGCTGATGATGATGATGATAACATTACGGACACGGTCGACAACAGGACGACGCCGACCAGCAGCCTGAATGGTGGACGATATAGTTGAGTCGGCCGAGGGTCAGTGGATGCGGATGGCAAGGGACCGTAAGAGATGGCATTTGCGGGGAAATGCCTATACCCAGCAGTGGGCAATGGTGGGCTGATGATGATGACGATAATATTACGGCAGGAAAATGTGCGTCAGTTCTTCTTTTTTTTTTATCAAAAATGTTCTCTTTTAGGTATATCGGTGGGCGGCGAGGGCAACTATACGACCAGAGTCCCGGATACTTCATCGACCACAGAGCTTGTCACTGAGTCGTCAGGGCAGCCTTACTTCGACAACAGTACGAAGCGAGAATACACGGCAGCCGTCGGTCAGCCAGCTTACTTGCACTGCCGTGTGAGGAACCTGGGAGATCGTGCGGTGAGTATTTTGCTTTTCAGAGCAGACTTATGTTTTCTGCTCTGAGCTACACATTGGACTAGTTAGTTTATTATTTTGACAGCAAAAGTGTTAACCGAATAACAAAGGCTACCAGTGTATGGTAGCTTTTGCCCGCGACTTCGTCCGCATGGAATGAGTAATTTCCGGGATAAAAAGTATCCTATATCCCTCCCCCGGACTCAAACTATCTCCATAGCAAATTTAGTCTAAATCCGTTCAGCCTTTATTGCGTGATTGAGTAACAAAGATCTAAACATCTTCAGAAACTTTCACATTTAAAATAGGTATTAGCAGGATGAATTTATGAAATAGCTTCTCTGCTCAAAATTTTATGGTGCACCAAAGTATAAACATGATATAAGTCATATACGGTAAGTGGCAGTATCATGCATGCTCCGACACTGCAGTCACTCAAGCAAAATTCTACTTTAAAAGCATTTTAAATTCCAGAATATCTACCTAAATAAAGATAATGTGTCATGCAGGCGACGTTTAATGGAAATTGCGATCGCGCCGTAGACCGCGAGCGTGGAATTGTTCGCCCCCGCGAAATGCCTTTCACATTATTCAAAGTACAAGTGATTCAAAGAGGTTTGAAGCTCATTTCTGTGTGCTTTTGGGATCACAGTGTGTGCCAGGGAAGGTCCGACTACAAGCAGGGTTTCGCGAGCCACAACCGCGTGCACGGTCGCAAGTTATGAGGTCACCGTTGTCGCATCATCATATCATCATCATCGTGTACCACTGACAGACAACTGAACAGCAATGCAAGCCAATACTGTTCTATTTAAGATGAATTTCCTTTTGCTTCTTCATTGTATTTTTTTTTTTTTTGGATTACGTAAGAATACCAAAAGTATACTCAATAATTTTGATAGATATGGATAAACTAAGCATATAAAATAAAATTACAGATATTGTAGACATATTTTTGTTGACCTATAACTAGTTTTAAATTAACGAAATTGTAAAAGTTGAATTTCCAATCATATTCCTATCCATCAAAAGCTAAGATGTTGAAATAAAAAGACCATAATTTTATTTTATATTTTTGTCTAGAACATACAAGTCAAAATTATTTCTTGCACAATCATAAGGTTCACTTATACAGCTTTTTAAGTCTATTAAGTGCCAATTTATATACAAGCATGGAATAAACAAGCATGGATCCACTTTGTGGGCACGGTGGGTATGCCCGCAGCCCTAATTGAAGACTACCGAACTGAATAAGATTTAAAGTTGAAAAAATTTCATCAAAATCGGCTCTGAAGTCTAAATGTGACATTGTGATGTGCAAACACACATTTACTTTTGTCATTTTTGTAAACGAGCTAACATGTTACACGTCTATTAACTTACTAGTGTTTGCCTAATACACTGTACAAAATCTTGGTCAGGGTGTCATTTTTGTAAATATCTCCTTTGCATGAATGGTCTATATCGATCATGAGCGAGTTCATAATCCGACTCGGCCGAATTTTGGGTGGTTGTAACCACAACCTTTTTTGAGGTCTGAATCCGCACCTGTACACAAACCACATTTAGGCCCGTATTACAGAACGATCCTCAAGCGCAGATTGATCTCGGATCGCCCAATCATAACTTGAGCGCTGAATCGATGCTCAAGCACACTCTTTATTTTTAAATAGTACTTAAGGGTTCCTCAGCCAATCGCTGCTTAAGTAGAGATTCTGAACTGCAATCAGATTGTCTATGACCAATGTTTGTTTTCTATGACAAGAAAAATCAAGTATAAACTCTTATTTCGTTCTACGCATGGTGTAATAAAATATTGATAAGAATTAGTTTACTTATGTGAAATATACAGAAGAAAATAAAATATTTTTTTATTTATTCGTCAATTAGATGTTTAAATTTTCATTATTTAGTTATTTGAATAAAATAAAATAAATAAATAAGCAAAACGTGCACGCCTCTTATGTGTTTGTTTTGTTTAGAGAACAAAACGTAACAAATGTCAGCGATAAAATTTCTTCTGACGTCTATCTAATTAATTTGTTTAGTTTGTTTATAAGACGCGCTGTCTTGAAACAATATGAGTGAAAAAATGAGGAAAATGAACTTCACTACAGTGAAGAGGAATGCTTATGATGTTCATCCTCTGCTGGTGTCGCATCACTTGTGCAGCGCAGCGCATGCAACAATTACGTTCGACACTGATCAATTGTACCTAGACCTCTGCGTAGACAAGGGACAACAACTTTAATTATAAAATTATATAAAGTCTGATATCAAAAATAAAAACCTGAGAAAAACTCATAGAACAAAAGTTGTCGATCGTCGGACGATGTGACCAAGTCGTCAAAGGGCCTATGGATGCGAATGGAAATAGACCGTGAAAGATGGCGTAATGGAGAAAAGGCCTATACCAGCAGTGGGCAGAGGTGGGCTGATGATGATGAAAAGTTGTTACCAGACAGCAACTCTAATTAGGGGAATTACGCATTTTAAGCGCTTGAAATCGCCAATCCGCGGTGGGCACGCGTGGTGATTAAGCCCATACTCTCTCTGAGAGAAGGCCTGTGCCCTGCAGTGGGACGTATATAGGCTGCTTATGATGATTACGACGCATTTTATCATCATCATCATCATCAGCCATTTGACGCCCACTGCAGGACATAGACCCCCCTCTCATGGTTTTCCAAGCTTCCCCGGTCTTGTGCCACCTGCATCCAGTGACTTTAAAAATAACCCTCTATATCGTCATAAGGATCAATATCTTCAAATATATTCATTTTACAATAATTACGAAACAATTCACAAGGAAAATCGACTCTCAAGCGTGGTTCCGACCACACTTGAGTAAATACAGATTTGAACATGACTTAAGTAGAGATTGCAACCCAAGTATCGTTCTCGAATTAGCTATTACTCAGTCGAGTTGTGATTGGTAAGTGTCAACTCAAGTAACGTTCTAAAATGAAAACCATACTCAAATCTAGTCTTAAACTGAGATCGGCGCTTGAGTACGCTTCTGTAATACGGGCCTTAGAAAATGAATGAATGATTGGAATGAATGATTTATTGCCACAAACAAACATGGTTACATACAATAATAGAAAAATAAAGGAGTGTGCGTGTGACAATGATACTATTTCAGCGTCAGCTGTTTCTATTTGAAACAGCGCTGGTTTTCAAGTAGCACCTCCACGCCAAATGAAGAAAACGAAAATGGTGCAAGGCGGCCTTAAAAATGTTAAAATGTGTGGGCGAGACAGAAACAAAAAGAAAAGTCGGTCTTAAATACGCTACGTTCCAAATGGTGGAGTCCAGGGAACTAATTAAGCGTTCAAGGCCAGATACATTTTTACTGGTAAAATCTGACAGCAAATTGAAACTGTGACGGCACATAAATACAGAACAATGTGCGTCTAATTATATTAATTACACTATCAAATACCATATTTCAGACATCGTGAGGAAACGGTTGCGTTCTACTTATCTCGCACCTATTTTGCGTCGACTTCCGAGTCACGATTGGTTAGCTTGGTATTAGTTCAGCTACTTTGAAATGCACAACTATTTTGGTGGATCTACTGAAAATTTATCAAGAAAGACGTTACAATTGTGTGGTTAAGTTTCCGTGTTTAATTTTGTGTTTGTTTTTTTTTTTTCGGTGTATAAGAAATAATATTCTTATCATATCTTTCTACTTGATGAAGTACTTGTACGAAATGAATGTCAGATGGGTCCGACCAGGAATTGAGCTTACGAAAGTTGCAGTTAAAAAAATTACGAGTCTGTTCAAACAAACAGAAAAAAGTGTCAAAGGTGACGTATGTCCGCTCCTAACTCTCTGAGTGTGTACATCCAACCGCTCTGAGAATAAAAATAAATGAAATGGAATGTAAGTCTTTACAAAACACGCAAACCCACGCAAGTACCAGAGGATTCAAGAATGACACCCACTCGGAAAATCCTCGGAAATGTAAAAACGCCACGGGTGGTGGGCGGGAAATACTCTATTTCCATAAATCGCGTGGAAACACTGATACAGTACCCGCGAGAGCGTCGTCAAACGGTATGATTTTCAATTTGGGTTGTCGGCGGTCGTCTTTCATGCGGTTCGGCGTTTCTCAAACTTTTTTAGCCACATGAATCACATATTTTTTTAGTCTACATATAAAGTGATACCGGGAAAAAAAATCATGTTTTCTACTCTAGGGTATTCCGATTCAAACATTATAACAATAATAATTTTGAAAGCCTATGTAGAGGCTAAAGATTCCACCCATTCCGGGACTTGAACTCGCGACCTTCGGCTTACCGTGCCAACTGAGCTAATGGGCAAGTGCAGGCATCAGAGAATCGCAGGCATGGGTGAAATTTTTAGCCTCTAAATAAATTTTGTCAAATTATCCTCAGTAAGGGTCAGTGCAACAAAAAGAATATAAAAATAATAATTTATTAAATAAAAAGCGGCCAAATACGAGTTGGACACACTTACAGAAGTTTCCGTATCACTTAGTAAATATGTATTTTCTTTCCTTCAGTTTAAAACTGGCCAAGTATAAGTCGGATTCCAACTAAGAGGGACCCCTAGCCAGAATCAGACTCACACTTGGCCAGTTTTTACTATTTGTTGTTATTAGGTATTCGCCATTAGGTAATGCGCTGCAATCACTGTATTCACACCGATAAGACATGTTTCTCTTATAAAGGCACCATTTAGTTTTCACTTTTCGGATTTTTATTATTTGTTGCGCAATCTGCCATAAAAGTACGTACCTAATCAAGGTTTCAATTGCCAATCCGCGGTGGGCACGCGTGGTGATTAAACCCATACTCTCTCTCTGAGAGAAGGCCTGTGCCCTACAGTGGGACGTATATAGGCTGCTTATGATGATGATGATGATGAAGGTTTCAATTGCCTACCTATTACTTTTTAAAAGATCATCATCATCAGCCATTTGACGCCCACTGCAGGACATAGGCCTCCCACATGGTTTTCATAACCATGAGAGGTTTTTCCATAATTGCCACGCTTGGCAGGCGGGTTGGCGATCGCAGTATGCGGTTGGAATCTCAGGAAGACGCTGCTGCCCGTTTCCTGGTAATTGATTTCCTTAGTCGCCTTCTATCGTAGAAGGCGACTAAGGAAATCAATTACCAGGAACGGAAGGAAATGTAGTGTCGCTATTCTTAATCCGGCGCCACACGGACGCACTCAAAAGATAACGCACCTTAAAGATAGACTGACAGGCAGTTGTACCTTGAAAGGACCAGTGATTAAGAAATCATATGTTTTTTTTTCTTGTTGCGAAATAAAGTGTTGTCTATCTTTGCTATGTTGTATGAAAGTTATTTACTAATTTATGAAAAAGTCAACGCCGACGTATTATACTAAGTCAGTCCGTTCACACTTATTTACGATTTACGTTGCTCAAACATAGTTCACATTAGATAAATTAAATAGCAATTAGCATAAGCAGCCTATATACGTCCCATTGTAGGGCACAGGCCTTCTCTCAGGGAGATAGTATGGGCTTAATCACCACGCGTGCCCACCGCGGATTGGCGATTTCAAGCGCTGACATATATAAATAGCTGAGACACTCATGTTTCTCCACGATGTTTTCCTTCACCGTTAGGTAGTGGTATTGTTACTATAACTTCACAAATGTACATAACTTAGAAAACCAAGTCATAGGTATATGCCCGCACTGGGAATCGAACCTGGGTCTCCCGCTTCCGAGTCCAATGTTCTACCCACTAGGCTACCACCGCCTAGTGGTAGTGGGTAAATAGCGATTACACACCTCAAACTAAATCTTTTAAATGGATATTTTAAAAACACTATTTCAACCAAAAACACTCCACTGAACTCTAGATTACATGTAAATCGGCGCCTCCTTACAGTGAGTTCTGCAGGTTGAGTATCTCTGGATGGGTGGATGTATGGTGATATCTTCATTTCGATCAGTAGCTATTTGGGTACCAAAAGTTATGTTCGATGTAGCGTTTTGGCTCGTATTACGTATTTTGACTTTGAAGACGTCTCCCCCGACTTTAATCCCTAAAAGAAGTTTGCAGCAGTTGGTACCAATCAATGTAGAACGCAATATATTAGTAAGATAGTAGTTTTAATGTAAAATAAGTTGTTCTTGAATTGAGTTCAATATTTCAAAGACTTAATAAGTATTTAGGAGCGTTGTTAAAATACGATATGAAACATAAGCTGATAGCTTATATTCCGTTTCGTATTTTTAATGACTAATTACTTAAATTGCTTACTTTTTAATTTCAACAGCGAACGTTACAAGATATTCTCTTTATTACGGAATATATCCAACAAATTAGGTTGAGGTTGATCACCCGGTCGCTTTGGAGTTTTATTATAACCTTTATTAAATCAAATCAAATTGCTTTTATTCAAAGTAGCACACAAACTGTGACATAATAAACGTTCCAAGTAAAACTAGGTGGCCATTTCAAAATCTAGATCATTTTGGAGAAAAAATGGAGAAAAAAACAGCAAACTTAGTCCGTTGCAAATGTGGTCCTTAAGTAATAGAGTTTAATGTATCTTCATGGATCTTAATGTAGAAACATAATACAATGCCCCATACCTTTGCCAGCTTAAATGTTGGGAACGAAAGTTTATGTTTATTTCTAGTATTTACATTATGTTGGCTACCCACAGTTTTAAAATTACTGGTATTTTTCTTGACGTACATAATATTCTCATCGATACGAGTATACTGAGTAGCAACTGTCAGGGTGTTAGTTTCTTTCAAGAAATCTCCTAACGAATACCTAATGCCTAACTTATGAATGAATCTGATCGCTCTCTTCTGCAATACGAAGATGGTGACAATTTCTGCTGCCCGACCCTACAGTAGTATACCATAGGACATAATATTATAGAAGTAACAAAAATAAACAACCCTAGCAGTTGCAACATCAGTTAGTTCCTGGATTCTTTTAACTGCATATGCTGCAGAACTAAGCCTATAGACAATTTTTTTTCTATATGATCCTCCTGTAGAGGGAGGAGCGACCTTTCACATTTGAAAAGTTCATATCGACGATTGCTGTTGTAGTCTTTTTTGTCTAAATGACTAACTTTTTACCCTTTTCTCTTTGATAACATTTAAGTCTAAATATATACTACGTTCGTTACATTATGAACGAATAATTTTTTTACTTACATTATTATTAATTCTCTATTGCACAAAAGTTCGTGTAAGAACTGGCCAAGTACATGTCGGGCCACGCGCAATGTAGGGTTCCGTAGAAAGAGTGGTGTTTTTTATCTGCCTTACAGAACTAACAACTTCAATAAAGTAATTTTCAACGGAGTTTTGTGCAAAGTTTGCCTTATATAAGTTGGTCGCCTATTACTCGTTAACTTGTAAAGCATACATAGCCGTGATAGTTTTTCTTTTAAGTTCATTGTATTATTTGCTATTGCCCTGAATTATCTACGTAAATTTATTATTTTTTACAATCAACCGTTTACCGGGAGACGGGGGGACGCCCTACTCGGACAAAAATTTGCGCTTTAAACCTTAATATTTCGCAAACGGAACCTTAAATCGAAAAATGCATTTATATATCTAACGATACCCAACACTGGTGTAGGCGAGAAAAAGAATTGCATTCCTAATTTAGGTGTAGGGAAGGTATGCAGAGAATTATTTTTTTCAAGATTTTATTCTACCGTTTTTTCGGCGTGATTAATATGTACGTCTATGCCAAATTTTGGCTTTCTAGTACTAATAAACCAGGCCGCGGACCGACAGACAGACGGACGGATATGGCAAAACTATGAGTTTCTTGTCGACTACGGAACACTAACAAAGGTGGACTAAAGGCATTTTCTACCAGTCAACAGTGCGCGTAAAGGTTGATAAGGAAGCGCGTGTTTCATAGAACTACAATTCACTATGACAGTTCGTTGTACATTGCATATCCATAACCCACAGATTAACTAGTAGGCCTTTACGCAATGTATATCGATTTGTCATAATAAACTATGAATTGTAGTTTTATGGGACGCAGCCCTGAAGTAGCATGATGCGCGTTTTGTTGCGCCAAAATGTCAGAAATTGACAATAAACTGCCAAGTCACGAATTTTGAAATGTTAGCGCCTCAAAACGCGCGTCTCGCACCGTTATGCTGCATATGCTGCTGTCTACGCCATGTCACACTGTTTACATTCACTGGCATAATTCTCAAGAAGCAGCAAATTCAAACTTTGTTCCCGAGCAAAAGCGCAAAAGCGCTTTTCCATAATACCAAAGAGGAAAAGCTTTAGTTTCACCGAGGCACTGCCACTTCACTATTTTCAATAAACGCTCCATTGTACATTGACGTCAACTTGCAAAGTGAATTCCTCCACGCCTAGCGTGGTAAAGAAAAGAACCAAGCAAAATGCGATTATAATATACAGGAAAGTTAGCGGCGTGAAGTGTAGAAGAAAGTAGTGCTAAGCTGGCGGTATCGCGACGTTGCACGCGACATTAGGCCAGGCGTACTTTGTCTTAAGGCGACACCAAAGCGGAAAAGGGTTTTCGGTTTTTTTTGTTTGTTTTTTGTTAGATAAAAAGACGTTTCCACTAGAGTGTTTAAAGGAATCATGTTTTTATAAATATAGACGGTTTATGCTTTCCCGTTTTTCGTATGATAACAATAAGTTAACGAGGCGTTAACTTTGCCGATTGTGTTTTTTTTCTGTTCCAATTGACAATTTTTTTAACTGTCAGGTCAAACGTGCAAAAGCCTGTTAACGTACAAAAACCGGCCAAGTGCGTGTTGGGTCACGCGCAGTATAGGGTTCCGTAGAAAGAGGGGGTTTTATCTGCTTTACAGAACTAACAACTTTATTAATTTTCGATTTGGTACGAACTTTCCTTTTATGAGTTGATCGCCTATTATTTGTTAACTCGTAAAGCCTACTTGGCCTTGATAGTTTTCCTTTTAAGTTCATTATATATTTTTTTAGCAGGAGACCCATCTTTAAATAAATTAGTGACATTCTCAATTCAGAAACCGGCCCTCAGTGTAATTAAAAATATCAAGCACATTATTGCGATTGCATAAATAACTTTGTCAGAAGTAGTAAGTTTTCCTGAAAGAATTTCAATCATTAAATTGACATCCAGGAAGCTCCAACATTAGTTACTTTTAAATGATTTCCGCATCTTACAGGTAGTTATATAACATTGCCGAAACGTAGGCAATCAAGGTAATTAAGTTTACCTAATAAATCAAACCGCGATTAGACCCGTTAAACGTACAACCTACCACTTTCCACGAAAAACATGGATAGCTAAACCCTTTTGAGATTTGCGAATTATTTCTCGACTGGAGCACGTGTGATGTAAACTCGCACGTTAGTAACCGCATGTGAGTTATTTGATTAGCTTGAATAATCCTGGGTAAGTGCAGGAGGGAATATCGGGTGAGCCGTTGTCTTTTTCGGGCAAATAAAGCACCCTGAACTAGGTCGAGCCTCGCAAATCTGTACGTTTTGGAACAAAGCCAGTGCAATGGCAGTGTGACGTGGTAAGCTTGGTGGCAATATTAAATTTTTTGAAAAGCAAATTTTGGGGCGAGTCTTCGCTATCACTCGTGTCGCACACCTCCGTTACTTGTTACTTCCTTCGTAGGAATTGTGGTCAAGTCCCGGAAAGGTATTGCAACTATGAATGCGGTATTATTTTTATAGCCATTGGTGGTCAAGTCCCGGAAAAGTATTGCAACTACGAATGCGGTATTATTTTCATAGCCATTGGTGGTCAAGTCCCGGAAAAGTATTGCAACTACGAATGCGGTATTATTTTTAAAGCCATTGGTGGCCAAGTCCCGGAAAAGTATTAAAACTGTGAATGCGGTATTATTTTCAAGTCCCGGGAAAGTATTGCAACTATGAATGTGGTATTATTGTTATTGTACACTTTAACACTTTATTGTACACACCAGAAAACAAAATATATTATAAGGCTTACACGTTAAGGCATTACTTTGGTTGTGCATTTGTAACCCACGTAGGTATTGTATATCATAATATGAAATGGAATACGTGGGTTTAAAAATACACCCCACCCAGCACTCGAGGAGTGCAGAATTGCAGATACTCCTCGAGTGCTGATACTGCATATTATGCACTCCTCGAGTGCTGGATGGGGTGTATTTTCAAAATGTTTATTCCGATTTTAATTCCTTATAGAAGAAAATAATTTCTGTTAGCTGGGCCACAGAGGAAAAAAGCTGGCCTTCAATTGTATTTGTATCTCAGCAATTTAATTGTAAGTCAATGTAAAGCAGAAGTTGATACTTAATGAAAAGCACAATTGATGGAGATTGTGGCGGGAAGAAATCCAAAATAAAGTGTGTACACAAAAAATATCCACACACTTTAAATGTGGCCCTTAATAACCAGAGTTGAGATTTATCTTCGAAAACCTGGAACTCATGCATTGAACTGGTCTTTGTGCCAGATATATTTGTCATCTAAATAACCCTTAAATATTACAGTAGCCCATTTTCGCAAAAACAAACTCGACAAACTACAAATGAGAGCCTACCACAAAGTACTTTCTACCCCCAATCAGATTACAGAATGGGCACGCTAGTTTCGGTCATAAGCGATAATATCGTTGCCTTTGATCCTAGCGTCTTTGAGCCTTGAGCTTTAAGCCCCTTTTCAAGCTACGATCAGTAATAAGCTTATAGTTTTCAGTTATTTTTGCCCAACCTAGCCTCACAATTTGTTCTTGTGAGACGGACTGACAATAACTTTTATGCCAATTGGAGCTGTATGAAACTGGGTCCAGACTATTTTCGTAATACCATAAGAGATGTCAGAAATTAAGTTATTATCGATGCGAAACATGTATTTTATTCTATAACCGTCGAATTACGAGTAATCTATATAAGTATGTATATATAATAAGATTATTACGGCGGGTGGAGCGTAGAGTTTCGTTTCTATGGTCCTGTTTTATTTATTTGATTTGTCTCTTATGTAATTAGTTTTCTTTCTGGTGTTGTGCATATTATGTTACTTATCTGTTTATTTTGTTTCTGTGTTGGTATGATAAATGTCTTTCTTATTTCTTTCCTTTTTTTTTAAATTAATAGTACGTATTTCAATATGCTTTTGGGGTCCAGCAAAGAAGTAATATTTTCGCTTTCGCGTAAATTACGTATTCACCATTGAAAGCTTTGTACTATACAATATTGTTTGAGTCTCTATTTCAGAATATTTGTAAATGTTTGCATTTGAAATTATGAGAAACTAGAGGTCTATTTGTTTAGCATAAGATACGATTTAAATTACTATTGAAATGACTGTTTGTTCCTACAGTAAATAAAATAAATATATAAATATTAACAACAAAAAATATTAATAACAGAATTTGTCAAAAATTCTTTGAAATATTTTTAGAGTTTAATTTAAAATTTTACCTTGATTTTTTTAACCTAGAGGCTACGTAAAATAAAATCAAGGTAATATTTTAAATTCATTCAGTTCAAATCCATCGTTAAGGCAAGGAAGACCTGTGAGCGCGTTGTTCTATTGGACGCAGGGGACAATGAACGATTGCTGCGTATACTTCGTCCACATGATAGATAGATAGATAGATAGATAGAAGATAGAATATTCATTATTGTACACATAAATTACATTAACAGAAATTTAATAAATTGAAGTACAATAGGCGGCCTTACTACTAAAAGCAATTTCTTCCAGGCAACTATAGACGGTGACAAGAAAGAAATTAGAGACGGGTAGTCGGTGAAATTAACCCTAGACACCTAACCTTCACACACACCATAATACCTAACCATTCATCAATTTAACGATAATTGTTTCAAGCGTTAAGTTTTAAATAAAACTATTTTGTTTTTGGTACTTTTCTTGCACCGAGGTTTCAGACATATAATAATTTTATTTATAAAATAATTTGTTGTTCTTTATCGCATACTCTTATTTATTTTTCTTTTTGTTTAAGATGTCACGCGTTTCTACAAATCAAAACCGACATTCTTATGAAAAATTTAATTAAAACATAAATAAAAAAAAATTAGGGAAAACTTAAAATGTAGACATAAGAGAAAAAAAACTGTTTTGCGCCCACTCGGTACAAAAATAAATTTTTTGTTAGCCATAAATTGCGACATTGTCATATTTTTGTAAAATATCAAAGAAAAATTGTGCTTGACTGCCGGAAGTCGTTGCCTCCCGCCAAGCCACCGAGTTTACAAGAGACCACGGTTATCCGCACACGCACCAAAAAGATGCAACAATTTTTCTGTCGCTTATTCGTCGAAACGACGAAGGTTAAGGGTTAATAAATATTGTTATGATGTTACATGTAGAGCGAAGTAGGTCTTAAACAGTGATAAAGTGACTCCCGATACTTAAAAAAGTATGCTCTTTTTGTTTCCGGACCATTTCAAAGTGACTTGTAAAATTGTGATGGAAAATTCCACGGAAACGTTGGGTAAGTTCTACGTAATAAATAAATAAATATAAATAACATAACATAACATAAACTCACGCCTGTATCCCAGAGGGGTAGGCAGAGACCAGGGAGTGCCACTTGCTACGATCCTAAATATAAATATCGAGAAAATATTGCGAGTGTGTGAAGAGAAGTTGGTGCGATACATTTTTGCTCGATAAAAGTGTTGGGGCTGACTTAGTACCGTCTCGTCTGTACCGTGTACTAAGGCCGACTTGCGCTACTTTCATAAATGTGACTTATGTAGAATTTAACTAAACTTATTCATAAATAAATTGAATGGCCTCTTGGGCCCTCCATAAATTACGTCACACGTCAAGGTAGAGGGAAGAGCTCAACAAAGTGTGACATCGTGTGACAAGGAGCGAGGGACGTGTCATAAGTTTCGTGACGTCACATTTGTAAATCAAAAGTATTAAAACTTAAAATAGATGGATAGATAGATAACACTTTATTGCACACTAGTAATTTACAGAGATATAAGGTACTTAATATCACCAACTCTATAAAATAAGACTTAAAGTTTTTATCATTTCGTAATTTTCTGTAATATTTTGTATATTTGATGGTTTAAATTTAATAATTTCTAAAATAATAGGGGTTAAAGTATGAAATTGCCGTTTTATTGCAATAGGTTCTTTGAATTGACATAGAATCTTCATGGTTTGAGGTTTTCGAATGAAACTTTTTTCAAATGGTTTCTATGATGTTCTTTTTTTAAAAAATGTGAAACATTTGAATATCGACTTTCAACTGGGCAGCATTCGGGAAACTTAGAAAAGTCTTTTCGTCTAATATACCTCAATCGCTCAAGACAAAATTATACAACCAGTGTGTGTTACCAGTGATGACTTATGGCACTGAAACGTGGTCTCTCACTATGGGCCTCATAAGAAGGCTCAAGGTCACGCAACGAGCTATGGAAAGGGCTATGCCTGGAATTTCTCTACGAGATCGAATCAGAAATGATGAGATCCGTAGACGAACGAAAGTCGTCGATATAGCCCAGCGGATTAGTAAGTTGAAGTGGCAGTGGGCGGGGCACATAGCACGCAGAACTGATGGCCGATGGGGCCGAAAAGTTCTCGAATGGAGACCACATATCGGCAAGCGCAGCGTATGAAGACCAGCCACAAGATGGACAGATGACCTCATCCAAGTGGCAGGAAGGCGCTGGATGCAGGCCGCTTCCAACCGGTCTTTTTGGAAATCCATGGAGGAGGCCTATGTCCAGCAGTGGACTTCTTGTGGCTGAATGATGACTACCTAAATTTCTGACAACGAAATCTTATTACAAAATAAGTGAATTTCTCGAAGAAATCTAATTCATATCATCTGAAATTGTATAATAATATTATGAAGATAATGCATGGCATGATAATTAGTAATGTTGGTCTATAATTGTATTGTAAAATCTATTTAACATTATAGTAAATAAAACGACAAATTAATTGAAACTTTGCGTGCACAACAAACAATAACTGCCTAACACTCTGTGATGTTGTTAAAAATATTGTAACAAAGCCGTATTTGTGCCGCAGTGAGACTAACCTAGAAACAACTTTTCGATATCACGCCTCAGCTTTCTTCGCAGTGTATAAAAGTACGAGTACCTACATAAAACTAGGGCACATACGAGACAGGGCAAAATAAAAGGAAGTGCCGATGCGGTTTTGGATTACACGCTCATACTTTTCCAATATTCCTTGACAAAGAGATTGTTTGAAACAGTTTTTCAGAATGTCTCCATTTTTTTAACCGCCTGTGGCGTAGCCCAAAGGGAGGGTTATGTGTTTGGCTAGAATGTATGTATGTATGTTTGTAAGTATGTCCGATTCTATGTTCCCTTATAACTCATAAACCATGGAAGATCTCAATCAAATAAGATTCGTTGTGTTTGCGCGAGTGCCATAGGCTATATAAAATCAGCACAAATCAAACAAAAACATAAAGAGGCGGGACCCAAATTCACCAACGTAACTCCTTAGATTGGTCGCGCCTGCATAGTAGTTAATGCTCAGCAGTCGGGTTGTTGGTTATTTTTTATTTCAGTTTTTATAGATAAGCGTGGGCATTCCGGCGATTACTTGTTTTTTTTTTTAGAAACGTGGTGCGGCATCGTAGTGAAATGATTTGGGAATCAGCGTGAGTATCTGGCTGATTAAATAGCCCAGGGCCGCGCTTCATAAAACTACAATTCGTGGTTTATGTTGACGATTCGATGTACATTGCGTAGCCGGTTAGTTCAATTAGTCTTCCTACTTGTTAATCTGTGGGTTAATCAGCTATGTAGTGGACAGAGCTACAGGGTTTAATAGTAAGCCAATCATTTCGAGCGTCGTTTGACACATTCATCATCGTCATCAGCCATTTGACGCCTAATGCAGGACATAAGTCTCCCTCATGGTTTTCCAAGCTTCCCGGTATTGTGCCGCCCGCATCCAGCGACTTCCCGCCACCGTAACCAGGTCATCAGACCATCTGGTTGGGGGTCTGCCCACGCTGCGTCGTCCATTTGCGGTCGCCAGGTCAGAACTTTTTGACACATTTTCTGGTTCTAAATGGTCTAAAGCATTTTTATGGCTTTAAGATAGTTTAAGACAAAGAGGAAAAAAGTAATTTAAAACCATGAGGCTGCATTAATTTTTTTGATCTTAATTCTTCCACCATAAAAACTCATTTATGTGGTTTATACATTAAATTGGCCTTCGCAATACTGACAGACAAATGACGTAGTTGTAGTAATAGGGAAATTGGAGCATGGAACCCTAAAGACGCTGTCTAACTTCAAATGAAGTCAATTTCTGGAACACGTGAAGGTACAAAAATAAGATCTCCTATTTCAGATAATTCGTTTTAGTGTTATATTATTCTTTGTCTTCTTTCACAAAAGGCGAGCTTTTTTGTAGATTTTATGCCGTGCGCAATATAACTTTCCTATCTGCACATTTTACACCCAACACTTCTAATTCACCTCGCATGGTATTCGACGTTCACACGGAATCTGTTTACAGTTCACGATTCTGTTGTGTCCTTTAGTGGTAATGATGGCAAATTGAATTAAATTCCAAATGTGCGTAGTGGTTAAGGTTAATTAGACGATCCGGAGGTATACTAACTATGCGATGGCCAAGGATACTCCTATCTAAGGTTGCCGGAAGGCAATAGACGACACATGAATAGAATTTTATTTTCCATGAGAATAATCCGATTAGCATACATGGTATACATACACCAACTCAAGCGTGTAAACTCAGCCGGAGGGGTAGGCAGAGACCAAGGTGAGACAGTTGCCACGATCCTGACAAAAATCTGTATATATTGGTATACATACACCAACTCAAGCGTGTAAACTCAGCCGGAGGGGTAGGCAGAGACCAAGGTGAGACAGTTGCCACGATCCTGACAAAAATCTGTTAAGTTTTAAGTTTTGTAAGCTGATTAGATAATTATAAATGCTGACTTTTCTAAATCAGATACATCACAAAAAATCTATCAAAGCACTCCAGTGAATCTGAAACTATTTGCCGACAAAAACAATATTCAGTTACGAAGTCGACAGCCTACACAACTTTAAGCTTGTTGTTCGCCGATTTTCTGTCCACCACTCTGGTGACAACGAATGTGAATCAATTTATTTCTTTAAAATAATGAGATTTAAATTTTACTCAATTTCCCTAGTCTTTAGGGTTCCGTACCCTATTATTAAGACTCCGCTGTCCATCCGTCCGTCTGTCACCAAGCTATATCTCATGAACCGTGACAGTTAGACAGTTGAAATTTTCACAGGTGATGTAATTCTATTGCCGCTATAACAACAAATACTAAAAACAGAATAAGTATTAAAGGGTGGCTCCCATACAACTAACGAGATTTTTGGTAGTTTTTTGCGCGATGAAGCTTGAAATATTCAAATGTTATATAGATTATGGCGCGGAACCCTTCTTGCGCAAGTCCGAATAGCACTTGGCCGGTTTTTTTTTGCTTGCGTTTGTATTTGTATATAGTTAGTTAGACCTGAGATTTTCTCACTTATAGTTAGGTCAATGTACGTAGCAAGCGCTGAGATATTGTGAGGTATGTCAGACATTACGATTTCCTCACGATATTTTTCTTTACAGTAAACGAGTGGTTTTGCAACTACATATTCACAAATGTACGTAACTCAGAAAACAAAGTCGTTGTCAGATGCCGGAATTCAAACCCACGACCTCCCAAATGTGAGGCCAGCTTTCTACCGATGCTCTCATGTCTGTATGTGTACACAATGCGCGAGCCCAGAAGCACGTCATTTATAATTTTCTTGTTTTCTAGGACTCATGTAAAATTTTCCTAATTTCACATTCAGTTTTATGTATTTTTGCATATTTTCTGTTTTGTAAGTAATGGGGCTTTATAAGTAATAAAAACCGGCCAATTGCATGTTGGGGCTACGCACAGTGTAGGGTTCCGGAGAAGGAGGGGTTTTCTACCTTCTTTACAGAACTAAAAACTTCATCAGAGTAATTTTCAACGAAATTTTTTCGAAGTTTTCCTTCGACTTAATTTTTTCAATCGACGTTTCTACAATAAACCGTTCAGTCGATTGTTTTGGCATCTTTTTTGATGCTGTAAACAGTAAAAACACTTTGAATTACATTTTAAAACATATATTTTTACTGAGTGAATCACAAGACAAATTATGCACATGGTGTGACATGCGCTTTTAAGCTTAATATTTCGCAAACGGATCCCTTAATCAAAAAATGGTTTTACTACACTCACAATATTTTAAACAATCAAACAAACTTTTATATTTTAAATATTTTAAACAAACTAATCTAACGATACCGCACACTATGATATAGACGAAAAATAAATTGCATCCCTAATTTAGGTGTAGGGGAGGTATTCAAGGGGAGGAGTTTTCAAAAACATTTTTGGTATACCTCCCATACCAAAAATGTTTTTTGAAAGATTTTATCCTATCGTTTTGTCGGCGTGATTAATGTGTATATCTATGGCAAATTTCAGCTTTCTAGTACTTGTCGTCTCTGTGCTTAGCCGCGGATATACAAACAGACAGACAGACAGACGAACGGACATAGCGAAACTATAGGTGTTCCTTGTTGACTACAGAACCCTAAAAATGCATCAAAATATCAAATACATTGTTGGTACATTATTCAATGAAGGATAATGATAATTTACCTGTGGCTACAATGTTCGTAGAGCGCGTAAAGCGAAAATTTTCTTACCTTAATATTTTCACAAATATCAAACTGAGAAAAAAGCTGGGAGAAAAAACATTTTATGTTGTTGCAAAATACAAACTTTAAATGAAGTGTTTTAGGTAGGTTTTACGGTAGTTTTTCCCATTCTAAAGGTTTCCCTACATTTTCGAAATACAATACTGCACATTACTAATACACAGACTCCCTACATACTTCACTAGGAGCAAACGTAATGTAAATATACAACTTCTGCCCCGACCTTCTTAGAATTCATGGCGCGATTATCCATCTACATAAAATGTTATGTTCAAGCGTACAATCACATTTGTTTATTAAACGGGAACGGGCTTTGTGCATTCACTAACATCAGCAGACTCAGGAAACAAAATGGTTCTTGCTTCAAGTTTCTGCTGTTTGTCAATAGTTTTTTTTTAGTTTGTTTAAAGAATTGCGCGGTGGTAGCCTAGTGGGTAGAACATTGGACTTGGAAGCGGGAGACCCAGGTTCGATTCCCAGTGCGGGCATGTACCTATGTGTGGGCACACGTGGTGATTAACCCCATACTCTCTCTCTGAGAGAAGGCCTGTGCCCTACAGTGGGACGTATATAGGCTGCTTATGTATGTTTAAAGAAATTATTCATAACACACAAATTATATTTCTGTTTCAAGTGGCATCACTTTTTAAACATTTTATGCGTACTTTTTAACACACTAAGTTACATATCATCATCAACCCATTATGTCCCCACCGAGGGGCACGGGTCTCTTCCCTGAGGAAGGTATAGGCCATACTCCACCACGGGGGCCAAGTCCGGATTGCTGGAGGCTTGTAGACTAGTGACTCGTCTACTGTCAGAAGTTGTCAAGCCGCCCTAAGGCCTCTGACTTGGCTTAACGACTGCCATCTATTGACGGCAGCCAGCACCAACAGCTTAACGTGCCTTGCGAAGCACGGAACCGCTCGGAAAAATGCCACTAGCGTTAGGCATAGACGGCGACCCATCCATGCACTGAACGCGCCCTGTGTTGCTTAACCTTCGTGATCGTTTAAGATCACTCAGGCAGTTACATATACATGATACAATAATATTATTAATAATAATACTATTCAATAAAATATTTCTTTACCAGGACTTTAATTCGATTTGGTTTTAGAGCAAGATTACCTACCAAATTTTTTGGTAGTTGGTTGAGTATATTCAGTAGCATTAAGTCTACTGTTCTTTTTCCGTAGGTATTGTTATAATCAGTTCTTCGTATAATATGGCCGGCCCACTGCCACTTGAGCATCCTAATTCGGTGGGCTATGTCGGTGACTTTGGTTCTCTGTCGGATCACCTCCTTTCGAATTCGATCTTTCAGAGAAACCCCGAGCATAGCCCTTTCCATAGCACGCTGAGCGACTTTAAATTTGTGGACCAGCCTCACCGTGAGTGTCCACGTTTCGGCATCATATGTCATGACGGGTAGGACGTACTTATTGAAGACTTTCGTCTTGAGACTCTGTGGAATTGGCGATGTGAAGACTCGACGTAGTTTCCCATACGCTGCCCAGCCCAGCTATTCTTCTATTGGCCTCTTTCTCGAAGTTGTTTGGGTAGACGAGTTCTCGAGTGGTGACCGCGGATCGGTAAACGTAGCGTGGGACGTTCTCAGACTCGGTGGAGCGATGATCTTCGCAGGGCGGCTGGCAAGAGCTGGATGAGAGTAGCCGAGGACCGTGCTCAGTGGCGTGCTATAGGAGAGGCCTATGTCCAGCAGTTGACAAGCATAGGCTGATGATGAGATTGTCATATTTAGGTAAATTATATGCAGGCAGGTAATCAAACCCTCTAAGTGATAATGATCTTTTTTTTAAACAAAGCTTCTATTTTATTTCTATTTTCTAATATTATTGAAAGTTTAATTTTATCATAAATAATTAATATTATAGTGTAACAGAATAATCTCAATGAATCGTCTTGAAATTTTAATTTTATGTTATTAGGTACGACATATTTCAACAGTCTAATTTGTAGTCACTACAGTTTTTAGCTACTGTGATGAATCACTCTGTCCAAGTGTACTAAGATCCTGAATACGCGGCGTTACAAACAACCTCCAAACTATAATATGTTGTCTGTACTATGGTCTCTAATCCACAAACCTTTTGTATTGGTAATTTAGGCGTATTATTGTTAGAACAACAGACAGTCATTTATATTATTAGTTTAACTTTTAAGAAGCTTATGGTTTTACTGATGTATTGTTTCTATATTGAGCACTTAGGTACTATTGCTCAGACCATTTCTATTTCATCATATTACTTCGTAAAAGCGACCTGAGGCCTGATTACGAGCACCATATCCTGAGGTTTCGTTAAAAATATATAAGGCTATGAGCTTCAAATAAATAAATAACGTCTTAAACAAGACTTAATGCATTCTTTGAATAAACCTCAGCAGGCTTCAAACTAAACAGACCAAACTAACTTACCTACAAAAAACTAAAGAAGAGATCGCTCTTGTTAACTTTTAAAATCTAATATGTTAATTTTGACATTATGTAAAACTTTTCAGTAGTTAGGAATATGCTTTATTTTATTTTCACAATATACAAATAACAAGTAGGTATTTGAGATATTCGAACATCATAATATTAGGGGTTAAAGTATGAAATTGCCGTTTTATTGCAATAGGTTCTTTGAATTGACATAGAATCTTCATGGTTTGAGGTTTTCGAATGAAACTTTTTTCAAATGGTTTCTATGATGTTCTTTTTTTAAAAAATGTGAAACATTTGAATATCGACTTTCAATTGTTTTTGTTATTCAATTTAGACAAGAAAGATGGATACTGCGAAAATTCGAGTGATTATGAGGCACCCATTTTTCGTATTTTTTATTTTATTGATATGACGCAAGTGAGTCAATATTGTCGGTAAGGTAACGTTAAACCATGCCGCTAATTCCTGGGTAGTTTGACTAGGGTCGGCTTCCACTATCTCTCTTAATTCATCGTTATTCACCTGTGTGGGCGGTCTTCCTCGTGGCTCGTTCTTTAAGTCGAAATTTTAATCACGAAATCGTTTAAACCAAAATCGCATGGTGCGTTCATTAGTAGACCCCTCTCCAAACGCAGCATTGATATTGCGGGCTGTTTCTGCCGCGTTAGTTCCGCGTCGGAACTCGTATTCAAAAATCACTCGAATTTTCGCAGTATCCATCTTTCTTGTCTAAATTGAATAACAAAAACAATTGAAAGTCGATATTCAAATGTTTCACATTTTTTAAAAAAAGAACATCATAGAAACCATTTGAAAAAAGTTTCATTCGAAAACCTCAAACCATGAAGATTCTATGTCAATTCAAAGAACCTATTGCAATAAAACGGCAATTTCATACTTTAACCCCTATTATATTTACGAAGTTTTTCAAACCCACGATTCAGTCGTACGGATGTACGGTTTAATTGTTCCTTCACAAATGGATTGGTCCCTAAACCTGTTATTAGATTTGTTGCAATACAATACCAGGTAGAAATAGTCCATATAACGAGATTCACACCCATGTCACACGAACTTTTTTCGTCATTACCAAATCAACTCCTTTGGCATCTTTATTTCAAGCAAAATACAAATATAATAATAACTTCCACGCAACACAAGCAATGGTCCTGGTCCCAAAGTAGGATACCTTGTGCTATGGTTACCAGGCAAGGACATCACAAACATGCATAGAAAAATAAAATCCAGTGTGTAACAAAATTAACACGATTATTAGTTGAGCCAATGTACATATCGGTTTGTAATAGTACATTACGATACTAGTGCGAAAAGTAGGAAATTCGCAACGAGTGGCGATAAATTAAAACACGACCGAAGGGAGTGTTTTATATCGACACGAGTTACGAATTACCTATTCGCACGTGTATCGTACAACGTTTTATAGTACATATGGCCCTTTGAAGTTTCGACATAGGCACGTAAAGTGCTCATTATCGCACTAGTGCGGTAATGTAGCACCATATGTACTATAAAAAACTTTACATATCTCTTGCTTTGTAAGTAGTCACTTACTTCCCTGAATGCCGGGGTGTATGGATATCATTACAGCATAGGTTTCAAAACATACCATGTAATGTTAACATTACAGCATAGGTTTCGGAATTTGAAAAAAGAACTGTCATACTCAACTCATACTGCAAGAAGAATATTTTTTAAAAGTTAATATTTTTTTTCTCGGTACCGATTGTTTACTCGAATCGGAATCGAGACAATTTATATTAGAATTTATGAAGATTTTATTTTACATATCGAACTATTTGTTTCGCAGTCACAAATCAAACTGGTCAGCACGATTTGACGCGCTTACGTGCCATAAAATCGTGAAGAGTAAAAAAGTCAGTCGACTAGTTAGGCGCGAAAGTAAATTTTTTTCGTGTTTTGGAGTTCTTTCTCAAAAGTCCTGCTTTCTTGTTTTTTTACTTACCTCACAATCGATATGTAAAGCAGAGTGTTTACCTCGGGTGTAAGCTCGCTCAGGCGCCAAAAACCTCGTATGCAATTGATGTCATACAGCCCTTGGTTAACAATCTACTATTATTCTGATCCGGCTCATTTTAACCGGAAATTTTTGGAAAAAATAAACCTAACATCATTTTCGCGGGATTTTGACGCTATCTTTATTCTCTCTCTCTGAGAGAAAGCCCGTGTCCTCCAGAGGGGCGTATATCCTAAGTAGCCTTATTTTACATCTGACATATGAAATATACCGAGTGAATGTATATGGATTGTGGAAGGGCCGGTGAGGGTCGTCGACCAAATATTGCAAGCATTGCAAACCGATGGCAAGGGTACCGGTGATGGCACGCGTGCCATTGATTTCCCATCCCTGATCTATATTTAGGCACGTGCCCATAATATTAGATATACACGCAGATGGCGCATGACATTGTAATGCTACTGCTTAGTAGACTACGAAAAAGCGTCAAATTATTTTCATTAGAATATGAATGTGTATTTTACAACTAGAACTTTTCTCAGGTATCCTGGATCCGCAAGCGCGACCTCCACATCTTGACGGTCGGCGTGCACACCTATAGCAGCGATGCGCGCTTTGCCGCGCTCCACACGGACGCGTCGGAGGAATGGACGCTACGTGTGGCGCCGGCGCAGGCGCGCGACTCCGGCGGCTACGAGTGTCAAGTCTCCACTGAGCCCAAGATCAGCCTGTCGTTCCGGCTCACTGTTGTTGGTAGGTTTAAAACTGTTTGATCGCCATCAACAGTCGTCTGATGATGATGAAGCAATAAAATTTAGATTCATTTTAAGTAATAATAATGATAACGTCCACACAGTAAAATCACTTGTCTTGGTCCTAAACTAAGACACTCTTTAATGTGGTGAGCAAAGGAGGTCACAAACATGAAAATACACCCAGACCTACCCACCTATTTCACATCTCATTTAAATAATAATGAGCTCTGAACCAAGAAACCCAGGTGCTCGTACGTTTCACAGTAACCAAACAAGAACATCATAAATATCAATAGAATTTGGTCTCGTCACGTCATTTTCTCATCGCAATGGTAATAGTGGCGAACACATGTCAACTCTGCGTACTCTGCATACTTCTACATACTCTGTCATTTCTGATCTGCGCAAGCAAAGTGTTTCGAACGAGATCGCTTAAATATAAACATAAATAAACATAAACATTTACATACAGGAACATACATTGCTTCTGGCCCCACACTAGGATACCCTGTGTCGTGGGAACCAGAAACAACGACATCACAAACATGTAAACATCCAAGACCTGGGGTTTTTTTTTGTCCCCAGCCGGGATTCGAACCCGGGACCTCGCGCATGGTATGCAGATGAACTACCGCTGCGTTACGAGATCGTCATATAAAGTCCGGCACTTGACTCTTGGATCGGCCTGCGCAGGCAGAACTGATTAAGCTTGTCTACAAGATGTTATTAAAATAAAGCAAAACTTGAAAACCGTTTCATAAATATACTACCTCATTATCATACTATTCAACTTATGAATATTAATATTCAGTCGTGCAAATAGAACAAATCGAACGCTTACAAATAGTTATTTCGAATTAAAGAGTTTTTTCTTTATAAAATGCAAATCCGAAATTCTTTTTTGCAGTGTCGATAACTAAACCACTTCGAAGAAGACATTCGTCAATCGAACTTATGAATAATAAGTTGAAAAAAAAGAGTAAGATATCTTCTTTTTCGATTGACGAATGTCTTCTTCGAAGTGGTTTAGTTATCGACACTGCAAAAAAGGATTTCGCATTTGCATTTTATAAAGAAAAAACTCTTTAACTCGAAATAACTATTTGTAAGCACTGCACGACTGAAATAAATGATGCAAGTTTAAAGAGTAGATATAACAGATGCCATTCATTGTCGATACAAAGAAAGGAGAATTTACAGACCAAATTTTGATATTCAAGAACTATCTACATCACAAAGGGCCGGCGA
The DNA here is from genome assembly GCA_963969515.1 of Yponomeuta evonymella. Lineage (NCBI taxonomy): Eukaryota > Metazoa > Arthropoda > Insecta > Lepidoptera > Yponomeutidae > Yponomeuta > Yponomeuta evonymella. Next base: position 9,703,387 of record OZ018357.1, read on the forward strand.
TAGAAACCCCAACGATAGAAACTTAAATAAACCTTGGCATAGGTATTACGTTCGAATCGCTCGTAGCCCCGGCTGCCTGAGTGATCTTAAACGATCACGAAGGTTAAGCAACACAGGGAGCGTTCAGTGCATGGATGGGTCGCCGTCTATGCCTAACGCTAGTGGCATTTTTCTGAGCGGTTCCGTGCTTCGCAAGGCACGTTAAGCTGTTGGTGCCGGCTGCCGTCGATAGATGGCAGTCGTTAAGCCAAGTCAGAGCCCTTAGGGCGGCTTGACAACTTCTGACAGTAGACGAGCCACTAGTAAGCCTCTACCAATCCGGACAAGCCTCCACCAATCCGGACTTGGCCCCCGTGGTGGAGTATGGCCTGTACCTTCCTTAGGGAAGAGACCCGTGCCCCTCGGTGGGGACAAAATGGGTTGATGATGATTGATTAATCGACGACAGGATGTTGCTGGCGCGAGTGAGAAACTTTGTCGAGTTATCGCGAAAGCACATTTTTGCAGCTGAGTATAGCTTCAGTGCACAGGAGGATTATTTATTCTCACTTACCGTAGCATGAGCAGACTATACAAGGTATGTCAAATCCACATCCAAGAAGGGGAGGGGGGTTATGCTCGTGAATACAGACAACTTTTACCATATATATATATTTTATTGTAATTATATATCTTGAAGTCACCACAGCACACACAGAGATTTTTTACTAAAAGTCAATAAGAGGCCAAAAAAGAAAGTCTAGAATTTTTTTCTTTTTTTGTATTAAGTATATGCTTAAATTTAATTTATAATAGGTAAGTGGATACGAATGTAACAAACAAGCGATCTCTCGCCATCAAACGGAACAGTTTGGTGAGTTTTATGTACCGTATCACCTGTATTATGTCATTGTTCTGTCATAAACAATTTTTAAAAATCTTACGCCTGTATCCCAGAGGAGTAGGCAGAGAACAGGGACTACCACTTACGACGATTCTGATAGATCAGTTTCGCTTCCTCAACATTCATTAGTCGTTGCATGCACGCACGCTGGTTTCGGGTACTTTTTATCTTGCCTTTTGATTATTAATATTGTATTAAAAATATTATCTTCAGAGGCCCGCATAATGAAAATATCAGCTGTACCGAACATAAGTTAAAATCTATTGAATTGAAGTTTCTAGAACAGATGACAATTTCGTCGCGATTTCCAATTTTTTCTCGTAGTAACAGTAGTTTGTTTTGATGAGTAGAACCACCCCCCCCCCCCGTTTTCGTGTACGTATGAGAAAGTTTTTACACCTTGTATACGTCACACTGCATGGCAGAGACCTTCTCTAGGAAATCGCCCGCAGATGAAGCTTCTGACTTCAGAGCGTTTTATCAATGCATTTAGAGTACAAATAGTTTCAACGTTGCAAAGCTAAATGTTTGGTTCGGGTACGCTACTGAGTTTGGTTCATTATGATTTGCTTTCCTCTTGCTTCTCTTACAGATAACTGCGCCTCAGACTTGAATACATAGTGCTTGTATTGCAAGCACTATGTAGGTATTCAAGCGCCAATGTGAACGCATCTTATGATCACCACTACCTTTATATTAGGGATTAAAGTATGAAATTGCCGTTTTATTGCAATAGGTTCTTTGAATTGACATAGAATCTTCATGGTTTGAGGTTTTCGAATGAAACTTTTTTCAAATGGTTTCTATGATGTTCTTTTTTTAAAAATGTGAAACATTTGAATATCGACTTTCAATTGTTTTTGTTATTCAATTTAGACAAGAAAGATGGATACTGCGAAAATTCGAGTGATTATGAGGCACCCATTTTTCGTATTTTTTTATTTTATTGATTTGACGCAAGCGAGTCAATATTATGGGTAAGGTAACGTTAAACCATGCCGCTAATTCCTGGGTAGTTTGACTAGTGTCGGCTTCCACTATCTCTCTTAATTCATCGTTATTCACCTGTGTGGGGGTCTTCCTCGTGGCTCGTTCTTTAAGTCGAAATTTCCATCACGAAAGCGTTTAAACCAAAATCGCACGGTGCGTTCATTAGTAGACCCCTCTCCAAACGCAGCATTGATATTGCGGGCTGTTTCTGCCGCGTTAGTTCCGCGTCGGAACTCGTATTCAAAAATCACTCGAATTTTCGCAGTATCCATCTTTCTTGTCTAAATTGAATAATAAAAACAATTGAAAGTCGATATCAAATGTTTCACATTTTTTAAAAAAAGAACATCATAGAAACCATTTGAAAAAAGTTTCATTCGAAAACCTCAAACCATGAAGATTATATATCAATTCAAAGAACCTATTGCAATAAAACGCCAATTTCATACTTTAACCCCTATTATTTTGTTGTTTGCTAACCTCTTGCCAACCTTTATACTCTTTGAGAGGAAGTCCTTTAAGAAATGTCCTGCAGTCGGACGTTTATTACATTATAGTGTAACATGTAACGGCAGCGTAAAAATTGAGTATCTATCACAAGGTTGCCTGGAAGAAATTGATGTTAGCAATAAGGCTGCCCATTGTACTTTTTCATTGTAACTTTCATATTTTATTTCTCTTGTTTCTTGTGTGCAATAAATAATATTCTTATCTTATACTGTTGATGGCAATACATTGAATTTCCTCTTTATTTCTGGCTAAAATACGCGGTGGTAGCCCAGTGGGTAGAAAAATGGACTTGGAAGCGAAAGACCCAGGTTCGATTCCCAGTGCGGGCATGTTTGTTCATTCCCAAAGTTACGTACATCTGCGAATTTGTAGTAGCATTAATACCACCTGCTAAGGGTGAAGGAAAACATCGTGAGTAAAAACCCGCGGCTTGGTTGGCTCTGGACGCATTGACTTGTATTACTTGTGGGCTAGGCCGACTTAGCTGTCAAGATGATATAGGGTGCTGAGCAAGCCTACTCCATTTAAAAAACCATGTCCCAGGCACTGCAGCGTCTGAGTGGTCCCTTCACTCATCTAGTGTGACTGAAAGTGCCACTGGACGCTGCATAAATCATCTCATTACGTGGATGCGAAGGCCAAAGTTAGGCTGATGTTTGCTTATACGAGGAGTGTTTAACTACTCAGTTTATCAGCCGTCTATGTCACGTTTCACCGCGTATTATGAAATCTACCTCGTGATTAAAGCCGTTTATTTTAAGCTAGTTCAGGAATTAAATGAGAGAGTATTCATGCGACATAAATCAAGGCAAGTTTATGTTGAAATGTAAAGAAGCTGAAATGAATTTCTTAAGGAAATATATTTATAATTTTATGCTCTTTGTCGCCGTAGAGACATTTTAAGTTACTCTTTTGCTTGCTAGTTCTGAATAGATGGACTCTAGTCTATTTACTAAGAACCAGTCATTAGAAGAGCTGAATTAACTCTAGTGCTAAGTACAGGGTCGTTTAACCTTCTCACTAGCACCAGAGACAGATCTGTCTGGGTGCGAGTGAAAAGGTTAATAAATATGTAATTCAAGATATTTCTTAGGATGGTCAACTATCTCTTTTATAATGACGAAGACAAAGAAGACAGGTTTGACAGTATTGTAATTGATACACTTATGTTTAAGTTTATTTCTTATTTTCTATTTATTTCATGCACGACCCCTCCGGTCGTTTTCGTAACCGTGTAATTGAAATAATAATAAATAATAACCGGTTTTCTCAATCGTTTTAATCAAATTTGATTAATAAAGCAATTTTAGTGAGCAAAAGCTTAACACGAATTCAAGTTTCAAATTTTTATTTTGATTTGAAAAGACGATAAGTAATTAACATATAAGGGGTAAGGTCCTCTTTAGTTTTATATAATGCTCGTCTCATTACTCCTAAATATGACGACCACCTTAATTCATTTTTCTATGTATTGTAATGAGCATGTATACTTTGGGTGTCAATCTAGCTTGAAACTAGAACATAGGTACCACAATATTGTTATTTTAAGATTATTACCTGTTTTACATGCCTAATAAACAAAATAAAATAAAAAATAAAATGTAAAAATTTACAGTTGCAAATTATTTATATTGGAAGTGGTTTAATAACCCATACTCAATGATAGGTTCCTCCGTGTGCCGCTGGATTAAGAATAGCGTCACTCCATTTCCTCCCGTGGATGTAGTAGGCGAGTAAGGAAATAAATTACCAGGAGACGGGCAGCAGCGTCGTCCTGAGATTCCAACCACATACTGCGATCGCCAACCCGCCTGCCAAGCGTGGCGATTATGGCAAAACCCCTCATGGTTATGAAAACCATGAGGGAGGGCTATGTCCTGCAGTGGGCATCGAATGGCTGATGATGATGATGATAGGTTTGGCGTTATTTCAGCGATACATTGTACACGATTATATCAACAGTTCGTAGTCCCTACACTGAAAGTAAAATTTAACACAAACAGCCGCCAAACAGACCTGCGCCATCGGAATTCCCGGCTAAAATCTCCCAGAAGCGGGCCGAAAATTCCTCGCAGGCATCGCACAAAGGAAAAGCGTTGTTAAACGGCGAACATTTGTTACAGTATCGAAGGCCGAAATCCTCTCGGGGCCGGAACTGTTCGTGCGGGCCGGCTCCGACATCAACCTCACGTGCATAGCCCGGCACGCGCCCGACCCCCCCAGGTGAGTAAGCAGCCTAAAGCTTGCGTGCATTAATTTCCCTAGCGGAAGTTCCGCAACCAATAGTTTTACTGGGAAGTGATGGAAATATCGTACCTGGTGATCTGTAAAAACTAAATAGATACGATATTTACACTAGTGAAATTGGGTTTATTGGAGTTTTATTCTATCTATCTACCCAGCTCATAATCGAGCCCACTGCTGAGCCTCTTCCCTGTACACGCCAACACTCTCGGCCCCCTGCTTATTGTGTCCATTGCTTTCTGACGTTCTGACGGGTTTACGATGTGCCTACCGATACTATTATTATTTAAGAAGAAGAAGAGGAAGAAGTACGTTTATTTATATTATTTATTGCATTAAAACCCAGTTTTGCATATAGGTGAGCTTAATGCTACTTAGCATTGTCTGTAATATAAATGTACTAATTCCTTGTACTTATTTAGAACTAAACGCATCATCATCATCAGCCTACCTCTGCCCACTGCTGGGTATAGGCCTTTTCCCCATCATGCCATCATTCGCGGTCTCTAGCCTTCCGCATCCAAGGGCCCTCTGCCGACATAACCACATCGCTCAACATCGGAATACTTATGAATTTGGTACATTTTATGGTCTTAATAAACGTATTAAACTCCAAATAAATAAAATTCAATTCAACCGATCGTTCAATTTATTTACCTGAAATAGTAAAGACACTTACCTGCTCCTTGGCTCAAACTCAGAAGTTCAAAGTTAAGATTTTCCGGCGGGTGTGAAGAGAATACGACGCTGCACTCAAAATAAAAATTGCAGATGTGTGGCTACCACCAGGTTCAAGTGAAACCAGGCTTTCATAAAAAAAATCGTAAAAAAAATCTGTCTACACTTACTTGCATAATGCATTGAATATACCATTCCTGCATAACTAGGTAGTTCAAAATTCACCTTGGGGAAACTTTGGCCTAAAAAAGAGTTTTCTCGGCTAACTTTAAGTTGTGCGGATGCAACTTATGCAGCTTAGAATACACCCCCCCCCCTTACTCCTGGCTAAACGGTCCATTGTAGAAAGTGAAAAAATCAGGGCAGTAACACACATCATCATTATCATCATCAACATCACCCATTTCACGGCCATTGCAGAACATAAGCCTCCCTTATGGTTTTCTAGTCTTCTTGGTCTTGTGCCGCCTGCATCCAGCGAATGACATGGGGAGTTGTTATATCTACGAAACTGTTCACAGCTCCACTTGAAGACGTATTGAAACTTCTGTACTGGGAAGGATACATAAGAAGACATAAGCTTCCCTAATGGTTTTCCAAGCTTCCCGGTCTTGTGTCGTCCGCACCAGATTCTGGTGACCCTGCCACCGTAACCAAGTCGTAGACCATCTGGTGGGAGGCAGATGAATAGGATTCGTATTCTGATCCTGCAGTTGGACTGACATTGTGGCGTTTTTGTATAAACACTTCAGCACTTTGAAGATAAGATAAAGATAAGATAAAAAAGATAAAAAAATTATTTAAACCACTTGCTAACGATAAGTAAGTAACGATAGTCGATTTGGCACTGCTGGAGAGATTCAAGTACCGCCCATATCTCGATCGATTCGAACGCTTTTTAGTAGTCCACAAGCGCTAAGCATAATGACAGATTTTACTCCTCAGTCTTCTGTATATTCTGCCGCAGTGTATGTGCGTGGTCTAACGTACTAAAGCCTTTTTGTAAACCGGCTTGTTTGGGCTGGAAGTCATCGAACTTGCATACGAGACGATTTGTAATGACTCTTGAAAACTGCTTATAAATATGGTTTAGAAGTGAGAAGAATCTCAGATGAATTCTCAGTAGGCGTATCACCTTTCATAAGGAAAAGTATCACCACACTTCTTTTCCATGTTTTTGGCGTTTTGCCTTCGAGAATGACAGAATTTAATAACTTTTGAGGATTAGTAAGTTGAAGTGGCAGTGGGCGGGGCACATAGCACGCAGAACTGATGGCCGATGGGGCCGAAAAGTTCTCGAATGGAGACCACATATCGGCAAGCGCAGCGTAGGACGACCAGCCACAAGATGGACAGATGACCTCATCCAAGTGGCAGGAACACGCTGGATTTAGGCCGCTTCCAACCGGTCTTTTTGGAAATCCATGGAGGAGGCCTATGTCCAGCAGTGGACTTCTTGTGGCTGAATGATGATGATGATGATGAATAACTTTTGGAGAACCCTAAGAACCGGATTTCCTTCGGTTTTTAATAGCTCAGCTGCAATTCCGTCATAACTTAAGCAGTTTGAGAGACATTCTAATCTCATACATGCTGATGTCCGGAATGTCCTCGGTGTAGTACCGGGTTAGTCTAGCCCGAGGGTCATGGGCTAGACCTGTATCAGGTTTTTGTGAAGACGTATATAACTATGCATAAAATATTTTGGCCACTCTCAAAATTTCTGGACCCCGGTAGCACTTATAAGGAACTTAACAGGAAAACTATCATGGTTAAGTAGGCTTTACAAGTTAACAAGTAATAGGCGACCAACTTTTAAACGAAAAATTTTTCGCAAATTTCATTGAAAATTTATTATTTAAAGTTGTTAGTTCTATTAAGAAAATAAAAAGCTCCTCCAAAACGTAAAAAAAACCCTACACTGCACGAGACTCAACACGCACATGGCCGGTTTTTCGTATGCAAATCAGTTCTCAAACGTTACTCCGTGTATTATCTTATTAAAATAATAACAAAAGACATTATTTAATTTCCGAATAGATCGCCAATTAAACACAACAAAAGAACAAGACGCAATCCTTTAAACAGGTCCCATTATAGTCAGCTTATTATCTGCTATTCATTGGCTCTCCATTATGGCCCCACCCAACCTGGTTCGCTCGACCAACGTCTCTAGGCACACACGTGGGTCCGGAATTTATCCAATCATGAGTGTCAACATAATCTGGCCGTGTTTACACAATGTCTTCGTACCTACTGATAGCATGTATAAGGGCGCAGATGCTTCATTTCAAGTGTCCTTAAATCTACTAGTACGCTTACAGTGCTAATACACGAGTTAGTGGTAATTACTCCAGTCAATGAAAATATGGTTTTGATTTGACTGAATCAGAAACTCTATTTACAAGAATAAAAAGTGACGAACTCTTTATTTCGAATACTTCTCCGTGAACTTATAAACATATTTTTTAACTTTGGTTAATCTCTAGTTTTCATTTGTTTATACACAGTAGGAAAACTATTTTTTTTAATAAGTCAATCGTAGGCTTTAGTTTCGATCGTTTGCATGTTTTTCATGTTCTTGTCTTTTTATTATATGACGAATAAGTATCTGTTTTGTGTTGCCGTTATTTCCTTCTTACACGCATGGGAAAAAATCGTATTATAAACACCATCATTGTACGCGGCCATTCTCATCCAGCTGTCACCGTTGACGTCGATCGTTGGTCCACCAAACTAGTGGGCGTCCCACGCAGCGTTGTTGCTAGTTTATGGTCACTCGACAGCCTTTAATATGTCCAATGTCCACATATCCCTCGTAGGTTCTTCGGAAAATGTGATCAGACCACTGCCACTTTATCTTGCTATGCCTTGAGGCTGTGTCTTTCTCGTTCTTTTAAAGTACACATGCCTTGAGGCTGCATCTTTCTCGTTCTTTTAAAGTACACCGAACACTCTTCCTGATGCCTCCGTTAGACTATTTTTAACGCAAATTTGAGCAGGATGTGCAGCTAGAATAATAGATGATATGTAGTGTGAAGCGGGGGTTCTGTTATATCGTTCTCACTCGTAGCACAGTGCAAACTAGCCTGCTTGGTGCATTGTTTATGTTAAGCACATGCTCAGAATTGCTCTAAAATCTGAGACTCACTGATTGGCTGGGTTGTATTGATTAGAATTGGAGCTTTTGTTAAGTAGAACTTAAAGCTGAAAAATTGTATAACGCAGGGTTTCTCAAAGTGGGGTACACGAACCACTAAAGATTCGCCATTCGATGATAGCTACTACCCTGAATTTTTACACGTTTCTACAATCAAACGTTTAGCCAGGAGAAGGGGGGACGCCCTACTCGGACAAAAATATGCGCTTTAAAGCTTCATCATCATCATCGGCCTACGCTTGTCCACTGCTGGACATAGGCCTCTCATATTGCACGCCACTGAGCACGGTCCTCGGCTACTCTCATCCAGCTCTTGCCAGCCGCCCCTGCGGTGATCATCGCTCCACTGAATCTGCGGACGTCCTACACTACGTTTACCAATCCACGGTCTCCACTCAAGAACTCGTCTACCCATCGGTTATCTGTTCTTCGGATGATATGGCCGGCCGACTGCCACTTCAGCATGCGAATTCGCTTTAAAGCTCAATATTTCGCAAACGGAACCCTAAATCAACAAATGATCTTCCTATACCCACAATATTTTTCAACGACCAATCCAACGATTTCCCACACGATGAGGTAGACGAGAAAAAAAAATCATCCCGACTTTTCATGTTAGGAGAGGTATAGGAAAAAAAAAATTTCGGCGTGATAAATATATACACATACCAAATTACAGCTCTCTAGTACCACCGGTCCTTGCACTAGGCCGCGGATGGACAGACAGACAGACAGACGGACATGGCGAAACTATAAGGGATCCTTGTCGTACTACGGAACCCTAAAAACTAAGGCTACTGAATAAAGTAAGACAGTAATTCAAGCCACGGTATCTTTTGGAACTGTACTAAGCATAAGACTGGTCATGCATGGAGTACTGAAGCCACCTTTAGGATGGTTCAGCCAAGTACCAAGTGTGGCTTTGGACGCGATTGAGCGCCGAGCTATCAATGAAGAATTGACGAAGGCAATATTACGGTCTCTGGAGCCTGGTCGCAATGTCGCTTGCCTTTCCGTCTTCTACAAGATATTTTGGAGTTTGTGCACAGGGGCTACATGAACTTATACCTCCAGCCCCTTTCATCGGACAACCAGACGGCTGGCTTATGCTTTCAGTTTCCGATGCGCTCTGAAGTTTCAATAACTTCAATGCTATTTCTTACAACTAAAACGTTTACTAAGTCGTTATTTCTGACTCTTTGCATTTAATTCGACCGCAATTTGAACTCTATAGCGTCGAAAGTAGAAGGGCTGGTCTGAAGGATCTCAAACAATTACGAGTGCTGGCTTTTACAACTCAGTACTTGACCCAATTTATTTGTAGTAAGAAAGACTCGAGTCACTTTTGAATTCACCGGGACTTGTCGGCTTGCGCTTAAATAATACTTTAAAATGTTTAATCGAATATAACTTCTTTTAGGAGTGCCTACGTAGCCATCGTTACTGCTTACAGAATTCGAATTTAAAGGCCTCTGAATAAAAACCGCCCAAGAGCATTTCGGCACACGCACAGTGTGGGGTTCCGCAGACGGAGGGGTTATTTGATTGATAATAGGATTTTATTGTACTTATATTAACTTCCTACGTTACACTACTAAGAACTTCAGAAAATCAATGTTCAATGGAATTTTTTCAGTTTTCATTTAATAACTTGGTCGGTTATTACTCGCTATGTTTCCTACTTAGCCATGATAGTGTTTCTTTTCACTTCATTATTTATTTTTAAAGTTTTTAAAGACAGACAGATGAACACGGCGAAACTATGAGGGTTTCTAGTTAACTACGGAAGCGTAACGATTCCGTAAGCAGTTAGAGATGGTTTCGATAGAATAAAGTTTCATTTTACTGCCTATATTATTTTTGGTATTTGTTTTTAGTGCATAAATTCCTACATACCTAAATAGATCCAGCTGTAAAAATATAGTTTGTTACTACTTACGTTCCATCTCCATGTTTCTGTGATTTATAACATTATAGTTTACTTTTATATTTACTCCTGCGAAAATAGGCAGTAACATTCGCATTTAACTAAAAGTTATAAGCGTTTTTATGGAGCGACGGTCTTTGGTTCCCGTAATAGCCTTATTCTATTTCCCGGAAACCGGCAAAGGCACCAACCGGCCTGGCAACCAAATTTTCCCCAAAGTAAAAGTTGGCTGTATTGATGAGAAAACGACCTATTTTTGGACATATTTGGTGATTTGTAGAAGTCCCACGGCTATGTCCCTCAAGGAAAAGTATCCTTAATTATAGTAGTTTGGATATTTCGCGCTAAGGAAGCATTAAAGAAAAAAACCGGCCAATTGTAAGTCGGACTCGCGCACGAAGGGTTCCGTACCATTATCTATACAACATTAGACACAAAGATAAAAAAACAGCAAAAAAATCACGTTTGCTGTATGGAAGCCCCCCTTAAATAATTATTCTATTTTTTTAATAGTATTTGTTGTTATAGCGGCAACAGAAATACATAATCTGTGAAAATTTTAACTCTCTAGCTATCACGGTTCTTGAGATACAGCCTGGTGACAGACGGACGGACGGACGGACGGACAGACAGACAGACAGCGAAGTCTTAGTAATAGGGTCCCATTTTTACCCTTTGGGTACGGAACCCTAAAAACGAAAGAGATTTATTGGAACAAATTCGTTTATGGTTTATGGTTCGTTTCTTCATTTGTTGCGAGCTTAGTTTGTAATATTCAAAAAACTAAATGTAATATTTTTTTTTACTATGGTTTTAGTTTTACCATATTAAAATATTTCATTTAATTTCATTTCGTTTCGCTTTTTTCGTTTCGGTTCGTTTTTTTCGTTTCGTTTCGTTTCCGTTCATTTCATATTTTTCCAATAAAACCTGTATACAGGTTTGCTTCAATCCAATTCGAGGCAATTTCCCCATTCAAACGTCTCATCCCTTCTTACAGCTTCATCTACTGGTACCGAGGCACGCACGTCGTGAACTACGCGCAGCGTGGAGGCATAAGCGTCGAGACCGAGCAACGCACGCGCACTAGCCGGCTGCTGATCGCGCGGGCCTCACCAAGAGACTCCGGAAACTACACCTGCGCTCCTAGCAGCTCAGGTAACCTCATAAATACACAGGATTTAACAAAATCTCCACATACATCCAAAAAATCGTCACTGCAAACAACGTCAATACGAACACCTAAAAACCGGCCAAGTATCGGGCCACGCGCAGTGTAGGGTTCCGTAGAAAGAGATAGAGAGATAGATAACTGATTTATTTCCACAAGACACACACATAGTTTTGCTTTTAAGATCATTATAATATAATAGTAGTCATAAGCAGCCTATATACGTTCCACTGTAGGGCATAGGCCTTCTCTCAGAGAGAGTATGGGCTTAAATCACCACGCGTGCCCACCGCGGATTGGCGATTTCAAGCGCTGAGGTATGTAAATAGCTCAGACACTCAGGTTTCTTCACGATGTTTTCCTTCACTGTTAGCGAGTGGTATTGCTACTATAACTTCACAAATGTACATAACTTAGAAAACAAAGTCATGCCCGCACTGGGAATCGAACCTGGGTCTCCCGCTAAAAAAAATGTATTTAGGCAGTAGGCCCTAATTTAGGTGTAGGGGAAGTAGGTATCCTAAATTTTTTTTTATTGTAATTAAATCACAAAAAAATTGTCTTTGAAGTTTAGAAAAACCTCGGAAAAACTGCGAGACTCGATTTCTGAACTATTTATAACCTATACGAGTATGTAAGTATCTACCTACAAAATTTATACGGAATCTTCGGTGGGCGAGTCCAACTCGCACTTGTACAGTTTTGGATATGTATGGCGATTTTGCTACACCCCAAGCGATCGAAAGGAAACCTTGAAATACTGTATGTAAATTTCTTAAAATTTACTGCAGTTTTTGAAAAAGTCCTTGTAACCATTCTTGCCATTTTTTTACGTATTTAATAATATAAAGTTTTTTTTCCATTAATGTGAGTCATCTTGTCTTATTTTTCATATTTTTATATAATTTATGTACACCTACCTGCTCTCTTCATCATACAGGCCTATCCATCCTAAGTTTGTTATAAGTAGTCCTGAATGTATTTACTGGTTACACGTGAATGATTGAATATCTTGATGGGGCGAGAGGCTTTAGCCGACCAATTTAATAATGATATCTGCCGCGTGATCATTCCATTGCTCAGGGTAATGTCAGCAATACAGCGAACTAACATCCATGGACCTAGGTAGCTCGTAGATTGCTATAAACATTTTTGTTGCCTATCTCTGTAATTTATAGATTTATAATAATCCTTTGTCTCACCTGATCCTATGTAAATAAATACGAGACCTAAAATGTTACCTGCTCGCCTGTAGGTGTGGCATCACCAGACATCACGCCGGATCACGGCGAATCACTTTTGCGGTAAACATTTATTAAATATGTCACTTATTTACGTACTTGTCGAATTGTAACATTTATTAAACAGGGCCCGGCGTGGGGGTCAGCCCACGGTTTCAATCCCTAATTTAGTTCATTCAAAGACATCCATCGTGAAGTTTTATCGGGCAAGGGCTCTTTGTATTCATCATTGCACTTAGTGCAGCTAGATTGAGAAGTCACTAGGCTCGGCAACACATAAGTATATAATATATGTGTAATGTATTTAGTTTGAAAACACATGTGTAAGTGGTTTCATTTTGCCGGCATACGAGTATCATAAGCATTTACTTTATACAGGTAAACTGTAACTATGTTTTTGTCGGTCATCACTCGCGGCGCTTCTGAAGTTTCATCAGTTTACTGCCTCGTTGGTCTAGCGGTATCACGTCTGAATACCATGTCGAAGGTCATGGGTTCGATCCCCACTGGGGGCCGCCGTACATTTGTACAAATGGCCTTAGTCTAGGGGTATTTCTATGTTCGTGGTGGCCTTGCCTATTTACCATGGCACAAGGTATCCTAGTTTTGGACTAGGACCAATGATTCGTATGTGTTTCGTAGAAGTTAATTACTTAGCTCATGTATGAATTAACTTCCTTACTCATGATCTGTGCCAATTCACAGAAAATTATCTCAAACCTGTACTGATAATTGGATTTGTTTACTTTACCTTAACTAACGTGCTAACTTGCTTTGGCGACAAGGACTTTGGCATAGCTTTTAATAAATGTATTCGTGCCTGCATGAAGAGTCAACTCAAGCTCAAGAAGACTTTTCGCTTTGTCTCACTCTGTTAACCTTAGAAAATCGGGACAGACGACAATTTATCAGTACGGAGTTTTGTCCTAGGTAGGATGGACACTTTAGCTTCGCCCCGAACATCACTCTGTAGGAGCCTGGCTTTTGATCTAGTTACTAGTGCCTTGCGGTCCCGCTTGATCGAATTAGCATTGCACGTTTCCTTGCACGGGTTTCCGTCTTGCATCCGTAAATATAAGGCTAACCTTGTGTAGGATTTCAGTGCGTTGTCGCTACAATGGTTTGGGCTGTCGGCGATGGTCCGACAACAATACATTGATTTGTCCTGGACGAAGACTGAGATCAGGAAGTAATTCCGACAAGATTTCTGGGCGGGGAAGGATATTATGAATAAAAACTGAAATTGTAAAAAGAAATTTTATGCAGTGACCGTTTTCTTGATTATGATCAATATCTAATGTGGTTTGCATTTTTCATAGAAGGTATCTGCTTATATAATGCCCAGCACATACCTTGACCAAATAACTTTGACGAGACCCGAAATACGTTCATGCGCAGAACGTATTTAGGGGCTCATTAGTGGCGAACTCGGGATATGATCAGTCAAATTAAGAAATATTAAAGAAACATGCTCTTAAGTATCCATCGCAGACTTCCTCCCAACCGCGCCGATTTTTGGTCAATTTATGTGCCGGGCCGGGTAATACTTAGCCCGACATAATAGACTGATTTCAGCTATAATGTATAATGTAATAGCGCGCCCAAAATCTCAGCCATATATTCTTTAACTTTCCATCGTTATTCTCGGTAATGGCCAAAAATCTCGGCCAAATTTTGGCCTGAAACCGAGATTAGACTTTTTGCCAAGAATGGCCGTTCTGTTTTAAACTAAAATAATCCTACAATACTTACAGGGTTAGGTTAGGTTAGCGTTTTGAAGATAAGCTAAAAATTCCACCCATGCTGGGACTTGAACCCGCGACCTCTGGCTAACCGTGCTAGCGCTCTCCCAACTGAGCTAATGGGCAAGTGCAGGCATCAGTGAAAGCATTCTTTACAAGCATCTCAAGCATCTCTTTACAAACTTCTCTGTATTACGTACAGGCAGCGATATCTGTCCGAAGTAATTTACATCACTTGCAGCCCCGAATAACCCACTTTGCAGTTAGGTTTTTACATCGGAATGATATCGCTGTACCTACATGATTATATTAATTTTGTTGCACTAACCCGTGCTGAGGACAATTTTTTAAAAACCTATTTAGAGGCTAAAAATTCCACCCATGCCAAGCTTCACCGGGCAGGTAGTCTAACATAATAGATTTAAGGATTGCTTTAGACTGGAATCGTGGCGCTCACACGTCGCCGGCACGTTGTTATATGGATGGTCCTATTCTATACCTACTTTTGACCCATTTAACCCACACGCAATAAAAGCTATTATTATTATTTTAGCACCTATCGTTTTAGCATCATCTTTTCAATGTTTATATTATATACTTCTCATTTCTCGTCCAAGGATGTACCTACTATAGATAAATGTCTTGCTTATTATTGTCTAGTTGCACCGACTACCCGTCATTTAGCTCCTCATTTTTTCCGTCAATGGTTGTCTACAAGAAATTACTTTTAGTAATAAGGCCGCCAATTATACTGTACTACATTATTGTTATATTCTCATTGGTAATTCCTGGTGTACGTACATACAATAAAGAATATTCTATCTATCTATCTACCTACTCTCTACATTTTATTTGTATCTGTTTGTTTTGAAATATTTAATTGTACTTGTATCTGTTCCTTCGCCTTCTAACAAAATTAAAATAAATAAATAAAAGCTTCCGTGCTGAAGTAGGCGGTAAGATTTTAGGAGCAAAATTTATGTAAGTACCTCGTAAAACTGAAAAGTTGAGTTAGTTACTTAGCTTCACTACCAAACGTGTGTTTGTCCGAAATCACATGAAAGAAGAAGAGTTTCCTCTCCTAAAAACTCCAATCAAATCACGTAGAGTCATAAAAATTGAAGCTTTTCTGAGCTCCCGTAATGGTACACACAATGTCGCAGGAGTATCATTGAAATAAACGCTTGAAACAAAGTAAATATCGCCTTCGGAAAGAGAATAGTCCTCCGTATGAAAGATCGTCAAACAAACAAGCAAACATTTCTTTTCGTCGATACTTGTATTTGAAAAGGTCAAAAGGCTTATTTGCGCAAATACGAAGGATATATAAGAATCGGCAAACACAAAACAGGGCCAGATCTGAATAAGATATTGCATTGAATATTAAGGTCCTTTGTCTCTATATACGTAAGTATTTCTATACTCCCTGAATAGACAAAGGTGACTTTATTTAATTATAATTTAATTTTGGTGGTTTATAGAGATGATTCTATATCAACCTTCAAAATTAAATTATAATCGCGGATATTCGCTCACCATAACAAAGTTGGTCCAAATTTGGATCGTTTTGTACGTATCTGGCGACCTAAATTTGAATAACGTAGCAATTCCGACGGGTGATAACGAATCCTTATTTTCTCGGCATTTCTTTTCCATTTACGAAATAAAAAGGTTTAGTAAAATTCATCATGAAAACGGTTTCCATTCTGAGTTTTCAATAGTAGGACAGGCACTATCAGTCCGTAAACATTGAAAATGGAACAGCTTTGTATGAAGTTACATACATAAACTCACGCCTGTATCCCGGAAGGGTAATTAAGGACCAGAGGTGGCTACATGATAAACTTCTTTCGCTTTAAGAGAACCTTTGGTTCAGAAATTTCAATACCAATTCAAAGTGGCAGGAAGTTCCATAGCGTTGTAAATAAGATAGGTCTTCTAAAAAACTTTTTTTTTTATTTCATGATTTTCGATTTTTTCCGTTACCTAATCAATAAACACTGTTTAAATTCCAAATTTCAAATCTCTAGTTTAAAAACCTATTTAGAGGCTAAAAATTCCACCCACGCCGGAACTTGAACCCGCGACCTCTGGCTTTTGGCCTCTAAATAGGTTTTTAAAATTATCCTGAGCACGGGTTAGTGCAACAAAAAGAATATAAGTAGGTAGGTTAAACTAAATAGTAAATTAAAGTAATCAAATATACCGCCCCGGGACACGCCTGATCCAAAAGTTCCCATGACGCTAGCAGCGTTCCCCCGCTGCCAGGGAAATCCTCTACATCGGGTATGCCCCGGAACGATGGTCATACCCACGACTTCTCAGGCGCCAACCGAATGAAGAATTAGAAGTACCCTAGATTTTTGATGAACTATCAGTGACTGATACAGTGATTGCCGAAATTTGCAATTTTCGGACCCCCGCATCTTCTAGAGTTCAGTAGCTGAATGCATGCAATTTAGAATAATCTATCAATTTGGTAACCTTTACCTCTTCGCAAGTTTTTGTCATGACATAACCGGCTTAAAGATGTTTTTTAAAACTTTTCTGCAGTAAACTAAGAATTACTAGCCAGCCGTGGTAGCCTGGTAGGTAGAACATTGGACTGGGAAGCGAGAGACCCAGTTTCGATTCCTAGTGCGGGCATGTACCTATGACTTTTTTGAAAATATAGTAGCAATAGCACTCGCTAACGGTGAAGGAAAACATCGTGAGGAAACCTGAGTGTCTGAGCTATTCACATACCTCAGCGCTTGAAATCGCCAATCCGCGGTGGGCACGCATGGTGATTAAGCCCATACTCTCTCCCTGAGATAAGGTCTGTGCCCTACAGTGAGACGTATATAGGCTGCTTATGATAACTCGCTTCATACACAAAGAGGGGGTCGAAAAGTGCTAGAATGGCTTTGTGTAAATATATGCACAGTGCGGGCCCGCCAAGAACTTGGCCTTTACGTTTTACTCATCTTTGATGAAATAGGTAGCTGATATTATTTTCCATTGAATTTGAAACGTTTTCTAATTAGGGTGTAGATAAGTTAAAACATTGTTTTATCAAACTAGATAACTCAAATACTAATAAATGCTTCGTACATTATTAGGCCTTGTAATCACCATGTGACGTCACCGTTTACGCCCGATATATACGGCGCGTCTTGTACCTAGTGACTAGAATTACTTTTTTACAGGACAAAAAATAAATCGTACAGAAAACTATTTTTGTTATTAAATTATTGATTGTACCAGAAAAAAAAAATACAGTTGGCTGGCTTGCTACTAAAGAAATACTATTTGTAATATCTTTCACCTGGTTGTGCAATAAAGTGTTCTCTATCTATCTATCTTAATATTAAAATTCTTCATCATCATTATCTATGTTTTAACATAGTCTCTTTAATGAGATTAAAACTTTTCTTTGTGTCTCATTTCATCTATTTATTTAAAACTCGAAGGCGAAAGCCGGAAAGCCTAAGGTTGTCTCCACATAATGACTTTCGAACTGTAATTCACTATTAATGCTTTAGTCATCTATCTTATGATGCAATCGCAGTGCCATGAGTACAATTACGGCATACATGGAGTAATTAAACCATTATGCAATGTTCACACGATGGCCCATAACGTATCGAGCTCAAGTGCAATCCAGTTAACACAAAGTTGAAAAGTGACTCATACAGCTGCCTAGCACGCTAAGCAACCCTTTTCCAACCGCTAAAGCCGAAAGGGGGCGTCTTATGAACCCTCGTGTTGGTTAGAATTGTTTGTATGAGCTATAGAAACTAGTCGGATGTCTAGTTCTCTTGGTACCAATTTCTCGTTGAGAAATTATTCTAAATATAAGAAATTATTTATTCTTTTGCATGTAAAAAATCAATGTCTAATAATAATTTAATTTAACGCTGTGTCATAAGACTAACTATATTGCAGTGCCCTCACTGGGTATCATGTACTTATCTACAAAAACCAATACCAACTGTAATTATAACTGTGAACGTGATTTAGCAATAAAGAATATGAATGTGAGTTAAACCAACTAAACAGTTTTTTTATGTTTACAAACTTAACGTTGCAGTTGGGTTGTGTGAAAGAACAAATTATTTTGTACAAAAGTTAAGTTTGTAATCGGTTCGGAACCCCAAGAGTCTGTGTCCTACTCGCACTTGTCCGGGTGTTTTTTTAACAAACTCATTTCTTTCTACAGATTCAGCTTCTGTGGTCGTTCACGTCGTCAGCGGAGAGAGGCCCGCAGCCATGCAGAGTATCTCAACGAAAATCACCCCGTCTTTACCTCTAATCTTGCTACTTTTCGCCACAATCAATCAATCAAAAATAATATTTAACATGTTCTTAGTACATCTCCTTTTATCTTCAAGGATGTTCTACCTATGTGATGTTTTAGAATGGTCTGAATTAGTTAGATGACCAGAAGAATAGGTTATGATTTGAGAGCATCAAATGCTTTGTAAAACGATACGTAACGATACGTCGAGGTATATTAGGCTAGAAAGATTAACATTTTAAAACGAACTAATAGTTGTGTACAGATTATATTTGTTTGCAAGGAGAGAAGCGAGGATTTATCAATGTTTCGTGATATTAAAAATGAATTGGGACCCGGGTTGACTTTAAAACGTCTCTGTAAATATCTATCAAGTTTTGTAAGATTCTGTGAATTATTTAACGGACCTATAATGTGTGCAGATTGAATCATTTCTTCATTTTCTAAAACAGATGCTATGTAAGCCAAAGCTTAAGTTTCATCAAACCCGTTGTCGCGTTTAACATTGTTTTAAATAAAAAGTAATTTAAACTGCCGTTTTAACTAAGTGTTTTGGTAAAGGGGTCATGATACTTTAAATATAAATGTAACGATAAGGCTCAGGCTAATTTTATGATTGTCAATGTCAAGGAATTTAAAAATAGAATATATCTACGATTAAATTTGTAAATAGGTACTTTTCTTTTATTATTAAAAAGCTATACCCATGAATTCTTTCTTTGTTTTAATTTATTGCAGTTTAAGTTACTACGGATACCTTATCCGACAATGGCCGGATGTCATAAAAGCAGTAGCCAGTGGCAGCATGTACCAGCCGGTCTACATGGCGGAAAACCGTTCCCTGTGGAAACGAGCCACCCATGATCGCGATTCTCAGTCACGAGGGAACAATGAAGAAGGTACCTTAAAAAACGGGTAAATTGTACTCTAATGGCGTTCCATAAATTATTCAAATGTTGTGTTATTATGCTGAATATAAACGTCAGTATTATCATTCAATACAAATTATCATCTATTAAATGTACACATGAAGATAATGACGATGATTGAAGTGCACTGAGCAGAATCAAGACACAAAAATTGCTAAAAAAATCTAGTAATTAATGTAGTAATCTGTTTAAAAAGAGTTTACACACAGAAATATATTTCAAATCAGGTAGGAAACCTATATTGAAAAGAAGAAAAGACATTAATATTTATATTTAACCGGTTGGTAAATAAATCATTTTCCATTTTCATTATTATGACAACAAGACACATCACATAAACAAAATAAACAGACAAGTAACATGATATGATAAACATCAGAAAGAAAACGAAATACACAACAGACGAAAAAAGCGCAGATTCAGCCTGTGGTGTGTCTAAGTTGGAATAAGCGAATGCGTGAAAATTAATCCCAACCCGAACATTGACGACAAAACAAAACTCGGGTACTAATTATACATTTGCGTAAGTATATCCGGGTAATTTTGCGGTTGGTGACTGTCACAAATTAGTCTTTAATTAAAATGATGCCAAAAATTCGAGGCATTACTTGACGGTCCTTTGTTGTGCCGACCCTTCCGCCCTCAGAGGCACTGTACTGTTATCTTATCATTACAATTTCGCTGAAAGGGGTCACCTTAACTGATGAAATTTATAATCAGAGCACAAAATTAGACGCTTGCGTTTTACAACTTTTAGAAAGAAAAAAATTGTGTTGTCTCTTGGCTCGATGAAATGCTTCTTTTTTCATAACAAAGCGATTCTCCCACTGATGTCCCATCGCGTTGCGTGGAGCGGCATGCGGCGGAGGTGCAGATCTGCGTCACCTAGCAGTTTGATCTATACCTAACTTATTCACGATGCTGCAGTTATATTATCAATTTGGTGTTTTTATACTTGAATTAGGAGACGCCATGTCCACAGAAAATTTTTGATGCATCCCTATTTACGAACGAGATTTATAAATCGTCGTCCTTTATGCATAAAAAATTCACAAATTTCGTGCCTCACACGACTATCGAGTATATTGGAAATGAATCGAGTCATAAATGGCATGTGAAAAATGTCGTACTGACTTTTTGACTTTCTTTAAAAAGGTTAGACTATAAGGCAAACCCTTAAACCCAATCGTTTTTGTTATAGGCTCAAATTGTAGCTGACTAAATTGTTCAGAGGAATTTTTGTCAAATTTTTGATACCATTGTTCTTTTCCAAAATATCGAGCGCCAAATAAAAAAAAATCGAAATTTTGTCGTTTTTTACTCTCTTGTAATATTTTTGCACCTTACAGCTCCCATGAATACCCGTTTTTTGAGATTTAATATCACATCTTCACAACTCTCCGAAATATAAGGGGATCGCACTTTTTCGTGAAATCGGAGCCTGCACTGGAGCGAACGAAATGTCATTTCCAATGTGGCGGAGCCAGTGTTTTATACCTCACGGCACGCCCCGCGCTTCCGCGCAGTCTGGCAGAACCTGCGCGTAGGACGCGGTAACCTAGGCGTGTTTTCTATACCAATTGAGATACTTGCATACAATTTAATCTGCGGCCCGCGCTACGCGACGGAGTACGGTGCAGTGTGATAATCGCCATAGGTACATCTATATCCGGCAAAAACATTGAGGAAAACATATAGAATTCCTCTCCATTAGCTCCACTGACCGAGTTATGAAACTGTCCAGACACAATAAATAAAGTAAAACTGACCAAAGTTATTATGCAGCAAAAGAAACCATTTTTATATAACTTAAATAAATAAATTAAGTGTAGCCCCGGATTGAGAATAGCATCACTCCATTACCTTCCGTAGATGTCGTAGAAGACGAGTAAGGAAATAAATTACCAGGAGACGGGCAGCAGCGTCTTATTCAGATTCAGATTCCAACCGCTTACTGCGATCGCAGACCCGTCTGCCAAGCGTGGCGATTATGGCAAAACCCTTCATGGTTAAAAACCATGAAGGAGGCGTATGTCCTGTAGTGGGCATCGAATGGCTGATTATGATGATGGTGAAATAAATAAATAACTGGTACACAACACAATCACTTGTCCTGGCCCCAAACTAGGATACCCTGTGCTCCTGGTAACCAGGCAAGAAATCAAATCCGAATATGAAAATACTCCCAGACTGAGGTCATTTGTATGGCGCTCCCCAAAGGGAATCAAACCCTCGGCACGGTAATAAAAAAAAGCAACAAACATCCATCCATCTAAACTTTCGCATGTACAGCAGTAAGCTAATAACAGCCGGCAAAACATTAACGGCCTTATTTATAAAAACACGATTCCTCTAAGGCACTCCTCAGAGGCAGTTTATTTAATCTGTTGTTAAGTCTTTTCCTTGTAAAATCTCCACCGCAGACTATTTTAATCGGTCCGTACCTCAAAAGAAAATAACGGAACCCTTTTAAGATCGTTTTGTTGTCCATCCGTCTGTCCGTCCGTCTGTCCGTCCGTCTGTCTGTTTCTTTATCTCGGGAAAAGGTGTCAAGTTGAAATTAAAACCATATACTCAAGTCTACAGCCCCTTGAAGCTGTAAACAAATCAAACTTCTAACATAAAAAAAGATACGGCCGTTTAAGCCGCAAAAAACGTATATTTCGACACTTAAGGGAATCAAAACTTATAGGGTACTTTTGACCTAGAACTTTAAAATTTGGTAAGTAATATCGCCTTATACAGGGAAAAATCTAAAACTTTACATTTGTAATTAGGTAAATCATTAAAAAATTGTCTTTGAAGTTCGAGAAAAGCTCGGAAAAAATTGCCGTTATAATACCAAGGGACTCCATGAGGTTCTTAATGAATCACCACCAAAGAAAAAAACGTGTCTTCTTTTACAGATCACTTTAGTGTAAAGTAGCAGGAAAATTGTGATTTTTACAACCTGGCCAAAAGCCTAGAACTAAATAGTATTTCTATGATTTCTTCCGTTTTTATGTAGGCATGATTATTTCTGGCCATAAATAATTCATTTATTCTTTAGTTTCCGCTAAAAACGGCCATTTTTGGCATAATTGGACCAAAACGGTCCAATTACGCCAAAATAGCATTTCTATAATTACTTTAATTGTTAAGTAAGCATGTTTGTCTGTGGCTATAAACTATTAATTTTTAGATAATTGCTATCTTGTCCCAGATCCTTGATTCTAGGTTCCAGGTGGTAGGTCCGAAAACCACAATTTACATGATTGAGAGATTTGTAAACCTCTTTTTGCAAAAAAAGAATGAGTGAGTATTGATGAAGCGAAAGAGGTTTGTTAGTAGCAAGTGGCAAACCCTGGTCTCTGCCTACCTTTTCGCGATACAGGCGTGAATTTATGTACGTTCGTTTTTGCAAAAACAATTCTCTAAAGATAGATTATTTTGTTCAATGTTGGCGTGAGTGAACCTCATGAAGCCCTTAAATTCAGGTTAAATTCTTAAGCATAAAGCACTTTCCAAGAGGCTATCACTTTATTATGACACTTTGTGAAAGCGCCGCGTCGTTGCCCCTAAGCACTTTTCTACACAACTGTGTTACACACGATCACACAGCACCGTTCACAATAACAATAAAAGCTTATGATATCAGGAAGAGCAGAGATTGCCTTGGGGTTGATACTTATACATAGAGCACAGGATATTGCCGTGAAAGGTGCGCAGTAATAAACATAATTTATTGTTTTGCACCTACGAGGAATAGTACACGTATATTTACTATACGTACAATGTCAGTACATGATACATAGCATTGTATCACAGATACAATTAAGTAGATATGTCACAAAAGTATGTAGGTACGACGCGAAACGAAAACATGTTTAGAAATTACGTTAAAGCATGAATAAATAAACTGAAAATAATAAAATAAAATTAATATCCTTTATTTTAATACCGTTCTCGCAAATTGATTGAACGTAACTTTCACTTTTCTTGAAAAAAATCTGAACGGGGTGCCAGTAATTGCAGTCGGTACATATAACATCGACTTATATCGGTAAAATAATCTGAAATAATAGTTTTTCAATTTTCAATTTGATAATAGCCATTACTTTCCATAGCGCCCTCTAGTAATGACGCGTTTTTACCGTCAACATTTACACGAGTTAAAATGTGACTGAAAGTGGCCACAAGTACCTTCTGTCTTTTATGATGGTGTTCATATACTTTTTATGAACGTCATCCTCGGGGCCACCTCGTATCAAAGTAATTTACATTTAAATTGTACAGGCCCAGGGATTTACCTAATTACTTAGGTACGACAAAGGCCGTAAAACCCTTATGAAAACTTGGTGACATCTGGCGTCTGCCCATTTTAACATTTTAATGTCTTCACAAGATAATTCTGGAGATAGATAGAGAACAGTTATCTATATACATAATAAATCTGTAAATTTTCTTTCTGTCTGACATATGTGTCTGTCTCACTCTGATTCTTTGTGTGCGCATCACGCAAAAACCACTGAAGGGAATTGAATAAAACTTGAACCATGATTATACTCGTAGTTCAGACTTCCATGTAACATGTAGTCTATTTAAATAACATTACGCATAAGTCCACAGCCGGCGAGAAAATCAATAGAAATATCTTCATAAGCTGGTTAATTGTATCCGGCACTATAGAAAATACTCGGTAACCTCTGAGCTTTCAGGGCCGAATTTCATAACACTGCAATTTGTAGTTTATCATGACAATTCGAGGTACATTGCGTAGCAGATTCTTTTTATTAATCTGTGCATCAATCGGCTTTGCAATGTACATCAAATTGTCATAGTAAACATAAATTTTAGTTTAATGAAATAGGCCCCGTTTGTAACCGAACCGAAGACTCTGCAACAAAAAAACATTATGTCTTCACACATAGATTATATAATATGCTTTTTTTTTTTTAAATAATATGCATAATAGATGAAAAATGTTTCAATTATTTTATGGAATCAGGCGTTACTTTGCGGAAATCTATAATAGATTTAAAATGTGAAAATTACTTTGCTAAATTCGGCCAAAATCCCACAAGCACCATGCGGTTAGTTAATGCACCGCCTTCCCTTCCACTTTTTCAAGCAGAAGCAAGACACAAACACACCACCACCGACACTAAATGCGTTGCGACGCGTTTCGCCTGTAAAATGAGGCATCCTCCGGTGGTCGACTGACAAGTGACCGTCACCATCAGGCGGTCTTCTCAACCTTCCCCTTGGGGAAGTGGAGGGTCGGAGTCAGGGAGTGGCCCTCTTCCCGAGGGATCTGCCGCTGTCCGCAGCTACGGACGGGTCTATAGATGACCTACCAGGCCGTGGTCTTCACTGGGGTTCACAGGTGGACTTCTTTAGTCCGAGTGGGCCGTGGACTCGACCAGGCTTCCATATCCCCCTAATAGCCAATGTTACTCCGTATCTTAATAAAGGAGGTTTATTGCAAAGGGGTCGCGGAGAGCATTACATATTGGCGGTCTACTCTTTGGCGTAATTAAATAAAAAAATCCGCTGTCATCATCAGCCCTTTGACGCCCACTGCAGGACATAGGCCTCCCTCATGGTTTTCATAACCATAAGGGGTTTTGCCATAATCGCTACGCTTGGCAGGCGGGTTGGCGATCGCAGTATGCGGTTGGAATGTCAGGTAGACGCTGCTGCCCGTCTCCTGGTAATTTATTTCCTTAGTCGCCTTCTACGACATCCACGGGAGGAAATGGAGTGACGCTATTCTTAATCCGGCGCCACACGGCGACGGTCCGCTGTATTTATACAATAAACTTAAGTTCTCCCGACGAGGCCGTAGTCCTGCACGTCTGGTTTGCCCTAGTCATAAAACAGCCGCCTGACTGTAAAATCATTTAATTTAAAGTGCAAAACTTATCTTCTTGATTTTCAATAAACGTAAAATTAAAAAAAAAGTTGTGTTATGTATGCATGTTAACTATGGTTTCATAAATTTATTTGTTTTGTGATATTTAATTTCAAGTGTTTTATTGATAATTAATTCTTTCATTGAATGATAGTTTATAATACATAATAATATTATGTTTTATTTGGTATTTTTAAATGATGATAATCTAATTCGATCCCATCTGATTCAATTCAATTCATTCTGTTTTATTTAATTCAATTCCATTCAATTCAATTCAACTCAATTCAATTCAACTCAATTAAATCCAATTAATTTAAATTTCATTTAATTAAATTCAATTCAATTTCGTTAAATTCAATTTAACTCAGTGCAATCCAATTCAATTCAAGTTTTTTATATCGGCACACGTCCAGTATTGTTTTATAAAATGTTCAATAAAATGAATTTAATTATTATTAATACTGTGGGTATATTTATATTGTTTTTGGCGACCGCTGAAAAACAGAGTCATGGTCTTCACCGATCATGGCAAAATGCTGAGCGCAGGCCATTTTGGCACCATTTTATGCGTTTTTATGGTAGTAAGCCAAATTATGTTGATTTACACGCGAAACTATGATCGATTTCATTTTGATTGTATTGGTACCAAATAAACGTTTTCTATTCTATTCTATTAAAATTTAAATTAAATCGCTGAGAAATGTTGTCTCAAGTTATTGTTTCAAAAATCCGCGAACATTTAGCCTCTCCGTCTATCAAAACAATGACCCGTGAACCCGCGGCGGCACGCATACATTCGAGTTTGTGTCGAGATATTTTCTAAAAGTGCCTTTTCCAAAAAAAAACAAACTATCGTATTCATTAGCTACTGTTAAGTCACGTTCATTGTGCTATGGCTTTCCAACTACTCAAAATTTAAGGCATATAATGTAATTTGTACAAAAGTTAATCACAATTCTTGATTCACAAGTTACGCGAGTCCTTGCAGCATTCCAAATAAGGAAAACAAAAAAAAAAACAGAAAACTTTCTGCTGGCTAACCCCTCCAGCGGTTAAGCAGTCTGTACTTTTACCTCCTGAAACCGTTTTAATTCACTTATCACAACGTTGCTCCTGAATTCTAATGGGCACCGAGATTTCGGTAATGCTCTACACCCTTCCTTCTTAACACCTCGACGGTTTACTTTAATAATTCATTAAAGTTTTTACGTGGCCACAAAATAAATACTACAGAAGTCCTAGAGGCCCAATGGGGCGACCTAAAATCGATAGTGTCAGATTACGTAACTCTATGAAAAACAGTGGAAACACTTCGCGTAATTTTGAAATCGTTTGCGATAATTTGGGTGAATTTTCTTTTCATTGATAAACCGTATTATAAATGATTTGATAGTAATGGTGCAATTGTAAATATTCGACATTTCCTCCTTTTGGTTCGAAACATTTAATCAAATTTGACCTGTAGGAAGTCCTATAGCATTGAAAAGGGTTTTGTATT
The DNA here is from genome assembly GCA_963969515.1 of Yponomeuta evonymella. Classification (NCBI taxonomy): domain Eukaryota; kingdom Metazoa; phylum Arthropoda; class Insecta; order Lepidoptera; family Yponomeutidae; genus Yponomeuta; species Yponomeuta evonymella. The sequence continues at coordinate 9,730,535 of OZ018357.1, forward strand.
ACTTATTTATTTAATGAAAAGGTTAACTTACAGGTAACAACCACAGAGGCATTTATCTTATCTTAACCACCTTCCATCAACCTCTTCGGCAAGTTTCGCAAAAGTCTTGATCAAAACTGTTTGTTTATGTTTATGTAGCCTATTACATCCCACTGCAGGGTACAGGCCTTCTCTCAGAGAGAGAGAATGGGCTTGCCCTCCGCGGATTGGCAATTTCAAGCGCTGAGGTATGTGAACACCTCAGACACTCAGGTTTCCTCGCGATGTGTTCCGTCACAATTAGCGAGTGGTACTGCTACTACTACTTCACAAAGGTACGTAACTTTAGAGAACAAAGTCATTGGAACATGCTGGGACTCGAAACCACGACCTCCTGAATGTGAGGCCGGCGTTCTACCGTTCCGCTACCAACACATTGCTGCAAAACTGATTAAATAAGCCCAATCTAAAATGATATGCTGTTTTCCGGTGAATAGATCCCGTATCCATCTCTCATTGAAATCGTCATATCTTATTCAAAGTATCTGCTTATAAAACTCGTGAAATAAGCCCAAAGTCGGCAGGTCAGATCTTTTGACAACTAAGGAATTCCAGCGTCTTTTAGTAGTTCCGCCATCAGAGTCTGACCACCATGATATACATAAATACTTACTTATTACTATGAAATTGTTTGTTTTCTACATTACTACCATATCATTTTTGTATAGTGTAGTCTAGAATTCTATATCATAATCGTAAGAGCAATAATATTTCACGAGTTTGCAATGGTAACTAAATTCATCATCATTATTCAGCCTCAACAAGTCCACTGTTGGACATAGGCCTCCTCCATGGGTTTTCAAAAAGACCCGTTGGGAGCGGCTTACTTCCAGCGTCTTCCTGCCACTTGGATGAGGTCGTCTGTCCATCTTGTGGCTGGTCGTCCTACGCTGCCGTCTGATAACTAAATTAATTTATATCATTCCCGCTGTTCCCAGTAAGTAGATACTTGAGAACGTTCCCAGAAGCGTTCCCAGGAACAGCATATCAGTACCTTGCCCCTCACCCCCGCTAACCGTTCTTCACTCTTTGACCTCACACCACCCTAGGTAGACAGGTAGGCAGAGAACCAGCGTTTACCCCTTGCCACGACCCTGACAAATCTCTTCCATTTCAAAGACATTAAATAGTCGCTGCATGCACACACTTCGGTGTCAAGTACTTTTTATGTTATCCTTCGCTAATACATCCTATTTGGTAGACTTAAATCTGCCTTTGCCCCGTACAGAAGGCACGTGGGGTGGAAGGAAGGTAAGGAAGTAAAATTTTTGACTTTTTTTTTGCAAATTCTCTATTCATTCAAGTAATAAATTAATTAAACATCATAGAGGAATTTAAATAGCGGTGACTTATGCAAAAACATGTAAGAAATATCATGTGAATAAAAAAATAGTGCAGCTGTAATATTTTTTTTTTATTGGACTGTTTTCGCCATTATTCGATTTCTGCGGAATCATCAACAGTAGTAGAGGAGCCCAAGCGGGGATTTGGGGATTTTACGAAGCTATGCAGATTAATATAAGGGGAGTTCCTTGCGCCCTTTTGAGTACCTCCACCAAATATAAGCCCTATATATGGCCGATGGTCTAGGATAGCGGATCAGAATAGTAAAAATAATCGAGCGCGTTAGAATATAGTAAGGTGAGTTAATTACATGCTTATAAGAGTGCAATGAAATAATCTGACGATGTTAGCTTGATGTAAGGGAGAGGGAGGGTTAGAAACTTGTAAAAAAAAACTATGTCTGTGGTATTTTTTTTTTTTTTGTAAAGGAAATCATGTAAGAATAATTGGAAAAATATAATGTGACGTCTTTTATAAGCCGAAGTAATAAAAATCGTCGGATCGGGAAGGATCTGGCATCAACATAAATGGCGAGTACATCACTCACGTTCGATTCGCCGATGACACAGTGATTATGGCTGAGACCCTTCAAGATCTGAGTTCAATGCTCAATGACCTGAAGAGAGCCTCTAACAGAGTGGGTCTTAAAATTAACATGGACTTTATGTATGTGTATGATAATGTAGCACCCACACCTATCCACGTTGGCGGCTCTGACCTCGAAGTTGTCGACCACTACGTATACCTGGGACAATTAGTCCAGTTAGGTAAGTCCAACTTCGAGAAAGAGGTCACTCGTCAAATCCAACTCGGATGGGCGGCATTCGAGAAACTAAAACACATTTTTGCGTCCAAAACACCTCAGTGTCTCGAGACAAAGGTGCATAACCAATGTGCGTTACCAGTGATTAGTTATGGATGTGAGACCTGGTCGCTGACTATGGGCCTCATAAGAAGGCTCAAGGTCACCCAACGAGCAATGGAGAGAGCTATCGATGCAGGAATGAGGAGATCCGCAGGCGAACCCGAGTTACTGATATAGATTGAAGAATGAACGTAGCTTGCTCAGTTGAAGTGGCAGTGGGCGGGGCACATAGCTCGGAAAACTGATGGTGGTTGGGGTGAAAAAGTTCTGACCTGGCGAACGCGGACCGGAAGACACAGCGTGGGAAGGCCCCCCACGAGATGGTCTGACGACCTGGTTACGGTGGCGGAGAGTCGCTGGATGCGGGCGGCACAACACCGGAAAGCTTGGAAAACCATGAGGGAGGCCTATGTCCTGCAGTGGGCGTCAAATGGCTGATGATAACATAACATAACATAAACTCACGCCTGTATCCCAGAGGGGTAGGCAGAGACCAGGGAGTGCCACTTGCTACGATCCTGACAGATCACTTTCGCTTCCTCAACATTCATTAGTCGTTGCATGCACGCACGCCGGTTTCGGGTACTTTTTATCTTGCCCTTTGTTAATACATCTTCTATTTGGTCGAAGTATGTCCGTCTGGGTCGTCCCTTACCGGCCCTTCCATCCACATTCGCTCGATATATTTGTTTTGTCAATCTTTCTTCCTTCATCATCTGATGATGATGGATAAAAATCATCAACAAAATGTAGTACCTGCAGTTGGAGCGAAACCTATATTCCCCACTCCGTATCTCTATTTCCCTTTCACTTTTTCTCTATCTATCACTCCCTCGCTCCGTCCCCACTCTACTGTCCGTTGCCACGATGCCTTAACAGCTGATCACAGACTCGTTTGTTGTACTGTATAATACAATGCTCTATCAAAGTCACATCTGAAATATTAAAAAAATGCATGAGGATTTTGAAATATCGTCGTAACAAACCAGAAACACTCAGAAAAACACAAACAAAATACGATACTGTTGAACTTTCTTGCCGTGCCTTTTATTTAAAACAAATTCAGTGTTTTAAAATATTTTTTTTAAATTATAAGATATTAAAAATCCCTCTGGATAATCGTCATTTAGAAATCAGCACGTCTCGGGCATGAAGCTGATCGTCCGTATGAAAATCGCTCAAGTAATTCAAGTAATTCATTCTATTTTTTTCCATTTTCACAAAGGCGCCGCAAGCTTGCGTTACGCAATTGTAATTATGAATTGGAGCTTCTTTTGCGAACACTTAACATCCCTTCTACAGGGCGTCCCAAAATTATGGGCCATGAAGGGAAAGTACCTTAAATATCGAGGATAGGGTATTTTGCTGAAAGAAGACTTTATGTTATTTTTAAAAGTTAGTAATTCTGCATTCAAAGTTTTTCTAAAAATTACTTGCCTCGTCTGGGAATCGAACCGACTTAAATTTAAAAAATAAACACACCTACTTTTATGATGTCAATCGAAAGAATGGCCAAAAACTAATAACTCTTTTTAAGTAACATTAGTATTTTAAAAGAAAGGAACAGTGTGAAATTAATCATTTTAATCAAATTAAAAACATACACGAAACTGCCGTAGTCAAGTAAATGGGTATTTTTTGTAAATTAATTAATTAAATGCTCAAAATGTGATCCCTCTTGTCTTACGCAAATGGCCAATCTTTTAATGAGTCCGCTGCCTGTTGATTTTCTTATCTTTTTATGGTGAATACTCGATATGATATGGTACAATTCTGTTTGTAACTCGCCCACGTTCTCGTATCGCTTTTTTATGGCATATCTTTCACGTATCCCCAAAAGAAGAAATCTAATGGTGTAAGGTCCGGGGATCTGGCCGGCCATCTAATTGGTCCATTCAAATCTTAAGAAGAGTTGTTAGTTTTTGGCAATTCTTTCGATTGGCATCATAAAAGTAGGGGTGTTTTTTTTTTACGTTTACGTCGGTTCGCGTCCCAGATGAAGCAAGTAATATTTAGAAAATCTTTGAATGCAGAATTACAAACTTTTAAAAATAACATAAAGTCTTCTTTCTGCAAAATACCCTTTCTACGACATTTAAGGTACTTTCCCTTCATGGCCCATAACTTTGGGACGCCCTGTATATATCTAACAAGCTCGAATATTTTTTTTTTCAACTTTCGGCATACGGCCACCCGCACCAGGCAAACCGGCAGATTAACATACTTCCGTTATTAGAGATACGTGGGGTATATTATGCACTATCAATAGCTGATGCGCTCGAATGTCTATGTGACAGTTCTTTTTTTTATTTTGAGAAATCTGTAGACGCTTCCTACACCAAAAAGTTTGTCGTCATATAATTAATTTCTATTTCTTCCTATCATCTGATTTTCATAATCCATAGGTCTCAACGACGCTCGAGAAAATCCCTATTTACTCGCTTGGGCTCCCCTACTATAAAAACACGCGCGGTAAGGCGGAGCAAGTATGATTATACCCCGCGGCATTCGTCGCGCCTTCGCGCGTTTTGGCCAAGTTTGCGCGCGGTACGGGCTCCCGCGCGGTGACGCGTCGGCAGTGTGTTATCCTTTTTTTTTAAGCTAAGAACACAATTCAAAATTCTTTTTTCCGATGCGATGAATAATCGCCTTAGAAGTTTTCAGTTTTCGCAATACATAGTTCGATTACACAGTATTTATATTGTAATGTTTTATAAAACATTACAACTGTCTTTCTGTCTAGTTCTAACAGAAATAAATCCCTACTTCCGTATAACCGTAATAAATTCGGAAAGCCCGACCGAACTCGATGATATATTTTACGTATGAACTGCAATGGAAGCTGTAACGTTTTGTTTGAGTTTTTTTATGCAAAAAGGACTAACTGGCGATTGAAATATTGACCCGACATCGGGGAGCATTATTCAACTGAATTCAGATTAGATATTTATTGTCCAGTGTGGCAAAATCGCAATTGCACAGTAGTTCAAGTAGAAAATTAATGCTAAGCATATTTTGACGTGTAACGTCTGCAACGAAAACATGTCGCCTCGGCGAGGGCTCTATCTCTGTAACTACGTGCCGTATGCAATTAACTTATATATTGTTAGGCAGAACAAAATAGCCATTACTCAGAACCTTTTGATTTGTGCCGCTAGACATTGCCGCGTAACACATTGCGCATATTGAACTAAAAATGAGTGCTTACTTATAGACGTTTCATGTTAAACCAACGGCTTTGTAACCCGACACAGCCCCATCTGCTTTTTTAAAACGAATGGCACATTCAAGTATTTTCCGTCTTCTCTCGAAAACAATAAGCTCGAGAATAATGAATAAGGGTCACCGGAAAAATCGTTATTGTCAGCATGGATACTAGCGTAGCTAACAAATAAATTATATTTATTATTATTATGTATTTGTGTATTTTATGTCATAAGAAATGGTCTTCATTTACTTTTTATTTTATGAAGTTAGCTTTCCTCGTTGCTGAGCTTTTAGAGTAAATCTGCATAAAACCCTCCACTGGGTGTGGCGTAAAGAAGAAAATTTAAAGAAGAAGATGAAAATTGTATATTCATCATCAAAAATTAAACCACTCCAACAATCAAAAGTGTAAAGTATTATATTCTATTTTATATTCTCTTTATTTTTACACGGTCTTAAAATTCCTTGCCTAACTCCTCCCTAAACTCTCGACTCTGCCTACCCCTCCTGGCTATAAGCGTGAGTTTATGTTACGTTTCGATATTTATACACTTTTGATTTGATATATCAACCTATATATCAATATTGTTTTAGTTTACTTAAATTCGTATTATTACTAAGTATATTCTACTTCAAATATCAAAGTGACGTAATTACAATCGTGTTTTTGGAATCTCACATTTCGATCGCCATGCCTTGACAGCCTATCACTGGAGCTGTCATTGAGGTAAAATTGAAAGGACCTTTTTAGACGAGGAGAAGGCGCCTTTGACTGGGGTGGCGAAGTTTTCCAGCAAGATTAAAACTATTTGACCGTTTCGCGGACGATTGAAAGACCCCAAAGATGAATGTTCTCAATCTCGTCGAGCGGAAATTTATCGTTGGGTAGTCCTTAAAATGTGAAATGTAATCTGTTATAGTCCGCACAGATCTTTTTGGCGGTAACGTGAACATAATCATATATCGTTTGCACACCGCCTACTGTCTTTACAGTGTATTTGTGAGTAATTGACGTAGTGTGATGCGTAGTAATTTACTATTAGTCAATTACTAAAGTACTCAATTACTCACACATACATTGTAAAGACAGTAAGCGAAGTGCAAACGATCTGTGACTATGTTCACGTTACCGGCAAAAAAATTTGTGCGGACTATGTATTGATGCAAACGATCTGTAATGGGATACTGGGAAGTAAGTTTTATTGAGGAAGGGTAGTGTTAAGAAACATGACGTTCCAATCTTAGTGTGACACTTTAAGACACTTTAAGGACCTACTTAAATAAGTGTCATATAAAATGAAGGTGCTAAATTGTGGACTGCATGTTCGATATGTTTCTTTGTCATGCCTATTAATATAAGGTGCAACTTTTATATATCGTTTATGGAATCACAGTTTCTGAACATGTTAATACTTTTAAAGCTTCGGAAAATGATAAATTGTTTACTAACAATCACTTTTTTTCTACGTATGAACTCTATAAAACGTACAATTAAGAACTAACTATGATTTATTTAGTGTTTTTTTATCCTCTTTTGTATCACACTAGTGATATTCCATATTCCCTCCTCCTTCCTTCATTCCTCCCTGCTTTCATCTCTTCATGAGGCACTTAATGTCTGCGCAAGCTTAACTCAATCGCTTGTCATTTGTAGTTACCTCTAAGCGACTTAAGTTATAGACCGAGACAATAATGTACGTGTTAAGGAAGCCAAATCTACGTAAGCTTGTTCTAGACGTTGAACCAACTTATACTAATCACCGCCATCGCAAGAGCCCTCCACACAAGATCCGTGTTAAGTTCGACCATGGTGTTGCCAGATATTTTATTCCATCACGGTGAACTTTACTTTCACAAGTGCTAACATTTAACAAAAAGTAAAAGTAGTTTTACTCTGACAGTGAGGCTCTAGAGATGACGAAAGCGAAATAATGTAAACGTAAACTCACGCCTGCATCATGGAGGGGTAGATACCAGAGTTTGCCACTTACTTATTTATTTTGGTGTACCCTCATTAGATTAAGTGAGTATCTTTTTGGTAAATAAAATAATTTGTATTTGCTATGATCCTCAGAAACTTCTCAGAAATAGTCCATCTATCTATTTGACTGCCTTGTTTGCTAAGCAGTTACGTCTGATTACCACGCCGGAGGTCGTGGCATCGATTCCCACTGGGGGCCGCCGTACATTTGTACACATGGCCTCAGTCTGGGTGTAATTTCAAGTCTGTGATGTCTTTGCCTTGTTACCATAGCACAGGGTATCCTAGTTCAGGACCAGCATGGGTAGTAACACGACGCAAGTCGCGCGTTCTAAATGTAAAAGCGCGACCTTTCAGTTTATTAGGGGTTAAAGTATGAAATTGCCGTTTTATTGCAATAGGTTCTTTGAATTGACATAGAATCTTCATGGTTTGAGGTTTTCGAATGAAACTTTTTTCAAATGGTTTCTATGATGTTCTTTTTTTAAAAAATGTGAAACATTTGAATATCGACTTTCAATTGTTTTTGTTATTCAATTTAGACAAGAAAGATGGATACTGCGAAAATTCGAGTGATTATGGGGCACCCATTTTTCGTATTTTTTTATTTTATTGATTTGACGCAAGTGAGTCAATATTGTGGGTAAGGTAACGTTAAACCATGCCGCTAATTCCTGGGTAGTTTGACTAGGGTCGGCTTCCACTATCTCTCATAATTCATCGTTATTCACCTGTGTGGGCGGTCTTCCTCGTGGCTCGTTCTTTAAGTCGAAATTTCCATCACGAAAGCGTTTAAACCAAAATCGCACGGTGCGTTCATTTAGACCCCTCTCCAAACGCAGCATTGATATTGCGGACTGTTTCTGCCGTGTTAGTTCCGCGTCGGAACTCGTATTCAAAAATCACTTGAATTTTCGCAGTATCCATCTTTCTTGTCTAAATTGAATAACAAAAACAATTGAAAGTCGATATTCAAATGATTCACATTTTTTAAAAAAAGAACATCATAGAAACCATTTGAAAAAAGTTTCATTCGAAAACCTCAAACCATGAAGATTCTATGTCAATTTAAAGAACCTATTGCAATAAAACGGCAATTTCATACTTTAACCCCTATTATTTATTATCGAATTGTGACGTTTTAGCGCCACAAAACGCGTAACTCACATCTTTGTGCTAGTTGGAAAAGTGATTGTCTTGTGTGGAAGTTATTTATTACTGTGGTAGTTATTATATCTATCCATACTTATGATGTATCCATCGGGGACGATTATGTCTAGTGTAGGGTAACTTCTGTTAATTGAGTTTAAAGTGTTTTGAAAAGAAAAACGGTCTAGTTTATAAAATCCTTAAAATACTCCTCAGAGGCACTTTATTTAATCTGTGGTTAAGTCTCTTCTTGTAAAATCTCTTCTACAGACTATTTCATTTGGCGTTTATCGATATTTTAAGGAATCGTGTTGTTATAAATAAGACCATAAATGGAGTTTTTTTGTTACCTTTTTTCCACACAATCTATTAATAGTGAAACTTACAGCTTTGTTGTTCATTAAGTAAACATTTTGTTTTTATCGTGAATTTTTTTTTTAGTTTGAGTTGATGTATACAGCTAATGAATAAAGCCTATTGTTAAAGGCCTCTTCTCTGTCGCGCCAACACTCTCAGTCCCGTGACTATCTTGCTCATTGCTTTCCGACGGCGTAAGGGCGCTTATACACGGGAAGCACGTATGCCAACTGCAGCCGTCGACGCGGCGAAGCGGATATTCGACGCTGACAGATCAGGGACTGCCGTCGGCATACGTCAACGGCTGCAGTTGGCACTCGTGCCACCCGTGTATAAGGGCTCTTAGTAATCTCATCGACCCATCGGGTCACTGGTCGGCCAACCGATCGTTTACGCAACCTCGGCCACTCTGTGACCGAAAAAAATGAATTATTGAAGAATAAGAACTAATAACTACAATAGACTGCAAATATGAACACTTACAGTAACTTGCATGCTAGATAAAAATTGATTATTTATTATTGACCAACATAAATATCAGTACAGCTGAGAGCACATCAGTATTTACTGCGTCAATCGGCTTTAATGTCTTATCATAAGAATGGTTCAAAGTTAAAAAGAGAAAAGTCGATTAGCTGTCAATTGGGCCAAAAAATACGCCAAAACTCCACCCGAAAGCATTGAATAAGCGTCGCTGACGATAGATTTCATTCTTTCTCAGCAAAGACACTTACCACCAGTTTCTCGTAGACTAACACATCATAAGCAGCCTATATACGTCCCACTGTAGGGCACAGGCCTTCTCTCAGGGAGAGAGTGTGGGCTTTATCACCACGCGTGCCCACCGCGGATTGGCGATTTCAAGCGCTAAGGTATGTGAATAGCTCAGACACTCAGGTTTCCTCACGATGTTTTCCTTCACGGTTAGCGAGTGGTATTGCTACTATAACTTCACAAATGTACATAACTTAGAAAACCAAGTTATAGGTACATGCCCGCACCGGGGATCAAAACTGGGTCTCCTACTTCCGAGTCCGAGGTTCTTCCCACTATATAGGCTACCACCGCTTTTATTTTATTAACCCCCGGTTTCTCGTACACTAACACGCTGTTAATCTACTGTTAACAGCTGTCAATTGACCAAAGTGCATGCAAAAAAAACACTGACAGCTGTTAACAGTAGATTAACAGCTTGTTAATGTACGAGAAACCGGGGGTTAAAAAAATAAAAAGCGTAATAAAACCATTTTTACTTTTGTACATTTAGGCCACTTATGTAGAAATAAAATAAGATATTTATTTTTATCAATTTTTTTTTATATTTAGCACTCTATTGGTGCTCATGAAGAAGTTAAATAATAAATTACCATAAATGCTCAGATGTAAATGAATTCATCATAGACCCCTATTCGTTGCTCTTGGGTGCAAAATATAATGTGTGAGCTTCCACCAGAAGAGAGTACCTCCTTTGCCCACCCGGTGAGTTTTATAAAACTTTACCAGCCTCGCTTATCACTGAACTCCACGCGCCAAGTTTACTTTCCGAAATTAATTTCATTTTACTAGGTGGTATCAAGATTTCAAAGGTATTTTTATCCTTGAAAGAACAACACTTTTCAACTCGAGGGTCGACTACAAGTTTTCAGAGGTTCGGGAACATTCTTTATTTGACCTAAATTGCCTAAAAGATCGAATCGATCATTACACTAATTAAGGCGTGTACACAGTTCCGTTTTATAGAGATATCGGACGGATAACAGAGCCTCGCTTTTGTTAGTGAATTATTATTATTTTTGTTAGTACAATGACAGAATCAGGCTCATAAGCCAACGGTGAATCAGCCATTGAAAAAAAAATGTCACGTGTGACATATTTTGTCATTCCATTGAAACTTAACCCTAGACACCTAACCTTCTCACATACCCTATAATACCTCTCCATTCACCAATTCGACGATCATTTTTTGAAGCGTTAAGTTTTAAATAAAACTTTTGTCTTTGTACTTTTATTGCATTGATGTTTCAGACATATTATATATTTGTTATAAAATAATTTATTGTTATTTATCACATACTCTTATTTATTTTTCTTTCTGTTTAAAATGGCACGCATTTCTACAGATCTACAGATTTTTTTATTAAAACAGAAATTTAAAAAAGTAGTTGTTCATTTTAACGGAAAACTTAAACTGTAGATATTAGAGAAAATAAAATACTTCTTTACGCCCACTCAGGACAATTTTTCTTTTTTTCTCAAACATGCTTGGAAATTTGAGTATTATTTCGACAACCTTCTTGGAGATAAATCGAAATTGCTGTACTGGCCAATTACACGCGAGCAGCGGCCGGAAAAAGTTCTATGAAAATTCATAACTGTCGTGTTTTGCGGCCAAATAAATTACATAGTTAGGTACTAAATTCATATCCTGTCGTGTTATTTAATAAAACATTTTTAAATAAAAACCGACTTCGAAACACTACAGCACTAAAAAGTTAGAAATAATTTTAACAATTAAAGGAATTAATACATGTAGGTAGACATGTATAAATACTTCTAATTGTTTAAATTATTTCTAACTTTTTAGTGTTTCGAAGTCGGTTTTTATTTTTTATTTAAAAATGTTTTATTTTAAATTTTTTAGTGAGGGAGCAGGAGAAAAATAAACAAGTCCCTTATAACCATAATTTAAACTACTTAATTCGTAGCTCTAAGATTTGATGTTCTAAATTTCCATCTCCGAAAGTCTTCACCAGAACATCACCAAATTAACTTGGGACTACTTTTACGCTATTTTATAAATACACCCAGAATGAAGCTATTTGTACAAATGTACGGCGGTCCCCAGTGCGAATCGAACCCACGACCTCTGTCTTGACTTTCACACAACGCATTGTCCTGCTCCCAAACTAGGATCCTGCTCCTAAGCCAGTCAAGGACACGACAAACATGGAAATACACCCTAACTGCGGCCATTTGTACAAATGTACGTCGGCTCCCAGAGGAAATCGACCCCATGACCTCCAGCATAGTAATCATACGTAATAAGACGAGGCAGTCAAAGTTTCAAATGAGAGCTAGGTTTTAAAACTATATTATACATATACATAAGAAGCCTATGTACGTCCCACTGTAGGCCACAGGCCTTAATCACCACGCGTGCCCACCGCGGATTGGCGATTTCAAGGGCTGAGGTATGTGAATAGCTCAGACACGCAGGTTTCTTCACGATATTTTCTTTCACCGTTAGCGAGTGGTATCGTGGGGGAGCGGGAGAAAAATATACGAGTCCCTTATAACCATAATTTACCCTACTTAAATCGTTCCTTTAAAATTTGACGTTCTCAATTTCCATTACCGAAAGTCTTCACCAGAACATCACCAAATTACCTTGGGACTACTTTTACGCTATTTTATGAAACGTACGGATTTTACTAACGAATGTGCCCCATTAGGCCTTATTTAATGCTGTCCATTGAAGAGTTCCGTTCTCCATCTCTGAAAGTCTTCATCAGATCTTCACCAAATAAAAATGGGACCAATGGTACGTTATATCTGTTCGAACAAAAAAAGTATTGTCGAAATCGGTTAATATTTGACGGACTTATCGAGGAACATAGCCAAAATATATATGTATATATACCTACGCGTCGAATTGATAACCTCCTCCTTTTTTGAAGGCGGTTAATAATGGAACGATCTTTTATTCCGAACAATGACAACCAAGGAGGTGACTTATTAGAGGTTTTATTTAAATTTCGAACTGGCTTGCGATAGAAAGCTGGATATATATACCTATTGAAAAAAAAAGAACACTTTAACGCGGCAAAAATTATTGTTGTTCGTTCGTGGTTCGTCTGATTTTGAAAGTTTATTGAATTTAACAGAATGAGTTCAAGAGATGAAAATGACTGCGATGAACTTATTTTAACACCACCTGAAATTCAAGAGGCGGCAAGAGCCGTAATAGGAAACTTGCTACCACCAAAATCGAAAGAAAAATATTTTTCAAATAAAAAGTTCTGCCTTAGTAACCAAATACCTAATCCCTTCCGCGCATTATTTGAGAAAAATCATATACAAGCCTTGGCCACAACTAGGCATTGATGGACTCACGTGGAAATGTGGGCCGAGGCGAAGCCGAGATGCCTTTTTTGCTGGCCGCTGCAGTAATGTAATATTTGTGTTCAACATAAATTGTGTACATATTTTTGTAAAATTTCGAAAAAATATAGTACTTGGCTGCCGGAATTCGTTGCCTCTCGCTAAACCGAGTCGAACAGCGAGTTGACGAGAGCCACCACGGTTATCCGCATAGGCACCAAAAATTACAACAATTTTTTTGTTGCGTATTCATCGAAACGACGACGACGCGCAATTGAAGTAGCAATTAAAATAAATCGACGCTGTCATTCCTCTTGTACCATAATACATTTACAGACTCGAGGCCACCCTATTCCGTCATACAAAACCGGCCAAGTGCGTGTCAGGCCACGGGCGTTGTAGGCTTCCGTAGAAGGAGGCATTTTTAAATGAGATTAGGATTATATTTTATTTTTATTATACCGGGTGGCATTTTATTCACATGCCAAACTTTGAGGGATCTTTCTACTCGTCAATACAAACAACTTTTACTATGGGGTCAAACAAATCAGAGCAAAAAATAAATCATCTGTTTTATACACTTGGTGCAGTACTGCTTCTATTTTATGTATGAAACAGCTCATTTATTTTTTGCTCTGATTCGTTTGGCCTCATAGTAAAAGTTGTTTATATTTATGAGTAAAAAGCCCCGTTAATGTTTGGCAGTTGACTAAAATGCCACCCGGTACACCTGCACAACCAATTTTTTCTTTTATAACTTTGTCAACTATTACTCGTTAACTTGTAAAGCCTTCTTAGCTTAGATAGTTTTTTTTTTAAGTTCATTGTAGGTATTTACTACCGCCTTAATTTTTTTTTACATTTCTACACTCAGCCGGGAGAAGGAAGGGGAAAGTCTTCTCTTCAGCCACTCATGCTTGACATTTTGATCATGAACCGCCATGCGGACTGCTCACAAACATACAAATTTCATCAAATAATAAAAATTACTGTTCAATAGTCCAATAGGAAACACACCAGTTCTAAACTTTTCTAAATCAAATAAATTCAGTCCAGGAAAGATCTATAAAAAAAAAATTATTTTACTCTGCTCATAGCGTAATTTCCAATAGTATTGTACTTGCAAAGTCAAGGTACAGTCTTTAAGTGACAATTATTCTTTATGGTAGTTTTTATGGCGTTCAACATTAGTGCGAGTTTCAATCAAACCCCAGAGCGGGTCGCCACCGCCTGAATAATTTCGATCAAATAATTACGAGTAACAATTATTCGTAATTATTTGACCAGATATTGAAACAACGTAAATTGGCGGTTTTGGGAAACAATTACAGCCAACATGCAGTACCAACGTGGCAGTAGCTAGACAGGGTGTATTAAAAAACGTTAATTTCCCGAAAAGCGGGAGTTCTACTCGTCAATACGAAAACCGTTTACTCTGAAGACACTTTCATAATCCTGTTCCACCAAGAATTTTTTTCAATATCGACCTATATCGCTATGGTTAAATACGTTCATATTGATGAATTATTAAATACGTTCCTGCCCTCCCTTTCAGAAAGATATAGGTAGCGATTCTGATACAACCTGTATACTGTGTCTAGTAGCTATATTAATTAACCTACATTGCATCTAGTTCACGACTGTGATTAGTTAATCAGCGCTTAAACTGCTTGTTAGTACACATCAGTAAAGTAACAATGCAAGGAGATATTTGCTCAATATGGTACAAGCTTAGAACGTCCGATACCAAAGGGAGACTAAGCATAAAACAAAAGTGCAGCTCACTGGAGTCGAAATCCAACGGTAATTTTTTCGTTAATTTCTGTCATTCTTTCTGCATCTTCCGCAATGAAACGTCGACCAGAATGAAAGTCGAATTCCGAATGAATTCACATCGAACAGTGTTGGACCGCTTCGTTCGATATCTTGCATTTGCCTTGAACAAACACGTTCACGTTGCACGTTCATTCGGATTCGATAGCGAGGAGACCAGGGTTACACTTCCACGTACCCACGTTACGGGTCGAACTCAGTAGGCCACTAATTTTTTAAATCAAAGAACACTCTGTAACTTACTTAGTAAGAAGCAAATAAATGAATAAAGTATTATTATTATTATACTAAGTGCATTAATTTAATTTATGACTTTGTTTTTTAGTGTAATTATCTAATTTAACAAAATTTTATTTAATTCAACTCTTATTATTAAAAAAAAATATAAGACTATGTTAACCCAAATATTTAATTCTATTCGAACGCGCCGTACCGAAAATAAACATAAAACATAAACATAACATATAAATGGTAGCAAAAGTTCGCTCCTCAAAAATGTCATAAAACGCGCTTAGAATCGCGTACAACAAACAAAAACAGACAGCAGCAGCGTTTCAGCAACGCGGTCTTTCTGTAGTTCAATCGATGTCATGTAACGTTTGAGTTGAAATGCTATGTGTATGCAAATTATGTAGCGCATATTGCTGGCGTGATATGCGATGCATGCAGTCAGATGTCATTGTGTATTTCCCCAAGGTAACTGAGTTTCACTGTTTGGTTTGTGAAGGTTTGGGTCAGTCTCTAGTCTCAATAGACAGAACCCTAAAAACACCGGTCTTACAGACTTATCCACAGCGGCGAACACCCAACTACGTATAACATGGTGAAATAAATTAACGCACAAAAAGGTCCTTAAAATACCAATTTTGAACTAAAGGCGAAATTCAGTTTGTATTTATTGTAGACATTAAAATTTTATTAAAAATATGAAATTAATTTATTTTCTTTGCTTCCGTTAACATAGTGCTGCATAAAGGCCCGGTAGAACTTAAGAGGGTTATTCCCCTCAACAATACAAACAACATTTGTTAAGGGATCAACTCTGAAGACGCGAAAAAAATATCAAGCCCCTGTTTCATAAAGCTGCAATTTGTAATAAATTTACATTTTTGCCCAGCTGACGAATCGTGAGACAAAAATGGTAGATGTAATTAGCCCAATTGTAGATTTACGAAACAGGACCCAGCTGTTTCATACATTCGTTAGAGCCGGTTTCGAAATATATTATGTGGAACAGCTGATATTGCGTAACCAAACCTTTCTGCAATACTCCGCATGAAGAAGCGATGTTAATAAAAATAACAATAGTGTACCTGTGAAGTGTGAGTGTTCCGGAACGTGTTGAACAGTGACAGTTTTAGTTGGTCTACCTTTTAAAAAGTCAACAGCAAGTCGGAGTACAAATAGCGCTGCTATGGTATGAAACAGCAGGTTGTAATGGCCTCTGTTACCGTACAGTGTCGGTCTCACGACAAGTGTAGTATTTGCTTTGCATTCTCGTATTTGCGTGGGCCTACTCTGTCAGGTGGTGCCCCGAACACTGATTGCAATGCGTGATCAGTTCCTTCGCGATTGTTGGTACAAAACGATTAAGGCACTAGCGCAATCTGGCTTTAACGTAAGCTGTCCCAAGTCTGGTATCCACTAGCCTCGGTTAGCTAAATTGCAAAAAGCCTGCTATATAATTGAGTATAAGAATTCGATGCGATTCGCGTATGTCGGCTCGACTCTCATATAATGAACGCCAGGTGCGCGCGATTCTATATCGCTGTATTGCTTTTAAATATAGATCGAAGTAATAGTTTGTTATACGCCGACGATCAGGTTTTGTTCGCATCGTCGGTTGAAGACCTGCAGACACAAGTAGCAGTAATGGATGAGGCGTTTAAAAGGAAAGGAATGAACATTAATGTGAGTAAGACAAAAGTAATGGTGTTCGAAAAAGATGATGAAATGACTGAGTGCAAGATAAGGATTAGAGGTGAAAGGGTAGAACAAGTTAAATAATTTGTCTATTTGGGGAGCCTCCTTTACCAGGGATGGAAAGTATGAAGGTGATATAGAAAGAAGAGTAAAAGCAGGAAATTGGTGCATTGCACTCCTTTGTGAGTGGCCAAAACATCTCCAAAATAGCTAGATTGGCTATCCATAATGGAGTGCTGGTCCCAACACTTATGTATGCTAGCGAGACTTGGGTATGGCAAAAGAAGCAAGAAAGTAGGATTAATGCAGTAGAAATGAGGTCCTTGAGAAGTATGTCTGGCGTTATTTTGAATGACAGGATACGCAATAGTGTGATTAGAGAACGTTGTGGACTGAAAGAGGAGGTAGTGACACGAATTGAGAAAGGAATGTTGCGTTGGTTTGGACATATGGAGAGGATGAAGGAAGAAAGATTGACAAAACAAATATATCGAGTGAATGTGGATGGAAGGGCCGGTAAAGGACGACCCAGACGGACATACTTTGACCAAATAGGGGATGTGTTAACAAAGGGCAAGATAAAAAGTACCCGAAATCGGCGTGCTTGAATGCAACGACTAATGAATGTTGAGGAAGCGAAAGTGATCTGTCAGGATCGTAGCAAGTGGCAGTCCCTGGTCTCTACCTATCCCTCAGGGATACAGGCGTTAGTTTATGTTATGTTATGTTATCGAAGTAATAATAACCGAACAAATTCAAATATTTCACACTTTTTAGTAGCTGAAGCGGTGGTGGCGCAGCCTTAGAATGCCATTCTCAAATTCGGAAGGTCGTGAGTTCGCATACCGGCATACAGTACCAGTGACTTTGTTTTCTATATATATATTTGGGAAGTTGCTGTAGTAATACCACTCGCCAGCGGAGAAGGAAAAGAACGTGAGGGAACCTCAGTGTCGGTGGTTCACAAGCCTCGGCGCTTGAAATTACGAATCCGCGGTGGGTACGCGTCATAATTAACCCATAGTCTTTCTCAGAGAAAAGGTCTGTGCCCTGCAGTGGGACATATATAAACTACTAAATACAGAGTGTTACTTCATTACGCCATTATTTTACTAAAAAATAAAAGTCTTTCTTATTAAAAAGAACAACTTTAATACAGGGAAAAGTATTTAACGGAAATAAACTATTTTCTATATTAAATTTATCACCTATATGGCACCAAAAGCGACCTCCCACTTTTTATGACTGTACACAGTCTACGAGTAAACAATTAAACAACATGAAGACCTGAAGGTCTTCTACTTTCATCCCTCACCACCTTCCCAGTGGCAAAAAATCTGCTATGCGACAGAGTGAGAGGAGCACACTCTCTTCTCTGCTCTTACAGTCCGATCGTCACACAAATCTCGAGTAGACACCGTCGAATGGTCAACTAATTTTTGAGAAATTCCCGGAGCAAATATTCCTGTACTGGTTGGAAATACTCCTGACAGAATGTTCGGTGCATTTTGCTGCCTCATTTCAAAAACGGCTTACAGAATTGTTGGGTAGATGATGCGATGTTTTATTTTTTACCCATCTACGGTAAAACCATAAGGAAGGTTATTATTTTAGGAATCTATGTATGTATGTATGTAATATGTATATGCATTTGTATTTACGGATGTTTCACAATAGCCTCTAAATTATTTATCCGATTTTGATGAATGAAACGTCAATCGGCAGGGAACAGACCTATGCCCAACAGTGGAAAAGAAAAAGGCCTTGGAACAGATAAATGGAAACGATGAATGAACACTTTAAATCAAAACTTCGAAATGGCAACCACATACATTGACTGTCGTTCTCTGAAACTAGATACGAGTATATCCAACTTGCAGAAGTATCAAGTGTAAAATATATTATATATACAGGACATAATTCACGAAATTTCACGTAACATAATATTCGCAAGTCAATTAGATCTTCTCAGACGACGAAGTAGAAACATACCAAGATCTGGAGCTACCTGTATTTATACGAATATTTAGTTTTTTTTGTTTTTATTCTGGAAAGTTTTTTTATGTAGCGTATATACGTCCCACTGCAGGACACAGACCTTCTCTCAGAGAGAGAGAGAGAGAGAAGTACGGGCTTAATCACCACGTGTGCTCACCGCGGATTGGCAATTTCAAGCGCTGAGGTGTGTGGACACCTTAGACACTCAGGTTTCCTCACGATGTTTTCCTACACCGTTAGTAAGTTGTATTGCTACTACAACTTCACAAATGTATGTAACATAGAAAACAAAATCAATGGTACCTACATGCCGGCATTCAAACCCACGACCTCCCGAATGAGAAGCTGGTGTTCTACCGCTCCGCTACCACCGCGTGTATTGTGGAAGGGTTGAAATTTCATTAAAAACCAAAGACCCGAAGACTGCGGCAACATCACGTGACGCTTACGCGCATACACAACTTGATGTGGTAACGAAGATTACGATCATATGAATAAAAAAAACACGATACCTCTAAAACACTCCTCAGAGGCAGTTTATCGATGGTCACGTATTTCCTTTAACCATAGACTATTTCCATGTATCTACTCTCTCCCTGAGAGGAAACCTGTGCCCTACAGTGGGACGTATATAGGCTGCTTATGTTATGTTATGTTATAGACTATTTAAACTGCAGCTAACGAGCGGGCCACATAGAAAGGACGTTGCATATGGAAGGGACGTTTAGAGTCGCAGACCAGTCTCTTTACCGTACTTAAATGTTTTATGCTACCACCAATTTACTCACTCATCATCATCGTCATCAGCCATTTGACGCCCACTGCAGGACACAGGCCTCCTTCGTGGTTTGCATAACCATGAGGGGTTTTACTATAATCGCCACACTTGGCAGGCGGGTTGGCGATCGCGGTTGGAATCTCAGGAAGACGCAGCTGTCCGTCTCTTCTCTTGGTAATTGATTTCCTTAGTCGCCTTCTACGACATCCACGGAAGTAAATGGAGTGACGCTATTCTTAATCCGGCACCACACGGAATTTACTCACTCACTTAAATTCAATTAATTATAACTATACTGACGGTCCCGGCGAACTTCGTACCGCCACAGAATCCGTTTATACGACTCTTGCACAACGCTATCTACTTTTAAAACACAACGTTCGCTTGCACAACTCCATCTATTTTAAACTTAAAATAAATATTATCCCGCGGGAACGCATTGCCGGGATATCAAGTACGCTTTGTCTCAATTCAGGTCTTTGTCTATCTGTTTCATGTAAATGCGTTCGGCCGTTCTTGCGTTATTGAGCAACAAACATCCAAACCTCCAAACACCCAAACATCCAAACATCTTCACAAACTTTCACATTTATAATATTAGTAGGAAGTAGAATTTTAGAATTTATAGCTATGAGTTTTCAGATTACTAAGAAATAAGACCTTTTAAATTGTTTCGTTGGGTTGGAATATGATTTCTTACAAATGAGGGTAATTGTGAACCTACCCACCACGTTTTGTAATAATTAATCAACGCGGACGAGGACGCTTTCATAGCCAGTCAAAACAAGGAAGTTTCCCCCAGTAAATCAATGGTCTAAAGCCCTTCTCTAAAGGGTTACCTCTGAAATGCACAATTACTAAAATTCGTCAATTAATAGAGTTTAATTGTCATTTACAACTTTTGCTCCACAATGAATATTATACATTTTTTTACTTTTAAATGTACATGGTAACATGTTTTTGTAAGTAGATGATCTTCAAACCATTCGCGTTACGTAAATAGAATAGCCTTTCTTATGTAGGACAATGTTTAAGGTTAATTAACGGTAAGGCACCTAAAGTGTGTATTTGATGGCGCAAGTGGTGGAAGTCGGAGGTGGTTCAAGTCGGGCTCAGTATTGATATGTTAGTGTTGTGTAATGCAATAAAACTAATTTAAGATATGAAGACACGACATCAAGACAAACCAGTTATGGTTTTAGGAGGTCCGAATCCATTTAACCTGTACCTATATTATATAAGCAGCCTATATACGTCCCACTGTAAGGCACAGGCCTTCTCTCAAAGAGAGAGTATGGGCTTAATCACCACGCGTGCCCACCGCTGCCCATTTCAAGCGCTGAAGTATGTAAATAGACACCCAGGTTTCCTCACGATGTTTTCCTTCACCGTTAGCGAAGTGCATTATGTGAACCTAAATAAAAAAATAAAATAAAATAAAAAATGTAAATCTAATATTTCGAAAAATATCAATCCATACACAAAAGCATAAAACAATTAGTGTTCTTGTAAAACACAAACACAAATTGACGTGGTTCGTGAATTGCTTATACATTTTAGGTAACCCTGTTCATACAGGGTCAATAGTCAAGGTACCTGTACAGATGAAAGCAAACAACTTTATACTTACGGTATTGTTTCTATTAAAGAGAAAGAAAATTCCCGGGACTGAAACTAAAGTTAATTGGTAACTTGAACGTACCTACTGTAAAACAATATCCAGTCGAATTTTATTACTAAGTTCATGTCAAGTTCAAATTAATTCACGGTTACAACAATGAATATGCCAACAAAGCTCCTTTTGAAGCTTGTAAATTGTATAATAAATAATTAAAAGCTAGTTAATAACATGAATTTCTGTAACTGATGTACTATGATACCTGGGAGACATGACTACATAACTTAAGACTGTGGTTTCAACAGAGTACCAGTTCCTTGATTGTTTTGGCAGCCGCTAAAAGCAAGATAGCCGAATAGGTTGCCAACCTACGATAGGAGACGGCACATAAAGAAGAAGAAGATGTACTATGAACAAATTAACATAAAATACAACTATGTATGGCCTACAAATTTATGATAAGTATATAAGTGAATTTAGCCTTAATGGTAATAACTATTTTGAAGAATTATTATTACATGTAACGAGTGGTGAAATGGTAAGTAACAGTAGGAATACTGACTGTAATGAGAGTAATGTTTTTTGTACAATTTGTTCGAAGATCTAATATAATATGAACTAATAAAAATATGAGGTACAATACAACTGCTTGTAGCCTCCAAGATAGACAATACAGAAAAATAGAAAGATAGACAAAATGTTCTTTATTGTACACAGAAATTATATTAACAGAAATTTAATAAATCTAAGTACAATGTATCCCACGTATCTTCTCTGGTTCGGGCATGGCTTGGACATCATTCTGTTACATTCAAATACCGTACCAAACCCACGGTCATAAAGTGATTATTTGAACACACTCGGCCTTTCGTCGCACGTTCTATAGCACGCCATTTCGGCGCCCGCGCCCGCTTGCAGTCAGGTCAGTTCGCTGTCAGTTCCTTCGCTCCACGCCTTTTAATAGTCATACCCGTGCCTGCGCCATGTCCGCGCCAGACTCCGCGTCTTAGTATAATATAAAAAGAAAACTTCGCGTCATTGAAATGTTTTATAGACGCTCCATCTTGAGAGCTATGTAACGACGTAGGTAAACAAAATCTAGTAGAGAAATAATAAAGCGAGTCATGTAATGTAAAGCCCACACAACACAGCCCATCTTCTTTGAGGGGTTAAAATGATACGAAAATAATGCTCTATTTGCGAGAGATACTCTCTCATTTTTCATGCCTTGTTATATTAGAAAGGAAACGGCCAATGTTCCGGGAAGACGGCACAATGAAATTTTCATTCTTTGCGCGAGAAATTGTGTTTTTAGTTTGTCGCTTGGTAGCCCGACATAGAGATAAAGATAGAAAGAGCAAGTAGATCATGCGTGACGTTCGTTCATGCAGTTTCTGCTCTACTATAAGTGATTTCGTTTGTATTAGAGTAGAAACAGTCGATTTCAGAAAGCACTGATTTTATTTGTAGTAGGGTTGCAAAGTTAATACAAAAACCGGTCAAGTGCGTGTTGAGCCACGCGCATTTTTGGATTACATATTTAGTCGTAAAAATATACGACGGGAAGTGGTTTTAAGTTAGTATTAGGATTTTATTATTTTACATAACTACCTGCTTTACACAACTAACAACCCAAAGTAATTTTCAATGGAATTTGTACGAAGTTTTCCTTTTACAAATTGGTTAACTGTTACTATTTGACTTGTAATGCCTACCAACCCATTTTTTCATATATAGTATTTCTTTTAATTTCAGGATTTGTGCTAGTGCCCTGAATCTTTCACGTTTCTAAGATCAACCGTTTAGCCAGGAGAGGAGGGTAATAAAAATTTGTGCCTTAAAACTTTATATTTCGCAAACGGATTTTAGAATATTTTTGAGCGACTAATCCGAAGACATCCCTTACTACGGTGTAGTGGAGAATTTTTTTTTTTTAGTTTTTATTCTACCGTCTGTTGGCGTGATTAAAATGTACTTGTCGCCTCTATCCTGCGGACAGACAGATGGACAGGCATGGCGAAACTATAAGGGTTCCTTGTTAAAGAACCCGAAAAAGTGTTTGCATGCAGCGAATAATGAATGTTGTTGAAGCGAAAGAGGTTTGTCCGAGTCGTGGCAAGCGGCATGCCATCGTCTCTGCCTATCCCTTCGGGACAGAGGCGTGTGTTTCCGTAGGTTTAAAAAAAATTGGATGTGGTTTTTTTATTAATACTGAAGAAATGGCTTACAAATTTTGCGTTATATTTGAATAACACATTACACAATCGCACCAAGTTTAACACTTGTGCATATTTTTACGCCGTTTTTACAATAGAATCACCTAATCATGACACCAACGAAATGTAGGTCAAGAACTTTTGCTATTTGGCTTGAATAATCGAGGAAATGCACGCTATCAGAGTAGTACAAATATCCAGTAAGTTTATCTAGCTACTTTCAAGTGGATACTGTAAAACTGTGGGTGAGTAACTCTACTGCTGATTTCTGAATTGAGAACTTCATGAAGTAAATACTTAGTACTTAATACTTAATTCAAATACTATAATCTTTTTTTATTGCCTTATAAAATTGAGAGAAAGAGAGAGGGTGGTTGCCAGGCCTTTATGTATGCCAAACTTTACGGGAAGTATAAGACATGCTTGTTAGAAATGAACATCAGTCACTCCAATTACTAGACCATTACATAATATCTAACTAGGCCTAAATAAAAAAAAGTTTGGTGAAGTGACCACTCAGATGCTGCAGAGCCTAAGGAAATTTTTTAAACGAGTAGGTTTGGCCAGTGCCAGCACCATCGCTTCACCTAACTCGGCCTGATTCACACAAAATACACGGTGAATACGTGTAAAGCTAACCAATCTACGACTGTTTTCCGCAGAAAGTGATAGGCAGAACTCCGCACGTACCTATATAAATCTGTGACACTTTTCATAGAGTGACTCATTTTCTACGAGTGACTTCAAGGAAGATTAGATTAGTGGTGGCGCCAAGCTACGATCCTTGAAATTATATTAGTGGACTGTATGCGGTTTTATTAAATTTTTGTTTATGTGTCTCGCAAAGAAAACGGAGCAGAAGGGAAGGTGAAGGACTCGTGCACATACCTCAAGTTCTCAGCGGCGATAGCCTGAAACGGGCAGCGAAGGTCCTGCGGTTTAGCGGTCCAGTTGGTGTACTTGATCACAAGGGGGCCCCCTGCAGCAGTCTCTTTGAAGGTCACACGCGATATATGTAGCTTGATGTCGCCACCAGAAATTAGCAGGAAAAAAAATGCAAGGACGTGCGTCCAGCAGCGGTGCGGCGAGAGAAGCAAAAAAAAAAGAAACTAGAAAATTCGACGGCTTCGATTTACTCCGCCGTCGTTCGTGTGCGCGAGCGAGAAGGTGACACTCTGTTCGGCTTTCTTGCCTCTTGCTCGTGGCTATAATAAAATGTGCACGAAGGAAAGGGATGGGAGATGGGAACTGCGAGAAAATATGGTCAAAAATTATAATTTACGCGGTTGCCGATAGATGGTTTTACTGGTTAAAAAAAAACGCAATAGTTGGCGTCACCAATTAGATAAGATTAAAACTCTTTATTGCATACCATTTATATTATAAGTACATCATCCTCGCCATCATTATCCATTTGACGCTCACTGCAGGACATAGGCCTCCCTCATGGTTTTTCAAGCTTCGCGGCTTCGCGGTCTTGTGCCACCCGCATCCAGCGAATTCCTGCTACCGTAACCAGGTCGTCAGACCGTCTGGTCCCCACCAGATGGTCTGACGACTTGGTTACGGTCAGCATTGAGCGAGTCAGCATTAAAAGTAAGTACATGAAATTTCTTAAATATCTAAGTTACATAGTACTGTTTTCACTTAACTTTGCCATCAGCGGACAACGTTCCCTTTGCTATAAGACAACACTTTAGGGTAGGTTGCGATCAAAAGATTTAATACACAATTCATGACCGCTTTCCGCAAAAAGTAAATTAATAAAACCAAAAAGTTTCTAAGAAGATTTACTGTGTTAATTTTACTACGGCGTCAGTAAACAAAGTTCCTTCGCGATAAGGCGACACGTCAGGCTTAGGTTTTCCGACCTAATGAGGCGTGTTTATATTGCAAACACAATTCGTCACGCCTGACGTATAACCCAGCAGCGGTCTTCGATTCTGGAATATACGAGGTACTAACCAGCTCGCTTAGCAAGGATAAAGCTCGGTACCTACAACATAATGATCGGCGGTGAGATTTTTTTTTTGCATGACAAGAACGTGTAAATGAAATAAAAAAAGTGTGAATTATCGCCTTTGAAGTAATTAATAGTGAACTCACTATATTTGCGGATTACAGTGTATCAATAAACGAGAGGAATTGGTTTAAGGGAAACATAAATTTTTTTAATCCCTAAAATTCTCGCTATGTGAGACCTACATTCGCCCTCTCTACCACGAAAACTACTACAGGGACAATTTACTTTAGAATTGTTCTTGTAGTAATTTGGCAGAGAGAGAGGGCGGTTTCTAACGTGAGAGTATGAGTTTATTTGATAAGATTTTCCCATCTCAAAATTATCATTCTGGGGCTATGTTTGATTCGTTTTTAATACCCATATATGACTAATAGTACTATTATTTCGATTATTCAGAACTGTCCGTGGACATGGAGGTTATACCTGGAATCTCGAATATTTGTGACTTTGCATTGAGAATCTGCTCCTCTAGATACGGCGCAATAAAAAGTGACATAATGTTAAATAAATTCTACGTTAGCATGAGAAAGTTAAGTGATTGATTTGGATTAGAAACGAGTAAAGTCAGTTAATAAGTCGATGTTACTTCACGTAGGTTCAGACCTTCATTGATTGAGTGCCCGGGAGTGACTCTGACAGTATGTGACTCAGGACTAATTGACATTATCGAGGGCCGGGCTTCAACCAATAATGTACTCGGTGCCTTCTACTGAGGGCACCTAAAAGCTGGCCAACCTTTACATTTTGAATTTTAGACCTAATGTGCATAGAGTTGAATTTGGTTTTCAGTGAGATCGATGTGTTGATGTGTCTAGTACCTAGGCATGACAATAAGAGCTTGGCAGGTACAATGGAATTAATTTATGACCGATCACATTTAATATGTTCTGGTAAACTGTGCTGCAGGTATTGATTATATTGTATTAATATTTAGAGTAGAGCAACTGAATTAGAAAACGAAAACATCAGAAATTTCTTATTGTATGAATAATAATAACTTTATTTCTGTAGATTTTTTAATTCAATTAAAAAAACACATATTAAATAAAATTTATTGAGACTCTTCTGAACCTCAGCTTCGTGCTAGGTTGTGCAGTGGATGAACCGATGCTTCTCATGCATGAGGTTGTGGGTTTGAATCCTGGAGAGACATTTTACAACTTATATTCATTTGCTAATTTGTAATTGTAATTCCACTATCTAACTATAAAAGAAAACATTACGAAACATGAATTTTACGGGGTCTTCGTTGTTTACTTTAGCGCTTCAAATCACTAATCTGCAGTGGGCACTCGAGGTGACTAAGCCCACACAATACTCTCTCTGAGAAGGCTATGCTAATTAAAATCCGGCTTAATTCTGAATGGAGTTTAGCGTATCAAATGGGAGCGCGTCCCATACCAACAACTGAATTTTTAATCATCCAAATTGAAAATTCAAAATGGTTAGTGAAAATAACAAGACACGTGTTTTACCTGTCTGCGACAGAGCCCGGAGGGTGGTGTGTTTGGATCGTACCTATATTTGTATGTATGCATGTAGAGCCATTAAAATATAACCCTTAAAAATATTAATCTACATCTACTTTCTTTAATTTTGTAATGTAGCCGTGTTGCGTAAAAAGCTTGCCGTATAAAATGTATTCTGTGCACACTAAGAAAGTCCCCAAGATACAGGCCTCGCGTAGTTTGTGGACTGCCGTTAAACCGTGTATTATATATGCACCTATCCACCTCGTTTGTGAAAAAAAAATTATTATGTAACAACTGCTGCCATAACTGAGTTAATTCAATAGATCTTATTTTACTTTTACTTTTTTTTTACTACATCTACACTAATATTATAAATAAAATGTTTGTAACTTTATATAAGTTTGTATGTAACGGGTAATCTCCAAAAGTACTTAACCAATTTCAAAAATTCTTTCACCAGTATTTAGAATGGATCTTCAGGGTGGACATAGGCTATGGACTAATCCGTTTACTACGCGAACGTTGTCACGGGCACTGCCAAAAGGCGTTTTATTTTCATTATAGGAAACTTTCTATAAAGAAAATAAAACCACTTTTGGTTAAATATGAGATACCTCAAAGGTGATCCCATATGGTCAAGATCAGTTGTGGGATTGAAAACTACAGCTCAGGAGCCAGAGACGTCTGAAGCGGGACGCGCGGAGGAGCGCGACGAGAACCTGCTCCCATTCCTGCGCAGCCGCCGCAGTGGAGCCATAGATAAAAAAAATATTTCAGCAAAGAATGTGCAACCTCGATGCGCTTCCACGCAGCACTTGTGTCGCGCTGTCCAAAATCTAGTGCTACGAACATTTCGCAATCTCGACTTTCCGAACTATCCTATCAGTGCAGTAACAAGATTTCTCAAAAAATTTTTTTATTTACAACTATACTTAAAAATTATACCTGTACTTACTTATACTTATACCAAAAGGGGGCCTATGTCCTGCAGTGGGCGTCAAATGGCTGATGATGATGATACTTAATGGTCTTAATAGTAGATATTTTTAGTACTAATTATTAAATACCCGAATTTCAGCGTGTATAGGTGGTAATATCATAAATAAGACACGCGGTCCACCACGTAATCAAAATCTATAACGGAAAAGCTAGTAAGCTAAGTAATAAGTATTTAGTATCATAAATAATGCAACTAGAAAGTTATATAACTTGACAAATCAACTGATTTTTAAAGTGAAACATAAATGTGTACATACAATAAAATAAAAAAAAACTTAAATATAACATACACATAAGTAGCCCATATATGAACCTCTGCAAGGCGTAGGTTCTCTCTGGTTCTCTCGCGTAGCGAAGCGATAGAACGCGCATGCTTCTCACTCGGGAGGTCATGGGTACGAATCCCGGCATGTATCAATGACATTGTTTTCTACGTTACGTACATTTGTGAAGTTATAGTAGCAATACCACGCGCTAACCTTGAAGGAAAACATCGTGAGCAAACCTGAGTGTCTGAGGTGTTCACATACCCTCTCTCTGAGAGAAGGTCTGTGGCCTGCAGTGGGACGTATATAGGGTGAATACAACAATAAAAAAAAACTAAACCAAAACAACCTCTTCACGTAAATGAAATTTTGAAATATAATATTATTTATTTTCTTCGCATTCAGCACATAGCTTGATGACGAAATAGCTTGGTGATGTAGAGTCCAATCCGTCCCCAAATCATCAAATTAAATGTAACCTCTGACTGAGGCTCGACTTTCGCAAGTTTTTGCAAACTTCGATTGAGCTCGGACGTAGTAGTGCACAAACCAATTGCAATAGAACGTCCAATTTACAAATCATCATCATCATCATCAACCCATTATGTCCCCACCGAGGGGCACGGGTCTCTTCCCTGAGGAAGGTATAGGCCATACTCCACCACGGGGGCCAAGTCCGGATTGGTGAAGGCTTGTAGACTAGTGGCTCGTCTACTGTCAGAAGTTGTCAAGCCGCCCTAAGGCCTCTGACTTGGCTTAACGACTGCCATCTATCGACGGCAGCCGGCACCAACAGCTTAACGTGCCTTGCGAAGCACGGAACCGCTCGGAAAAGTGCCACTAGCGTTAGGCATAGACGGCGACCCATCCATGCACTGAACGCGCCCTGTGTTGCTTAACCTTCGTGATCGTTTAAGATCACTCAGGCAGCCGGGGCTACGAGCGATACAGCGATATCGATATCGATAACGATAGCGATATTTACAAATACAAATGGTTTATTGATACAAAAAATATGTTCATACTGTTACCTCTTAAGGTACTCTGTACCTATACACAGGTATAGGTACAGAGGCTTATGTAAGTACCTGTGTATAGGTACAGAGGCTTATGTAAGTACCTATAAAACAATAACGTCAATAGAATCAACCTTTCATAATAACAGTTGGTGTAAACCTTACAGTATAACTAATAATTTAATAACTAACTTCTCAGGACCATGTTCCATGAAAATTTCGACTGGTTCCCTGTTGTTGTTCCAAAGATCCCTTTAAATGTGAGACAGACAGACACACTGACACACTTCATAGGCATAGTAAAAGGGTTTTTGCGCCCCGTTTGCACCCCCTCTGGTACGGAACCCTAAAAATTAGTTGAGGAAAACTAAACTGATCCTCTAGAGGATACAAGTGGATACTGTCTATTACACAATGTATATCTTTATTTCTCCTGTTATTTATATCTATGATTGGGTGGTTCAGGAAAATCTTATCTATTATTCCAGCGCGAATATTCATGTAAGGCATAATCATAGGCAGCCTATATACGTCCCACTGTAGGGCACATGCCTTCTCTCAGAGAGAGAGTATGGGCTTAATCACCACGCGTGCCCATCGCGGATTGGCGATTTCAAGCGCTGAGGCATGTGAATAGCTCAGACACCCAGGTTTCCTCACGATGTTTTACAAATACAAATACGATGTTTTCCTTCACCGTTGGCGAGTGGTATTGCTACTATAACTTCACAAACGTACATAACTTAGAAAACAAAGTCATAGGTACATGCCCGCGCTGGAAATCGAACCTGGGTCTCCCGCTTCCGAGTCCAATGTTCTACCCACTAGGCTACCACCGTAGGGCATAAGCTTGCCCAATGCACGCTACATCTTTCCGTTCTCGACCATCTTCATCCAGCCATTACCAACCAACAACTTGCCTGACATCGTCGGTCCAGTGAGCTGGTGGACGTCGTACGCTGCGTTTGGTAATATTTCGCAAACAGATCTAAATTACAAGTCACTATTTTATATAGAGCATTCTATTCTACCAGCATGGGTAATAATATCGCGTGGGCGAAATCACTGCTGTTGCGGAGTCTTCCCACAGACTACGGAGCAACTCTATGTGTTTTCCGTGTGCTAGTCCAAATAAACTCGAGAAGACTTGCTGGCCGAGTTCTGGGCCAATGAAATCTAACTGGTTTGGTTACCGACACGATAAGAAAATGGGTTATAACATGACACGACTAGCACGTTCTAAATCTTAAAAGCGCGTCTTTCCTCTTTATTTATTGTCAAATTCTGACGTATTTGCGCCACAAAACGCGTGACTCACACTTTCATAGTACCTATACTGTTATGAGTTTAAGCGGACGACAAGCTGCACCGACGGGAGACGGCGTGGTGAGATAAGATAATAGAATAGCGGTTTAATACAACCGCGAAAATGTCTCAAGGGATGAAATTTAGAACGGAGATAGACCATGGCCTTGATTAAGGGGTAAGGGCACTTCACATTCTAATCCAACGCGTTCGTAGCCGCGGGCAAAGCTAGTCAGAACTAAATATGGGATTATATTAGCATACTCATATTATTATAATATTTAAAGCGATAGATGCATTTTTAAATTAAACACGTGGCAAACTAGCTCTATACTTGCATTCAACTAGCCAATTTATAGACATTTCAGCTAACACTTTAAGCAATGCAAACTTGGACTCAAAGAGCAATTGTAATTTTCATTTCAAACGGCGGCAAAAAAGACTTTATGCCTTACGTTAGACTTAACATTATTGTATGCCATGACATGCTAGGCATCAGGATAATAGACCAAGTACCAAATGTCGTAATAAGAAGTCGAACAAAAGGGCACTTAGCTAAGCAAACTAAAGTACTACTTATAGGTGGAAGGTAGGAAGCTAAATGGTACCCAAAACCAGCTTGGATGCATGCAACGAATAATGGATGTTGATGAAGCGAGGGTGTGTCAAGATCGTGGCAATCGGTAAACCCTGGTCCCTGACCTAACCCTCAGGGATATAGACGTGAGTTCATGTTATGTAAAGTAATGTAAATGGGAACCTCGAAACGGGAAACGGCCAGTCGGCAGACTACCAGCTAATTGGTCCGACGATAATGCATTGTTGCCAACAAACAGTGGTCAGACAAGACCGTGAAAAGTGGCGTGAACGTGAAGAGGGCCATACTCAAAGGAAAAACGGAACCCTTATAGGATCACTTTGTTGTCCGTCTGTCCGTCCGTCCGGTGTCTGTCTGTCCGTCCGTCTGTTTGTCAAGACCCTGTCGAGATAGATCTCGAACACGCGTGAAGGTATCGCGTTGAAATAAAAACCATATACTCAAGTCTACAGTTCCCTGAAGCTGTAAGAAAATATTTTTTTTATAAAAAAGTATATTTCGACACTCTCAAGGGAATAAAAATTTATAGGGTCCTTTTCGTTGACCCAGAACTACTAAATTTGGTAAGTAATATTATCTTTTACTACAAGTAGAGAAAAAAATCCGAAAACTATACATTTTTAATTAAATCATAAAAAAAATTGTCTGGAGTTCGGGAAAAGCTCGGTACATACAAATTTGTACGGAACCCTCAGTGGCCTAGTCCGTCTCGCATTTGTCCAGTATTTATACTTGATGATTTTAGAAGATTCTATAAGACGACGAGATTGACAGACGGAGGTTAGCGAGATGGAAAAAAGGTCTGAATTGATGTGTAAAGTCAGATTGTGTGCATCTTCGAGTAGGTACTTGTTATATACAAGCAGTTTCTAACCAATGGGCCTTAGCAAATCTTCGGTTTTTTCTTGTTAGTCAGTGAAAAGAAGTCGAGAACTTTGACTTCCCCGGCCTTTGCAAAGCTCCGAGTTATTATTGTCTAAGAAAAAAGTTGTAATAAACGTAGGGTTCGCTTCTGGAGAAAAAAGTCAATGGCGAACTTGAATTAAATAAGTAAACTATTCTGGAGGAGTTCTCGTAGACTCGTCATTGCTATTTTAAGACCTGGTGTCTTGTCAATGCAGCATTCTCCACGCAGTCGACACAAGGCTTTCTTTCTTTGGGAGTTCTGTTAGGGAGTTAGGAGTTCTTTGCATCTTTTTTAGTCTCATCTAAGATTTCAAAGTCGCATTTGAATATAGAGTGATGCTAAGCGGCCAATGGGAAAAAACATAATATTTATTTTAGCCTTTATACGTCCCACTGCGTGGCACAGGCCTTCTCTCAGAGATAAAGTATAGGCTTAATCACCACGCGTGCCCACCGCAGATTGGCAATTTTAAGCGCTGAGTTGTACGAACACACTACACCCAGGTTTCCTCACAATATTTTCCTTCACCGTTAGCGAGTGGTATTGCTACTAAAACTTCACATCATCAGCCATTTGACGCCCACTGCAGGACATAGGCCTTCTTCGTGGTTTTCATAACCATGAAGGGTTTTGCCATAATCGCCACGCTTGGCAGGCGGGTTGGCGATGGCAGTATGCGGTTGGAATCTCAGGAAGACGCTGCTGCCCGTCTTCTGGTAATTGATTTCCTTAGTCGCTTTCTACGACATCCACGGAAGGTAATGGAGTGACGTTATTCTTAATCCGGCGCCACACGGAACTCCACAAATTTACGTAACTTAGAAAACAAAGTACACGCGGGGATTCGAACCTAAGTCGTCCCGAATGAGAAGCCGGCGTTCTACCGCTCCGCTACCACCGCTCTGCCACTCTTATTTATCTACTTTTATAATCTTATCCGCAAAAAGTGAACATTGTAAATCTTAATAGTGGTAATAGCTATTTTTAGAACCTACAGCATAGAACCTAGCTTAACTTAACTTTAGCGGAAACCGATTAAAGTCCCCACAGGCACAATCGTGGATAGGGCCATTACTAAAAAAGTTTTGACGCAAAATACTGTTCTGCCCTTCACGCCATTCCTCAACGGAAAAGCGTCCATAACGGTAGGATTACAAAGTTTTTTTTGCCTTTTGTTCTAGAAGGGCTTAAAGTCCTGATCAATCAAAGTCACTTAGTAGAGTGACTTTGGTTGATCAGCTATCTGCTAGTATCATCATTAAGTGGCGTTATTATAACTAGTCACTTGTAAACTTCATCGTAAAATATAGAATTTTGTACTTCTTTAACACGCTCATTGCGGAAGGTCGATTTAGTTACTTGCAGTACGGTGCGGCGTGAGGTTCAATCTGCCTCGTTTGGGTCTTTCACTTCGGTGCGGCGCGTGGTCAATTGTGCCTCGTGTACCTTAGTGACTTCAAACACGTTTAAAATTATGAAATTAACTCCAACTCTAAAATGGACTACATGTAGCTATAGCTAATAGTACAGGCTTTTTGTACGTACCCTCGCCCAAGAATCTTACGAAATTTGAATGAAATATATGAAAAAAACCACTAAGAGGCGCTTTAAACCTCGTGTTGTCCTGTGAGAAACCAAAATGCGAGGTAGTTTGCGCCTCGTTGACGCACTATGTTTAAACATATCGATAAAAACGTAGTGATGGGAAATGAAGAAGAAAAATTGCATCGACATTTTATTTTAGAAATAGGTACATTAATGTTTTTCATTAAAACAATTTAAACAAAGAGCTTTGGCGAATTTTTCACAATAACCTTTAACCTTCTTCACTTTTTTGTCTGCTTCCTTGCTTGAAAGTCTCTGCCTTACATTTTTATAACAGCCGGTGCATCGTCGTTTTTCAATCAGTTTTTCAATTACAGCTTCAATAAATTCTTTTTTGGCATCTTTGATTTAGTTTTCATATTATACAAAACCCAAGTGTTAACTATAGCAGTTCCGAAAATCAACTCTACCATAACCTTTCGATACCATTTTAGTCCTCTTTTTAGAGAACTATAATAGGACGACATTTGGTCACATTTGGTAGTTTGACAAATCAAGTATTTGGTACCTTCCGTTGTCCTCTTCTTGTGGGCTGCAGTAGCTGGACGATGATGCAACAGTAGTGAGCTCTTGATATGTGCGACCGAAACTAGGGCTGGTTGATATATTACTCAGTTTAGAAGTATTGGTCTCAACGCGCTGCAACACTTTTTCGTACAGAGACTGACTTTGGATTTCAATGACAGATTTATCTCAGTTAGAAAACGACAGCTCAAGAATACGCCGAGATCTTTTTCTATTTCTTGCTTTTGATACTTCCATTATGCAAAACACAATGATAATTACGGAATACCGAACGACACTAAAAAAAAAATATCGATTAACCTCGGGCGAGGTCTCTACGAGGCTCAATGCGCCTCGTCTTGCACGGAACGCAAAATTTTACTACTCTGTCGCACCGAGGCGTTATATGCCTCGTGCTATGTGATTGGTCTTAATAGGTATTAAGGGATATAATCAAAATGCCTAGTTAGATGGTCTCTTTTGTTTACAAAAAAAAGTAATAAAAACTCCAATTGCAAGAAAGAGAAAGAACTGTTTTTTCACCTCCGCACTGAGTGCAAACGGCAAACGAGGTATATAATGCCTCGCTTCGCGTTGAGCGTGTTAAGAGATTTAACAGTTTCACTTGGTCGATTCTCAAAGACGATTAGTACGAGAAAGCTGAAATTTGGCATAGACATACATAGTAATCACGCTGAAAAACCCTAGAATAAAATCTAAAATAAAAGGGTTTTTTAGGGTACGCCCCCCCCCCTCAACCTAAGTTAGGGATGCCATTTTTTCTTGCTTACACCATAGTGTGCGGTATCGTTGGATTGGTCGTTTCAAAATATTGTAGATATAGGAATATTTAGGGTTTTGTTTGCGAAATATTAACATTATAATACAAATGCGAAATATTAACATTATAATATTAGCACATATAATGAACTTGATCCGAAAACAATCATGGCTAAGTAGGCTTTACAAGTTAACGAGTAATAGGCGACCCAACTTTTGAAAGGAAAACTTTGTACAAAATCCATTCAAAATTACGTTGATGAAGTTGTTAGTTCTGTAAAGCAGATAAAATCCCCTCTTTCTACGGAACCCTACACTACGTGTGGTCTGAAACGTATTTGGCCGGTTTTCAAGCAAAAAATCGTTTGAGTCTATTCGACTGTCTAGGATTTTCATTCACAGTCTAACAATAAACCTAATATTGCAACAAACTCCACAGTTCGCAATATGAATAAAATCTTAGGAGTGTACAATCAGTAAGACAATTCATGGAGATATTATATTTTATTCGATACTCTCACTCATCACTTCCTCTGTGCTGTAGGGTAGCGAGATCCGCCACTGAATGTACAAAACCGCGGGTGTGGATTTCTCTAAGCGTGTTCTCGCCATAGTATATTCAAAACATAAGATTAAATCAAGGGTTGGTGGACTAAAGCACTTAAGCAAGTACTTTTATAATGTACGATGTGCAATAAAGACTATTAATGTAATCTAATCTATTTTAAAGCACATAAGGCCAAAGGTCATAAAGACAAATGTTTAATGCAGTAAAAAAACTTATTATAAAATTACAAAAAAAAAAAACCGGTACAGTTAGTTACCCCTTTTGGGAACATAAAGTAAGTATCATACACCTTGATGGGCTAAGGTTATCTTCTGTAATAAATATTTTACGCCCTCACGCCTAAATGAATTATGTGTCGCGAACTTAACTGAATTTCCATGTAATAACTGCCGCAAAACCAGTCGCCATGTTTGTTTTACAACGACGGTCTGCGACGAAATCAAAAAGTGCTACGGTTTTGATCTTTTTTGTGAGCTCGTGCTTCTAGGATAGAATATACGGAAACAAAATACACGACACTCACAAAGAGAAAATATACAATTATACCAATAGTCATTGACGACAGGATCTTATATAATCGTGCCCTTTTCTACTCTTATACTACGCGCATCCAATCCTGAGTAATTCCAATTCCAACTATTCATTTCCATACTAATTGCTATTGCAAACGTCAGGATTCCGACAGGATTTGGTAGGCGTAATTAGGCCCCTGAACTCGACCTAGGCGCTGATTCCTGAACTCCTGGATTTCAGAAGACATCAGGTATGTGCGTGCTTCTTTCTTATAAGGCTGGTGTATCATATCCCGTGTCTTTCCACGACCAGCAGTCGTTCATCCTGTCCATGAAGACGTTGTTACAAGTGCATTTGGCTTAGCACAGCTAGGCCTATGTAGTAAAATTCTAATTAGTCGCAAAAATACAATCCACTGTAATCCTCATCCTGAGCAATCATTAAAACCTTTACAGCACCCTAACCCTCCACTGTAGTGAGAACCAGCCCGTAATCGTACCAGTCGTGACAATTAAACTCTGCAAACGAATACGAAAAATATCCTTATCTATCGGCATTTACTCCTGAAATCTCTGGATAAGTAATAATAATAATAACTTCCACACAACACAATCACTTGACCTGATCCCAAACTACTATACCCTGTGCTATGGTAACCAGACAAGGATATCACGAACATGGCAAGTAAATAGATAAAACTTTATCCAGTGATAAACGAATAAATAGCTGACTGACAGGGTTGTCAGTAATACAATTTATTTATGGATAGCTCTGCAAATGTCGTGGTGCTCAACGTTTTTGTACTTATTCACTGGATAGAGTTTTTAGTTTTGGAGGATTTCAGAGGCAAAGCACGACGCCCGTAAATTAGATTTTTTTAATTCCACATAACCCAAGGTTAGCTTGAAGAAAGTACTTATCAGTATTAAGCTCGGATTTGTACAAACACCTTTTTGTGCAATAAAGAATTTTTGATTTAAATTGAATCGAATATTTGTAGTTTGTTCTAGTTCTAGTTAGACCTGAGATTTCCGCACTTAGCCTCATAGTTGGGCCATTATACGTAGCAAGCCCTAAAGTATGTAAAACCTTAGATACCTACTAGGGTTTCTTCTCGATATTTTCCTTCACGGTTAGCGAGTGGTATTGCTAGTAGAATTTCACATATGTACATAACTAAGAAAACAAAGTCATTCGTACATGCCAGGATTCGAACCCACGACCTGCCTGAGAAGGAGAAAATGAGAAGCCGGCTCATTATATTTGTAATTTGACGAAAATTTTATTGACATTTTATCGTAGATAAACGTTAATAATTAAGGTTAACTGGTAATTAGTTGCAAGGAGAAAAGACAAAAACTCTCGAGGTTTTTAAAATTTCGCATTTCGACTCTCGACTCAAAGTTTTCTCATTCGGTAGGTAATCGATACTCGAATGAAGAAATCCAATTAAGCTAGTAAGCTAATAGTAATTCTGAAGATGTCGCGATATAGTAATTTGGCGTGAGCCACATAGATTCCTAATGAGTTTCGTCTTACATAACGCGAGTCTGATGAATGCGGGTACTTACGTTGCAATTTGTAGACTTCACTTGAGTTTAAATATAACTTCTAAGATTGGTATTCAAAATCTTACCGTCTAATTAATAAGAAGTACATTCCACTAACATGGTTAGAAAACCATAAGGGAAGACTGTGTTCTGCAGTGTGTGTCAAATAGCTGATGATGATGACGTTCCACTAAAACACTCTTAAAGTGGAGTTAAAGCTGGTTTACAACAGGAAGTCCTGCCATTAAACGGCTTTATCTCTGCCTCAATCAAATTTTTAGGGTACCGTACCCGAAGGATGCCAAACGGGACCTTATTAC
This sequence comes from Yponomeuta evonymella, assembly GCA_963969515.1. Lineage (NCBI taxonomy): Eukaryota > Metazoa > Arthropoda > Insecta > Lepidoptera > Yponomeutidae > Yponomeuta > Yponomeuta evonymella. Next base: position 9,768,370 of record OZ018357.1, read on the forward strand.
TAAGACTTCACTGTCCGTCTTTCTGTCTGTCTGTCACCAGGCTGTATCTCATGAACCGTGATAGCTAGACGGTTGTTTTTACAGTATTTCTTTTGTCGTTATAACAACAAATACTAAAAACAGAATAAAATAAATATTTAAGGATGGCTCCGATACAACAAACGTAATTTTTTTGCCGTTTTTTACTCGATATTAATAAGGGCAACATGTAGATGCTTGAAATATTCACAGAATATTTAGTTCTATATTCGCTTTCAAAATAAATAATTAAATTACAATAAAATAAATACTTAAGGAGGGCTCCCAAACAACTCTTTGAGTTTAAATTTTACAAATACTATAAGAATACTGGTTGCCAATAAATTTTTTTAATGTAAATAGAGATATTTATTGATAAATATGATGAGATTTTTTCCTGTCCCTAGCAAAATTCCGTCTTCTGGAGAGTATAAAAGTTGCAATATGCCTAAGCAGCAAGGGCCGTAGATGAATCGCGAGCAAGTGAAGGATTCTAACGACTGCATCACGATTGAACACGAGCGTAGCGATTGATTCAAGTGTTAGAATCCTGAGCGACGCGAGTGATTCATGGCCCTCAATGTAAATCCGTACTTTATCCAAGATTTGCATACTATACTTTTCACTTCTCATGCTCGTAAAGTTTGACTTTAAGTCGTGCGTAGACGACATAAAATTGTTCTTTAAGCTCTAGTTCATAAAGTATTTTTTTCTTCTAAAACTAAGACAATGAGGCTCAACAGCCAAACAGAGTCAAAATATATTGTACAATTTAATTGAGCAGTAAAATTTCGTAAAATACTGAAACATGTTGTTTTATTTTATTCTTGCTGTAATTATTTGAATTCCGTACGTTTTCTGTTATTAAACTTATGAAATCAGATAATGTAGGAGTCGATTATTGTTTAAAAATGCGCCGAAAATGTTTTTACGACTTGGCAGAAAACAAGTATCTCAGTCTAAATTCACATGGTAAAAATACATAAAAATAATTAGAAATAAATTGGCGACAATTTAAATTATCCTCCCAATCGAAGTGAAAAGCTTAAATGTCCTAAATGTCCTAAAGTAAGCTTTTTAGAGTTAAAATAGTGGGAACCAAACACCAAAATATTGTTCACTCTTTTCAGTGAATAAAAGAAGCTTTTTAGAGTGGTATAAACGATTTCTTATTCTTGAAGACGCAGCATAAAATGTAAATAAGTACATTATAAATAAGTATCAAATCCTTTATTTCCTAGTATAGCTCATGATACCATATACTTTTTTTATTTTCCGTCAATTTGTCAGGTTAAGCTACCGTTTGACAGACTCTATTTTTATAATTATTTCCTTCATGATCCACTTTGAAATGGTTGGCGAGAATAAATGTAAACTAGGAAAAAAAAAGAAAAATCTACAAACCAAATCACTTATGCTATTATTTACTATGTTCTCTATTAATCACCTAAATAATTGGAATCAAATGTAATGGTTGCCATTATTAAAAAGTAATGTCAGGAATAGTTTTTCTATAAAAGATTACCAATGATGACGTGATAGAAGACTACATAGAGCGTAGCACGTGCTACGGCGTAGCCTGCGTTAGAATTTCGTAGCAATCACTAGAAATAGAACGAAAATGTATATTTTAAAGGCAGTGAAAGGAAGAAAATTGATTGCTTTGTTATTACTCTTAGAAAATTACACTTCTGAATAGTAGATAAAAACATTACTATGATCTGACACTTATATAACTTATAAATAACTCCACAATCGAGTAACCACTAAATTAAAATAAAGTACTATGAGCCTAGGCTGCCACGATCAATCAAAATTTTCTCAAGCCCATAATAACATATGATTAATTCTTCGTTAAGTTTACCTAGCCCTAGGCAAGCCGTACTCACGAAATGATTAGAACCCAAATCTCCACTTTGCATACAACAAAGCCTTCTCAAAATGATATTAGAGCGTCATTTAAAAGCTTCAAGGCAGTCTGAATTCCACCCTAACAAGTAAGTAGGCACGCACATTATATGCCTACCTTCTACACACTCTGAAAAGATAATTAATTGCCTCCGCGCTAGCCAGATTTCATCAAAACCTTGTTATAAAGTCGCAGAAGATGTCTACAGAAGGTTACATTAAGAATGTGTTCAATCTGGGTACCAAATCTGGATTAGCACTAAATAGACACTAGTTTGATATGAAATCCGCTGCAGGACTTCACCTAATTATGTACTATTAATTAAAGTTTTTAATACAGACTGTAATATAAAGGTAATCAGAAATATATATATTTTTAAATTTCTTGCAGAAATAATCGCATACTTTTAATTAAATACCTCATTACTGGCTGATTTAAGGACTATAAAGTGTAAAATGTTAAGTTACTCAGAAACCACTGTAAAATTATCCACACTATGTACCACATAACTTAATCATAAAATCATACAATTTCTACATAAATTTTCTTAATTTTATTCCAGTTTGGAGACGAAGCAGCTTAATGAGCATAAAATGATGCTACCGATCAACTACTACTTAAAGGTTCCTGTCGCCAACAACTAAATTATCCTATCAGAAGTATTGATATATATTCAGATCTGCCCAGTTCAATGCTGCGGGCTGGCTCTGGGTAATTAAGTGCTGCTGCTTAATATTTCGAGATACGGGCTTAGGCCCAAAGAAATGCGTGTTACAATGTATGATTATGATTTTATTAAATAAAACCGATGTTTACAAGTACCCAGGAACATTGTTTTACTTCTCTTACAATTTTATTGTAGCAATAATTGCTGACTTTACATTTGCTAAATAGGTTGCATCATTGATATCAAGGCTTGCATTTCTCGTTTTTAGTTAGTTTAAGATTTAGCAGTCTAGGTAGCTACCTAAACACTGTCCAATTTTTTGCGAGTGTGAAAGGTGCGCACCTGAAAACAAACAAGAATGATAAAAAATAGTTAAAAACTATGATTGTTAATGTATTTCATTACTATTATTTGTATTCACCTTCATAGAAATATTTTTTCGGTATTTCTTTATTAGAATCATAACCTATAAACTTCTTGATAATCGATTTACTTTCTCCAAATGGTTTTTTCTATTGCAAACTGAGCAGTAAATGCGTAAGCACACTACACATATCTCTGCGGTTTATGTAATTACAAATAAAAGCGCGATGTAAAATTTCAAAAACATAAAGTTAAGTATTAATTAAAGAAAATATTTTTCAAAATAATTATAATTTACTTTCAAGTATTTCGTTAAAATAACACAGATTTGAGCAATATATTTACAATTTTTTTAATGATGATAACGAGAAATAATGGATAAAAAGCTGGCCGGCCACAAAAAAAAATAGGTGGAAAAGCGGCAATCTGATCTGCATTTGTTTTTTTTTTCAAGTTGTAGAGTTTTGTTTATACTTTCGTATAGCAGAGATTTTCACTCATTTTTTCTTTAGCTAATTCATGTTTTTTATTTTTATTTTTACTGTTCGCAATGAAAAACATAGTGTTTACCTCGGGTTAAAGACTTATTTAGTCACTCGAACGGTTAAGTTACTTTCTCCCCTAGGGTAACAATGTACTATCGTTTATCTTTGTGTAATCTTTGTCATATTCTTTTTGTTGCATTAACCCATGCTGAGGACAATTTTAAAAACCTATTTAGAGGCTAAAAATTCCACCCATGCCGGCAGCGCCGAGCAAATGATGTAAATCGCTTCGGTCAGATGTCGCTGCCTGTACATAATACAGAGAAGTTTGTAAAGAGGCTCGAAATTTCATCGATGCTTGCACTTGCCCATTAGCTCAGTTGGGAGAGCACTGGCACGGTGAGCCAGAGGTCGCGGGTTCAAGTCCCGGCATGAGTGGAATTTTTAGCCTCTAAATAGGTTTTTAATCTTTGTCACTTTACCGAAATACCTTTATAGGTCCAAAGTGCTTATGCACTTCCCTTAAAACTTACAAACATAATAGATACATATTTTTAATTATTCTTGAATTACTGTGTAATAAATTTTAATGACAATATTCATTTTATTTATTTTCATTACATTAATATCATCATCAGCCATTTGACGCAAACTGCAGGACATAGGCCTCCCTCATGGTTTCCCAAGCTTCCCGGTCCCGGGCCGCCCGCATCCAGCGACTCCCCGCCACATATATCGGAGAAGTGATGGCTGCTGGGGCGAAAAAGTTCTGACCTGGCGACCGCGGATCAGACGACGCAGCGTGGGCAGTCCGATGGTCTGACAACCTTGTTACATAATTTATTCAAGTAATTCAGAGCTATTCATTAATGTAATTAGTATCGTTGATCAATATTGCTATCAGTCCATTAGCACCACCTACTTTAATGTTGTTCTGTAACGTTGGCACTACTTGTTTTTTCATTCTATAATTTATTTTAATTACGATCGGAACGGATTGCGGTGTCTCTTTATTTTCCAGTCCCTGCACCATCAGGTTAATTAAATGTTATCGCGCTGGATGGAGACGTTATTTTCTCTGCTGACCTGACCTCTGATCATTGATCTCGCATAAGCCAATGCCCCATTGTATTAAACTGCAATTCACGGGCAAGATAAAAAATACTCGAAACCGGCGTGCGTGGATGCAACGACTAATGAATCTCATTATATTTTTTTACCCTTACAGAGTAAAATGTGTTTTAAAACACCTTCTTTAAGGGTACCGTCGGAGAGCCCAGCCTTAATCTAAGATTCACAAGCAGGGAAACAAATTTTTATTGGCTACGCAATGAATAATCTATAAATTGTAGTTTTATGAAATGCGGCCCAGGGCGAGTCCTGCCCATTCTAAAGACTTAATTTTTTTCTTAGTGGTTTTTTCTATAAACGATCCGGCAATAGTCAAACCTACTGCAAGCAGATTTTTAGTATAAGTTGTACAGGAAAACTGTCAAGTTTTAACTGCTAGTGGGTGGCTTACTTTTCCAAAATAACTCTAGAAAAAAAAACAGTCATCATCATCATCAGCCATTCGACGCCCACTGCAGGACATAGGCCTCCTTCGTGGTTTTCATAACCATGAGGGTTTTGCCATAACCGCCACGCTTGGCAGGCGGGTCGGCGATCGCAGTATGCGGCTGGAATCTCAGGAAGACGCTGCTGCCCGTCTCCTGGTAATTGATTTCCTTAGTCGCCTTCTACGACATCCACGGAAGCAAATGGAGTGACGCTATTCTTAATCCGGCGCCACACGGATCTCTATCATTTTTTTGTACCTATTTTCTAAGTAACGTACCGACGACAAATCGTCAAACATTTTGTTGCCATACATTTAGTCACAAAGTCGCCCGTAAAGTAGAGTAGAGTGCTCTGGTGTGAAGGTTGATGTGCCGTCGATTGTACATATGTAGTATCAATACCCGTTGCTTAATGTGAAAGTCGAACCATTGCAGCAATATTTTGATAGTTTTGATCTTTATCACATTTAATTTAGGTTAGGTTATAAGAATAGAAATACCCTACTACTTTGTGTGCTACTGAAATAAACTTGAAATATTTACTTACTTGACTTTTCGATTTTCGTATTTGGACCCTTATGTTTTGGACACGGGATTAGATTTGAGTGGCTTCACACTTCCACTTATGAAGTACCTCCGTGCAATGATTGAAAAAATATATTTCAAACAAAAGACCAAAAACCCTGATTATCAGCAGGTTTCATAGAACCCAGTAAAACACACGGCCAGGAGAAAAAACGAAACATCTTTCGTGACTAACTTCAAAATGGCGCTTTAAACTTTGACATTTGTACTTGGAGTTCCTATAAAAATCTAATTTGCCCCATAAATGGGATATCTTCATAGTAAAAAGCGCGTGACTATGTAGACATGTCCGATAATTACGAATTCGTGAGACAAGCTTTTTATTAATTTATTAAATAATTTTGTTTAAACTGAACTGAAATACTAATAGTTTAAATGCATAAATAACTATCTAAAAATTAAAGTAAATCGTTGTTACGTTAGCCGTCGTATAAAAAACTTCCAAAAAATCAAATGCAAGAGGGCAAACTGTCATTGGGACAGCATAATTTTACAAGTTTTTGAATAATTTTTAATTAAAATAAAATTTTATATCTGTTCGTTCAGCAGCCAATAAATCAAACGATACGGACTTATAAAAATACCTTCAGTGTAATAAATAAGCCTTTCCTTTAAAAATATGTTTCCAAATATTTTTATGTCGGATTACTGCCATGCGATAGCCAAAAAACAACCTGCACTATTTAAAACGAAAATTCCCATGGGCCAAGTGAAGCAGGTTAGCGATAGAGGCTAGATGCGGATGGTCAAGAACAGAAAGAAGTAAGGCGCCGTAAGGTTGATGTATTTTATTGGATTTTTATTCGCTTATCGATTTCAAACTTTCGACTGTTTTATTTAAAAAGCCCGAATTCAAATTTTAAAGATTTGCTGTGACGGTAATCAAAACCATTCTAGAAGAGAAAGAAAGAAAGAATGCACATTCATTGGGACAAATCACGTTATTTAGGACTTTTTATTATTTTCCCTCTGTTTCGTGATATTGCGCATCACCTGTTCTCAATAATGTCTGATCCATAAATTCTTGCATTACAGCGTTGTGATCATTTTGTTAAGGCAGTAATTAATGGCCATTAAATGCACTTTTATTTATTACCGAGAACGACGCGAATAACAACCATATTTAAATTGGAATGAGATACAAATGATATATACGATATATGTAATCCACGATAATGTTATACTTTTGTTGAATATTATTTCTTATTTTTTATAAGCAGCCTATATACGTCCCACTGTAGGGCACAGGTCTTCCCTCAGAAAGAGAGACTTCACAAATGTACATACCTTAAAGAACAAATTCATAGGTACATGCCTGCACTGGGAATCGAACCTGGGTCTCTCACTTCCGACTCCAATGTTCACCCACTAGGCTACCACCGCTCTCTTAATTAAATGTATAAAATAATTATATACACTTATATTATTTTTTCAATGTAGCCTATTTACGCCCCTTTGCGAGGCACAGGCCTTCTCTCAGAGAGAACGCTCTCTCGTTAAAAGGTTTTTTCTTGAAAACCTGAGTGTCTGAGGTGTTCACATACCTCAGCGCTTAAAATTGCCAATCCTCGACACCCGTTGTAACTAAGCCCAATAATAATAATACATCATTTTATTCCGGCCAAAGCCATAAACACACTAACTAACCAGCATACATCTCAGTGCAAGACACGGACAGGCTTGAATCACGACGCTTACCTGCCACGGTAACCTGACACTTACCTGACACCAGCGCTGAGGTACATGAACAGGTCAGATATTCAAGTCTCCTCACGACGTTTACTTTTACAATGTTCTTCTCAGCGTGTCAATCAACCTTTACAGTTTGAGAGTGGTAGAAATACCACAAATAACTTAAACAACAAGATCTTCTCTAATGTGTAATGGAGTGATACATGTTAGAGTAGCTATTTATCCCTAACGCGGTAGGCGGCAGGCTAGGCTAAGCCCTACATTATCCCTAATGTAGGGTTTAGCTACCGAGATCCTACCGCCAAGCGCCTATTCTACCTATCTATTGTAGAAAATTAACCCTCGACGACAAAAGATTTCGTCAGAATAACATCTTCATTCTTCGGCAACCAGAATAATAATGTCCAATAATTCACAAGACCGCTTCATTTATACACTCCAAACCAAAATGTTAAAGTGCCAATGATAAGCACAAAATTATGATTGACCAAAATAAACATTATTTGCAAATTGATTTTAACGTAATAATATTAAAAAACCTGTACGTAATACATAGAAGTTTGTAAAGAGGCTCGAAATTTCATCGATGCTTGCACTTGCCCATTAGCTCAGTTGGGAGAGCGCTGGCACGGTGTGTGTTGCCGGATTAAGAATAGCGTCACTCCATTTCCTCCCGTGGATGTCGTAGAAGGCGACTAAGGAAATAAATTACCAGGAGACGGGCAGCAGCGTCTTCCTGAGATTCTAACCGCTGCGATCGCCAACCCGCCTGCCAAGCGTGGCGATTATGGCAAAACCCTTCAGGGTTATGAAAACCTTGAGGGAGGCCTATGTCTTGCAGTGGTCGTCAAAGGGCTGATGATGATGATGATGATGGCACGGTGAGCCAGTTCAAGTCCTGGCATGGGTGGAATTTTTAGCCTCTAAATAGGTTTTTAAATCGTCCTCAGCACGGCTTAGTGCAATAAAAACAATATAATTAATAATATTATTTTATACTTAGTTTTGAAATAAAACATTCAACAGGAATCATGCATTTAAATTCAGAAAAAATGAGTGTGATTTATGAATAAAGTTGACATGCAAAAACCTATCACAATTGCTTGAACAACTCGGCCTGAATGCTCACACTATGTAAAAACTTACGGTTTTGTCTCCTTTTCTCCATGGCGTGCCTACTTGTCTACACGGCGTGTCTCTTTGTCTCCATGCAGTGACCTCCTGTCTCGGTGGTGAGATTTCCCATCTCCTTGGCACGTAGCCTTACCGCAAGGCTACCTTTGTGTATTTTTCCATTTGTTTTCTTTATTAGATCTAGGTTTAGCGTAGATTTATTCATTTATTCAGTTTTAAGTTAGGGGTTCTGACGATTACACGTATTCATTTAAATTGACTCTTTTAACTTCTCAACTTCGGTTAACAAGGATGATGACTCCTCATAACCCGGTAACTTGACAATGTTTTAGGGAACTCGTGTTTTAAAGACCATTCCAAAATGTTTAAGGGCTAACATCCAGTGGGCGTCCAGTGGGCTAAATAGCGCCGCGCCACCAATGAAAAAAATCATATCTTTTCTTACAGCTTGTATTTGCAAAAAGTGTCAGTACAATCGCTTAATCATATTAATATCGTTGGGACCCATGGCCGTAAATCTAGGGCAAAAAACCCACATTTAGTGCAGTATTTTTTATATTGATGTATGTATGGACCGCCACCGCGTTTGTGTGTTTCATCCGTAAGATGTTAAAAATTCTTGTCTGACAAATTGCAGTGTAACTCAAACCATTTAAATACAGAGATAAATAACCACGCTTCAAATACGGTTCCGACCATTCAACAAATGCGGCAAAGGAGAGCCACAGCCCCCGAGGCGATCATTTCGAACCTCCCTCCTCGAGTCGTTAAAACATTAAGCCACTTTATCACGTTCTATAAGTGAACTGACGCCTCAGCATTGACGGAGAAATTGCCTGTTAATTACACTTTTCCTCTCACTCACTCCCCTGGGTGAAGACAATAAGTAGCAATGCAAACAGCTGCAATATTGTACTAGGAGACATCGACACCTGTTTGTTTGCCCTCACAATCAAACCTGTCTGCCTTCACAATCAATAATAATTATAATAATAACCACACAACACTATCACTTGTCCTGGTCCCAAACTAGAATACCCTGTGCTATAGTTATGAGTGAGAATCGAACCCATAACCATGGTAATCAGACGGATGTTATCGCTAGACCATCGAGGCAGTCACCAGAGGCACCTTCTGATATCAACTTGAAATATAAGCTCTGTTATGGTAGATGTATCATTAATATCGTTTAGCTGAATTCTTAAAGTAGTAAAACCATTTTCTTTTATTGTAAACGAGTTTTCTATAGTTTTTGATTATAAATATTATGTATAATAGGAAATTACGTATAAGGTATTAATTTTCAACTAAATTAATCAATTAATAAGTGAGTTAGCGTTCACTGCATTTATCAGCTAATCCAGGTTGTTATGCGATCCCCAAATAGACATATAAGCGAAAATGAATCCTATTGCAGTTAACGTCACATGCATTCCCAAAGAAGTGCTTTGTGTCCGTGATTTTATCGCCTGTTATTTAACAGTTACGTATTAATGTAGGTGTTTCACTGAAAACTAAGGCCAACAAAATTCCTACATGAATAACGCTGATGACGCTGATTGCCAAAGCATTATACCATGCTATCCAACCTAGTTTGACATCAACTAGGCTAGTAAGAAGATCCTACAGGGTGTAAAAAATCTTCACATACACTCGAAACCCATCAAAACAAACAACTTTTACTGAGGGGTAAATTTTCCATACCACCCGCGGCATTAAAATGCGTTGAACTGAACAACTGAATTTTTTTTGCGATTTCCCATAGTAAGAGTTTTTCCTATTGTAGGTAATATTTGTTTGTATACACGCTGAAATCTGGGTGGTTTTAAAGCCGCGCATATGTAATTAGTAATTAAAACTGCCATCTATTTAGACTAATACTTTTAAGTAAAGACTTAAAATGAAAAAAAATTAGTTAAAAAATCTATAAGCGCCACCTCCCTGTCTAGTAGAACAATGACCCGCGGACACGCGACACTCTCGCACCGCTCTGGCTGGCTACTAATGGTTCTTATAGTTTTGCGTTTGTGTCTAGATGTTTTTAGAAAATGCCTTTTACAAAATAATCAACTATCTTATTCGATAGCTATGGTTAAGGCACATTAATTCTAGGGTCGGCGGACTAAACCACATAAGTCCAAAACACATTTTTTGAGAATGTGAAGAAACCTATTATAAAATTACTCTATAACATTTTTATTACCTTATTTACATTCACGGATAGCTATCATGAAACAATGACATGAAGAAACATGTTTTTTACCATAAATAAGTCAACTGCTGATTAAATTAAGTATGTGGTACAGAACAATAATTTTATGACAATTTGACTTATGTGCTCTAGTCTCCTCTTATTCATGGTGTATGCGATTGTAATGCTCCATTTTTTTATGTATATAGGTATTTAGATACATCTTGTATAACAAACGTTCAAACCGGATTGAGTCACTCTGACGTTTCCACATAGCACTCAATGCGCAATGTGTTAGTAAGATGATAGTGTCATGTCATATGGCTTCACTTTAGATCAATATTAATCTGAGCTGTAGTGGAACTAACTGCTATTTGACATTATTGAACAGTTGATGCAACACTCTGGACAACATCAGATCAATCAGATCTATTACAATGTGAAGCGAACTGAACGAACAAAAATTTACAATTTCACAATTGTCTAACTGCAGTTCGTTTTTTATACGAAGTAATATTATTCCTAACACTTTAATGGCATTCGCCCTTCAGCGGGCAGACATTGTTAACTATTATGTCAGCTATGGTGCAACTTAATGGGCTAATGATAAAAAAAATTGAGTCAGGCAAATCTGCTCTATTCGGAAACAATCTTTGTACACAATTGCCCAGAAAATTGGCGTCAAATGGTAGATTTGTAAAAAAAGAGAAGATTATTTTAAAAATTAGATAATTTTGATTGAATGAAGAGAATTAATGTTGATGAAGCGAAACAGATCAATGGAACAGATGATTATAATTGACTGTTTATGAGTAACGAACATGAAGGAATATTTTTACCTTTTAACCTTCGCACTCCCAATTTCTAAATCTACGACTGAGATATTTTGACAGATGTTACAACTCCGCTCGTCATGCTTAATTTCCATTTCCGGTTTTCTTAAACGAAATTTGAAGGAATGGTTCATTCCGTATAAAATTTATTATTTCTTGCTATATTAAAATTGACGCTTTCGTAATCACTACGTATTTTTATACCTACACTAACATTATAAAAAGGTATATTTTAAATAAAAAGGTTTTATTTAAAATAGACCTTCATGGTGAACATAGGTTACTAATTTATCATCGCTGAATTCCACGTGGGTGAAGCCGCTGGCATTACTAATAATTTTGTCAAAGTCAATTGAAATAAATTAAAAAAATTCGAAAATATCCTCGACAAAATAAATTCGACGGAAACCAAAAAAACAGGGACAACAAAACTGCAAACAACATAATCCATTATCAAAAATTAAACAAAACGCTGTCGACAAATGAACTTTCGGTCCAATAAAATTGATCTAAACACGGAAAACGGCTCTTACAATGACATTCTTCTTTTTATATTACCAACAATAGCGCTGAACCGTTCACTGTGGTACCATTAACCAATTTCTATGACAAAGCGAAGCAATTTCGGGCTGAATCAGCTGTTTTCCAGTCCAGTCACTGTTTTAATGAACCCACCTCTTGAACGTAGGAAAATAAGCGCCAGTATAGGGCTGTTGTCTATCCGACTATGTCCAGCTGCTTTTGCATTTTATATTTTGAGGGCGACTTTTACAGTTTCTACCCGACTGCGCAAGAGCCCAAGAGGACGGTAATGTGTCTATCTCATTAGTATGTATGTATGTAAGTATATCTAATTTTTTTGTTCCGTCATAACTCCTTAACCAATGGTCAGATTTTGATAAATAAGATCTCATTCAATTCATCATGTCTCCGCTAGTGTCGTAGGCTGTTTGAAATCAGTATAAAACCAACGAAAAAAAAAAAACTCAAATAAAAAATAACCAACAACCCGACTGCTGAGTAGGCTAAGCAGGCGGGACCCAAATTTTACAATATAAGTAACATAGGTTGGTACCTAGACTGTTCCCGCCTGCTTAGCAGTTAATGCTCAGCAGTCGGATTGTTAGCTATTTATTATGTCAGTTTTTTTTTTATAAAGTCGCCAGTAACGTAACTCAATAGAGTGTACGTCGACTGTCGACTGTACTAATACTGATTTCGCTGCAATAAACCCTGGCACATACTAGCGCAGTCGCCTTGGTGCTCATATCAAACATGTTTATCATAAGCAGCCTATATACGTCCCACTGTAGGGCAAAGGCCTTCTCTCAGAGAGAGAGTATGGACTTAATCACAACGCGTGTCCACCGCGGATTGGTGATTTCAAGCGCTGAGGTATGTGAATAGTTCAGACACCCAGGTTTCCTCACGATGTTTTCCTTCACCCTTAGCGAGTGGTATTGCTACTATAACTTCACAAATGTACATAACTTAGAAAGAAAAGACATAGGTACGTGCCCGCACTGGGAATCGAACCTGGGTCTCCCGCTTCAGAGTCCAATGTTCTACCCACTAGGCTACCACCGCTTGTTCATATCAGGCTGCAATTCGTATAGGCCCGCAAGCGCTTTTGTAAAGTCAACATCAGACCGTTAAATTAATTAAACTATACAAAGTGTAACAAATCCTCCTATTTTTCTGAAAAAGTGTAGGTTGACGATATGAACGACTTTTACTGCGTGACAGCTTCAAAAGTGCAAAAAATATATACTGTTCCCCACAGGTTGAGTAATCTCGGATTATAGGTCTTTCGTTTCATTTTTATCCCGAAGGGCCCACACCCGATTTGAGCACGAACATATTGTCCATCTCTCTTATATCCTCATGATTTTTGTCCCTTTCAACTATACTACCCAATCAACTACTACCCGAACTTATAGTTTTTATATCCTTATACTTATGAAGATAACGGGTAATCAGGTTAGGTGATTAGTTAATCATATTTGCGACTCGGCAGTCCTCGTCTACTATTGATAAAATGTTTTTAGAAATATCTCAAAATCAGGTCTCGGAACATATTAACGAAACGTTAGCTCCTAAAATTAAAGCACTCTTACCACTGAGATTGCTCTTGATTGCACTGTGAGGATACTCAAGAGTTAACTCGATAAGAGATATTTTTAAAACGTCCCTTTGTTGGAGTTGGACCATGAAGTATATTCCAAACTTGTTTTATTTCAAGGTATTTTATTTTTTTATATTTTCTTCTTTCCTTGTAAAGTTTGTCTATTTTCTTCCAGTTGATCGTATGGAAGAGTACCCGATGATGTTAAAAACTCCAGAGTTATAACGCGGTTTTTTACCTACTGACTTCTCGGTTATGTATTAAATTGCCTTGAAAGAAATTAGAGCCCTATCACACTAGCGATTTGCGAGCGATTTGAAAGCGATGCGATTGCGCAGCCTGCTAATTTTAGTTATAAACAGCTCGTGGTTGCGCCGTGATTAGCAGATTGCGTGTCGCGGCGATGTCGCCGCGATTATCACCATCAACCCCATTTTGTACAATCGTGACGACAGTCCGCCCCGCCTCATCATCAACATTATCATCAGCCATTTGACGCCCACTGCAGGACATAGGCCTCCCACATGCCTCCGCCCCGCCTCACTTGAGTCATATCAAAGATATGTGTGTAAGCGGACGTAGCTCTTACAGAGATAATAATAATAATAATAATAATAAACATTTATTTCGGATAAAACAGAGATCCATAGTGTTGTTAGTAGCCTTAAATACTAAAACTAAACTAGAAGTACAAACTATGTTAGTAGGTTTAAAAACTTATTTACATTTTTTTTTTTTAGAAGATGTAAGTTATCCAAATGTCTCCACATTGGACAGTCCGGCCTGTCCGCCAATACCTGCAGGAGGCTGCTGGCACTGCCTCGAACGCGGCCTTGCAGGGAAGCCGCACGCTTGCGCATTATGGCATGAAAGCCGTCCGTGCGGGCCTCCGCGAACATGCCCGAGGCACTGCAGTACCGAGGCAGCCCCAACAGCATCCTAAACACATTGTTATACTGTATGCGGAGAGCGCTGAGCGCCCTCTGAGTACAGCCGGCCCACAGGCTGCACGTGTAAAAAGATTGACAGTATGCCTTAAAAAGCGTTATCTTTACTTCTCTAGTACAACGCGCGAACCTGCGAACCAGCATGTTCCCCCGAACAGCCAGCGCCCTCCGCTCCCTCTCAATGTCGAGGTCATCAGATAGGTCCTCGGAGACCCAATGGCCGAGGTATTTGAAATGCTGAACCCTTTTCAGTATGGTCCCATTTAGTGATACAGGAGGCACTATGGCCACCTTATATTTACGTGGTTGGAAAACCAGCATTTCACTCTTTTTAGAGTTGTACCTCAGCCCATGTGACTCTGCATACTCCTCACACAGTTTCAAGAGCCTTCTAAGGCCACTGATTGAAGGGCTCAGCAGCACCATATCATCTGCGTAGCTGATGTTATTAATCATTTTCCCATCAATAGAGCAGCCAGCTACAGTGCCGCTGAGCCCCTCAATCAGCTTGTTCACATATATATTAAAAAGGCGAGGAGAGGTTACACCTCCCTGCCTCACACCGCAACTCAGCCTATATTCATCAGAGTCCACCCCAGACCATCTCACCACATTGACTTGGTTGTTGTACCAATAATCAAGAACTCGTACGAGCTCCTCCGGGAGGTCAGTTTCCGTCCTCAGCTTCTTCCACAGCAACCTATACGACACCAAATCAAAAGCCTTAGATAAGTCCAAGAAACATGCATAGACTGGCGTCTTCCTATCGGTATAGTATCGGACCGTCTGCTTAAGACACAGAATCGCCGTCTCTGTGGACAGGCCAGCTCTAAAACCGAACTGTGCATCGTTTAGCTTGCACTGTTTAGAAAGATGTTGATCAAGCAGACAGTCCAACACCCTGGCCACAGTAGTCGCCAGTGAGATTGGTCTGTAATTGGACTTATCAGACTGGTCACCTGTCTTGTTCTTGATAACTGGTACCACAACAGTCCGTAAGCAATCCTTAGGTATGTAACAGTGCCTTACACAAAAAGTATAGAACATTGCCAACACCCTTGGCAAGTGCCCACCAGCATGTTTAAGATGTTCCACGCTAATACTGTCAAATCCAGGTGATTTCCCCTTATTCATTTTACCTATTACACATGCCACCTCCTTAGCAGTGAAACCCAGCGGGGCGGCACCACTCGGGTGGTCAGTCGACGCTGGTAACTGTGATGTAGGCGTAGGCGTAGGCAACAAGGGTGGGTCAATTC
This sequence comes from Yponomeuta evonymella, assembly GCA_963969515.1. NCBI lineage: Eukaryota > Metazoa > Arthropoda > Insecta > Lepidoptera > Yponomeutidae > Yponomeuta > Yponomeuta evonymella. The sequence goes on from OZ018357.1 coordinate 9,784,137, forward strand.
TGAAATTCTCCTTAAACAAGTTGGCTATTTCAGACTTACAAGTTTTACCCTCGACATTTAGAGGAGAACAGGGTCTAGGACTAAGCCTAGATGTTTGTTTCCAAAAATTTTTGAAATTATTTGTTGCATGATTCTCCGCTATGATATCTAATTTAATTTTTTCAGCATTCTGCTGGCACCATCTAAGCCTAGCCCTGAAGATGCGTCTCGACTCGTTCATAGCATTATACAGAGGCCCTACTGCGGGCTTACCGTGCGACATCCATATTTGAAAATGGAGCCTTGCCTCCTTATGAAAAGTCTGAACATGCTTGTTCCATCCCACAATGTGCCTCTTTCTACTAGAGGACTTTCTCTCGCAGCTTCTAATTGCCGCTACACTCAGTATGGTAACAATCTTACTGTACATTTGATCGATAACATGCCTATGATCAATATCACTACACTGCCTATCGCAACACAAAGAGAGTTCCGAGGGAAAGTCCACCTCTCTAAGTTCTTCATTGCATAAATAGCGAAACAAATCAATTTGTGTGTTATCCCTTACTCCCCACAGCACCTTATCACATACTGTCTCTTGAGAAACACATTGTGGGACAAGTACGCTTAGATCACAACATATTTGTAGCGCTAAATGGTCAGACCACGCGACATCGTGTAACACATGCACATCAACCACCGATCTCTTCGCATCTTCCGTCACAAGGCAGTGGTCCAACCATCGGGTACACCCGTGCGCGTCGCTGATAAATGTAAAAGCATTGTTCAATCTCTCCATGTCCACACAAGCCCACTGGTTCTCACTACAAAATTCTGAAAGCTCTTTACAAAAAAGTTCACCCGGGTGGGCGTTATAGTCCCCTAACATGTACACTGAACTTACTTCAGAGGTTTGCACTATCGCGTACATCTCTCCTAGGCACTCTGTAAACTCCACTAGATTTTCAATGTTATCAGTAGGCATATATACTGAAAATACCACGAAGGACCGGTCGCTCAACGATAAGCCCGCCCTTCTACACGCTATTTCTTATGTACTGTCCTCTTCAATGTTTCGTGTGCAATAAAGTATAATAGTTAATAGCATCGTTCAGAGGTTCAATCGCCGTTGATACAATGGATACAAGGTTATCTATAACTAAAATTCAAAATTGAAAACTGCGTAATCGCTGCGCAATCGACTCGCTTTCAAATCGCTCGCAAATCGCTAATGTGATAGGGCTGTAAAGACCGGCTAAAGGTGAATATCGTTCATACATAACATACATAAGCAGCCAATATACGTCCCACTGTAAGGCGCAGGCCCTTTTCTCACGGAGAGAGTACGGGCTTAATCGCCACTCGTGCCCACCGCGGATTGGCAACTTCAAGCGCTGAGGTATGTGAATACCTCAGACACTCAGGTTTCGTCACGATATTTTCCTTCACCGTTAGCGAGTGGTATTGCTTCTATAACTTCACAAATGTACATAACTTAGAAAACAAAGTCATAGGTACATGCCCGCACTGAGAATCGAACCTGGGTCTCTCGCTTCCGAGTCCAATGTTCTACCCACTAGGCTAACAGTACTCGTTTGTTCTACCTACTAGGCTACCACCGCTCGTTTGTTCTACCCACTAGGCTACCACCGCTCCTTTTATTCTACCCACTAGGCTACCACCGCTCGTTTTATTCTACCCACTACGCTACCACCGCTCGTTTGTTCTACCCACTACGCTACCACCGCTCGTTTGTTCTACCCACTACGCTACCACCGCTCGTTTGTTCTACCCACTATGCTACCACCGCTCGTTTGTTCTACCCACTAGGCTACCACCGCTCACTTGTTCTACCCACTAGGTTACCACCGCTCGTTTTATTCTATTCACTAGGCTACCATCGCTAGTTGTCGTTCGTTATTTTCTACGTGATGTTTCAGGAAGGACAAGTGGAATATTAGCGGTTAGTCTACTCATCAATAACAACTTTTATTCGACTTTCAAGCAAATGCTAAATATTGAAAAAACTGTAATAATAATAATAACTCCCACACATAAAATCACTCGTCCTGGGCCCTTATTATGAAGCAGCGATATGTCCGGAAGCGTCGCCTACGTCGCGCTTGAGCCTGACAATTCACTCGAATCTAGCGATTCAACTATGGAAACTATTCAAAAAAGAACCGAGTTGAGCTCAAGCGCGACTTGGACGACCCTTCCGATAATATCGCATTTTTCATAATAAGGTCCCTAGTCCCAAATTAGTATACCCTGCTATGGTAACCAGTATACATACAATGTCAATCCAATCTAATATTGAAGCATGTTTCCGATTTAAACTTTGTGATGTGTTGACGTGGTAACATGTGCAAATTTTGATCGGAAATTTTCGTATATATTTCGGAATTCCTTCAAACTGTCGTAAATAAAACCATAGATTTCATTTCCATCGACACCTAGAATATACAATTTCAACGATGACTAGGATCATGAATCTCGTCAACGCTGGATAGAGTGATATTAGCTATAACGGATTCTATTATAATCCTTGCTTAGGACTTTCGGTTTTTTTGTTTTATAAGGTATTACTTCTATTAAATTTTTATTTACCAGTTTGTGTTCTATGTATAAGCTGTTTTTTTTTGCGCTCAGCGCCTCTAATACTATTTACATCTCTTTTAACAAAACAATTTGATGACTATCAGTATCGGTGGTGGAGATGTTCCCTGACGACATTAGACTGAGCATGAGGCCAGTCAGTCAGTAAATATCCTAAAAAATTACTTATTTTTGGCAATAAAGATAATTTCACTTTCACTTTCACCTTAAGTCATCCGTCACTAAACTCAAGTAAAACCACCGTGGAATGAGTGATACGCCGCGACGCGACGCTTCCATTTCTCATACGCGCGGCGCCTAAATGGGACGAACCTTCAACGGGTGCTGAGGAGATAAAGATTATGTCCTTTAAACCAGTATTCAGGGATAAAGTAGAGCGGAGGGCCTGTTGGGGTGAATGGTGCAACCAGAAGGTGCTCGTAGCGTCGTCCGAAAATTTAAAGGTGAAACTCGTACTTCAGAGCAGTGGCCAATGATCATCCACTGATGGACATAAGCCTCCCCAGGGTACACCAAAAAGACGTGCTGGCCATCGGGGGTTAGTAGTAATGCCCATGTGGGGTAATCACCTCGCTAGTTAGGGTGGGTTAGTGATCGCATAAGAAGTTTACTCGAGTACACATAAGAGGTGCTGCTTTCCATCTATTGCATTCAGCCACTCCTCCTCAGTCACTCCTTACGGTCACTCTGTAGTGCCATGAGCACTTGCTCTAGGGATGAGTTGGAGTGATCATAATCTTACACCAAAAACCCACACGGATTATAATATGCATCCTATCTTTGCCGACATGTAGCCGACGATAAGGCCACTGGACAAATTATTTACTGTAAGTAGCAAGCAGTCTAAGTCCATGAGTCAATTAATGACATTTAGTATAAAACAGCAACGCTTAAAACAGGCCTTTTGTGATAAGATAGAGAGGGAGAGAAGGAGAGACAGTAGAAAAGGGAGAGACACCGTCACGTTGCATAAAGGTCCGGTGAAACTCAAGTGGGCTATTACACTCATAAAATCTTGCCTACGACTTTGTTTATTTTCTAAGTTACGTACATCTGAGAATTTGTACCCTTTCAGCGTACCCTTTCAGTGAAACCCTGCAGAAAGTTTTTTAGAAGATAACTCCCACACATAAAATAACAGCCAAAATGTAACCATTATTAAAAATAAAGAACTTTAACTTCATCATCATCATCATCATTCAGCCACAAGAAGTCCACTGCTGGACTGCCTCCTCCGTGAATTTTTAAAAACACCGGTTGGAAGCGACTTGCATCCAGCGTCTTCTTGCAATCTGCGTCTTCCAAACTTTGACTTACCTTTACTTTATTTTATGTTTGTGTTTTTCCTGGTGTACAATAAAGAATATTCTTATCTTATCTTACTTGTTCAGCCTGCTCCTCAAGTGGGCCAACCCCAACCGAAAAAACACACCGAATGAGTTGACTCCAGTTGGCCCACGTGTAAAGCTCTCTGTTCTAAATGCCAAAGATTCGGTCAAACTCCCCCCGTCCTGTTTGTTGTCTACCGCTCGCTCTGAGCAGGTCCTTCTACGCTTCTTTAGTGCATGCGCAGGTGAGGGGGGAGCCTCGAGTGAGAATATTACATGTCATAAATTAGAGTGAGACACGTCTAGAATGTTCCAGCGCCGTTCCCGGCAATTGTCCCGAAATTACACGGGTATAAATCGGAGTTGTAACTCGGCGCCGAGTGTAAGCGCCTTCGGAGGAATTGTTTTATGAAATATCGCCCGGCGAATTGTTAAACGGGATGCGGCCGCCGATTCGGTAATTGCACCAGGGTCTCGGAACGGAGTCTGTTGTTATGTAGTTTTGGTTTATTTTATTTTATTATAATAGGAAATTTTACAGCTATGAAAAAGATACATCACAATCGAAATAAAAACAGAGAGCCAATGACAAGTTTTCCCTAGTAGAAAATGTCTAAGTACACGTAGGAAGCAATATTTCAATCACTCCAAAACAAATAGACACTCAATACACATTCATGGTCTTGGATAATAAGTATCGGTCAGTCAATCCGTATTCGACGGTCAGGGAATCGATTGCAAAGATAACGTAGGTAACACAATTCTCACAAATCTGCACGCATCATTAATGGGCATGTCCTCATCCAGAAGCGTGGATTGCATGCTCTCGATTACCTAAATGCCTCATGTTTTCAGCTGGAATCTCTTCTAAGACAGTTCTAATGCAATCAGCTGCTGCTGGTTGTGGCTATCTCGTTCACTCTCTGACCTTTCGTTTCATTTGCGTGCGATTTGAACGGCAAGCACGCCGCGATAATGCCGCGACGATGCTGCGACGATGCCGCGACGATGCGGTCGCCGCGTTTTGGACACTAGGTAGTAAAATGGATTGATCTGACGAGGAAACATTACTGCTGGTTTTGTTACTTCGAAGACGCAGAAAACGAAAGCAGATACAAGTCAACGACAAATCTGGAAGGATTCGTTACCAAGTAATCAACTGGGAGAGAGCGACTACTATGCATCCCATGTAACGAGACGATTTTGAATTTTAGTTATAAATAAATTTGTATCCATTGTATCAACGATGATTGTACCTACCTCTTAACGATGCTACGTCCGGTTACACGCGTATCTTTAATACGACTCAAGTGGGGCGGGTCGGACTGTCGAACTTGTACAAAATAGCTTCGACGGTGATAATCGCGGCAACCTCACCGGCAAGCTCGCTGGGCAATCGCATCGCTTTCAAATCGCTCGCAGATTGCTAGTGTGATAGGGCTCCTATGCTTTCGCTGGTGTGCCCTCAGGGGACTTATGTAGCTGATCTTAGCTATGAAGGTGCGTGCGCACAGAGAGTACGTCAAGACTCCATTATTGTCTCAATGTCCTCATTTGTATGGTTGTGTTATGGAAATATTTTCTAATTCTTGTTGACATTACGTAAATTATGTTATTTTTTACGTGTTGCTTTTGTGGCAATCTAGATAAATGGTCACTTTCTTTCCTTCTTTCTTTATTAAAAGTACTATTCAATAGAATAGCCGGCGGTGGTCAGACCTTCAACAGAATGCTCCCATATGCTCTATAGGATTCAAGTCCGGACTGTTTGGTGGCTACGAACACGCCCGTCAGCTGTCGCGAAAGTAAACTCCACGCATGCCAATTACTCGCACAAAACGGAGCCTGCACCTGGTGCACATGCACAGGGTACACAGGAGCACAGGGTGCTGCTGTAAGCCCTCGAAGTGGTAAATCGCACTACTCGAAATATTTGATGCCATTAAAATATAACATGTATAAAAGACAAGTCCCTCAACTCATTTCTTCTGCCGTAAAAAGTTGTGAAATCCATTTAATACCAAGTCGGTTAATTTATTCAGTCCCTACTTATGGATCCTTCTGTATTAAATTATTACGTAATTAGCTCACTTAAATACCTTGTACGTTTTAAATAAATAGATTGATTTGGCAAGAGCACTAATAACACAGAATACCTAGTTTGGGACTAGGACAAGTGATTGTGTTGAAGTTATTATTAAAAAGTTATTTCGATATTTTCCCCAAAAGTAAAAGTTGTTCGTATTGACGAGTAGAACACCCTGTTTTCAAATGAATATGGGGATTTAGTTTCACCCTGTATTAAAGCCGAAAACGCACAATATAGCTGAGGTCAGACGCTGGAGATAATTAAATGATAACGACTGGGCAGTTATTCGATATCGATCTGCGAGGGAAGCACTAACCGATTGAACGTCTATACGTGATGATTTATATCCATCCGTTCGTGATTTAGAAAGGGTATTTCGTCTTAAAGAGCTATCGGCGCCGACAAATCTTGTGATGCCTCGTATTGGTTGACTTGGGTAATAAACAAATATTTTGCGAGCTTGCACTACACCACTTGTATATAACGATATCCGTCGAGTTTTGCATATTTTATCATTATTCTTAAATTTTATTTTCGTAATATTTATTTCGGATAATTTAAATTGAGTTATATTCTTTTTGTTGCACTAATCCGTGCTGAGGACAATTTTAAGAACCTATTTAGATTCTAAAGATTCCACCCATGCCGGGACTTGAACCTGCGACCTCTGGCACGGTTATCAAGAGGTCGCGGGTTCACGTCCCGGGATGGGTGGAATTTTTAGCCTCTGAATAGGTTTTTAAATTGAGTTACACTAATTTGAACTGGAGTAGCTAACATATGAATGAAAATAAAATAATAGGGGTTAAAGTATGAAATTGCCGTTTTATTGCAATAGGTTCTTTGAATTGACATAGAATCTTCATGGTTTGAGGTTTTCGAATGAAACTTTTTGATGGTTTCTATGATGTTCTTTTTTTAAAAAATGTGAAACATTTGAATATCGACTTTCAATTGTTTTTGTTATTCAATTTAGACAAGAAAGATGGATACTGCGAAAATTCGAGTGATTTTTGAATACGAGTTCCGACGCGGAACTAACGCGGCAGAAACAGCCCGCAATATCAATGCTGCGTTTGGAGAATGAACTAATGAACGCACCGTGCGATTGTGGTTTAAACGCTTTCGTGATGGAAATTTCGACTTAAAGAACGAGCCACGAGGAAGACTGCCCACACAGGTGAATAACGATGAATTAAGAGAGATAGTGGAAGCCGACCCTAGTCAAACTACCCAGGAATTAGGGGCATGGTTTAACGTTACCTTACCCACAATATTGACTCACTTGCGTCAAATCAATAAAATAAAAAAATACGAAAAATGGGTGCCTCATAATCACTCGAATTTTCGCAGTATCCATCTTTCTTGTCTAAATTGAATAACAAAAACAATTGAAAGTCGATATTCAAATGTTTCACATTTTTTAAAAAAAGAACATCATAGAAACCATTTGAAAAAAGTTTCATTCGAAAACCTCAAACCATGAAGATTCTATGTCAATTCAAAGAACCTATTGCAACAAAACGGCAATTTCATACTTTAACCCCTAATATTAAAATGAAATCTTGTCCTTTGAGGCTCAGATTTCCTGTCCGAGTAAGGCTTCTCATAGAAATATCGCACAAGTCTGTAATTTATTTTTTACTAGCTTTTGCCCGCGACTTCGTCCAAATGGGATGAGTAATTTCCGGGATGAAGAGTATCTTATGTCCTTTCCCAGGACTTACACTACCTTCATACCAAATTTCATCTAAATCCGTTCAGCCGTTATTGCGTGCTTGAGTAACAAACATCCAAACAACTTCACAAACTTTCACATTCACAATATTAGTAAGATAGATAGATAAATAGATAGAGAACACTTTATTGCACAACCAGGTGAAAGATATTACAAATAGTTTCTTATATCTAAGTAGTGGTATACAATTGGCGGTCTTATCGCTTAGAGCGATCTCTTCCAGACAACCTTTGGATGGAGTGGATTGCAGCAAGAATATAGTCGGTAGATGGATGTACAAAAAAAAAGGAGAATCTGAAATATAATGCTATGTAATTAAATGGAGATTCTGAATAAATTCTACCTTACTATAATATTAGTAGGATAGGATCTATTCGATGTTCTCAACATGCTCAAACCTTTGTTTGTGTCCTCTAAAGATTTGAGCAGTTTCGTTGCGATCTAACCGGCATGTCGTTTATGATTTAAAACCAAACTACTTCATATGGGAATCGCTTCGCGAGACGCATCTCCATAGAGCATAATAAAAAGGAAAGGAAGCAGAATACCTTAATAATGCAGCCTATATACGTCCCACTGCAGGGCACAGACCTTCTCTTAGAGAGAGTATGGGCTTAATCACCGCGCGAGCCCACCGAGGATTGGCAATTTCAAGCATTGAGGTATATGATCACCTCAGACACTCAGGTTTTCCTTCACCATTAGCGAGTGGTATTGCTACGATAACTTCGCAAATGTACGTAACTAACAAAACAAAGTCAGTGGTACATGCCGGGATTTGAATCCACGACCTCCCGAATGAGAAGCTGGCAGAATACCTACCAGATACCTATTTGCATATTTTACAAGTAAAAACCTTGCCCCAGTTGGAGTCCCTTAGGAAAGAACTCAGAATGCTGGCGACGTACCCTCTTCCCTACTATGAATTATCTATATTTCTTTTGTGTTTATTTCTCAGTAGTGACATCTAATAAAAAGACAAGAAAGCCCGAATAAGCTTAACAAACAACAGTAAAATCCAATGAAATCTCAACAGGATTTCCTACGTGTGACGTAGTAACTAAATGATCATCATTACAAGCCGCCTATCAGCGGTCGGCGGTCTGCCGGTAGACCAACAGCCCGATGATCGGACGATGTGGTCAGGGCCTAGATTCTGTTAATGCATTGTAGTAACATGACAACTGCATGAACATGGCGGTTTTCATTTCATGGCTGCTTTAAGTCTACGCGGGCACACCCATCAAACATTCTAGGCGTCAATGGTACGAAAAAACACGTCACGTGACCCGACAGTTTACCTGTCATTATACTACAATGCACTAACAGAATCGAGGCCCAGGTCGGCAGTTGGCCCGTGAATGCGAATGGCGAGAGACCGCGAAAGATGGCGTGATGGATAAAAGGCCTATACCCAGCAGTGGGCAGAGGTGGGCTGATGATTACGATGATCAGCCGCCTATATACGTGCCACTGTATCTCAGAGAGAGAGTGTGGGCTTATTCACCACGCGTGCCCACCGCGGATTAGCATATACTTACTCATATTTTTTATGTAGTTAGTCGGATTTGTATCCCACTGCTAGGCAAAGGTCTCCCCCATTGTCTTCCTCTCCTACCTGTCTTGAGTCTCTTCATTGTCCATCGTCATCGAGTTGAGAGATAATTCCGCCATCTTCGTCTTGGCCGATCTGCGATGTCCGTTGCATTGAACCCAATCAGTGGCAATTTTCACCCATCTGTTCGAGCCCGTACGACTCACCTAGGTTGCACTTGTAGATGAGTATTATAGTTACTATTATTACTGTTAATAATAATTATAAACAGTAATATATAAAGTAATAAAGTTCCGGCCGTTGGAGCAGAAAAGTTCTGACCTGGCGACCGGAGACCGGACGACGCAACGTGGGCAGGCTCCCCACCAGGATGGTCTAACGACCTTACGGTTACGGCGGCGGTGAGATGCACAAGAGCAGGAAGCTTGGAAAACCACGAGGGAGCCCTATGTCCTGCAGTGGGCATCAAATGGCTGATGATGATTAAAATAATAATGTTCATCACAATTATTTATTAATGGAGACCCCTAGGTTAGAACAATCCTTTACGCATGATGTGCAACAGTGCAATTTGGCAGGTTATCCTAGAACCGAGCAATCGACCGGTCTAATCCGTCCGGCCGACCCATTTCATACGCTCCGTCAGCGCTGACAGGACGCTAACTGATAGAAGGGACGAATTACACACACGGGTCTACGAAGGTGTTATTAATAAGGGAGGTCATTATGGAGATTCTAACTAGGTATTTAAATGACTGAAACTAAATAGCCTTCAATGTTCAGGGGTCTGATTATGCGCACCAAATCCTGTCGGAATCCTGATGTCTGCGATAGTAATTTGTATAATTTGTATGGAATTTGGTTAGACGATTGAAATTGTTCACGTTTTGGTGCGCGTGACATAGGGGCATGTCTGTTGGGCCCGTAACGTCTGTTAACGTGGTAGTTATAATCCTACAAAATACATTGAACGTTTACCAGTGACCTCCTTTCAAAAGATTACAAATACCTAACAAGGCTTATCATTCTACCTAAGGTAAAGCTCCATTCTGGCCACAGTCTGATTCTTCGCAAAACCTTCTCCTTAAAACTCCATCCCACAGTACCAAATTCTGTGGCACCTCCTTCACGGTTCAGGCAGTCCATTTATGGAATAACCTGCCCGTGGAGGTTAGAAAAGCAAAGTCCTTGTCTTGTTTTAAGGCATTGGTGAAATCTCACTACCTCACTGTTTGAACTGTGTAAACTGTTGCTTATATATATTTAATTATGTATTTATTTTGTAGGTATTCATGTATATTATATACATGTAAACTGCTGCTTATATATATTTAATGTAGTAGCTATTTTTTTTAGGTATTCATGTAAGTATATTATTGGTACAATATGTAATTATAAGTACTTATGTTCTTGTAATCTCTCGCTGTACATCCATCTACCGACTGTATTCTTGGTGCATTCCTCTCCATCCAAAGGTTGTCTGGAAGAGATCGCTCTAAGCGATAAGACCGCCAATTGTATACTACTACTTAGATATAAGAAACTATTTGTAATATCTTTCACCTGGTTGTGCAATAAAGTGTTCTCTATCTCTATCTATCTATCTAAAGCGAATATAAGGACTATATTAAAGGAGATGTATTTATTTGTCTCACATACATTATTACAGATTGGGTAAAGATAAAACAATATTTTATTTTATTTATTTATTGAGCGAATAATCACCCTCGCCCTATTTCTTAGAACAATTCATGGTGTATTATTTTCTCACAGATTAACAAGTAGATAGGTTCGGCTCTTGTTGGCTGGGTACATGGAACTGTCATAATAAACTATGAATTGTAGTTTTATGAAACGCGGCTCTAGTAAGAGCATGGAACTGGCCTCAGTACACCTTCATCATCAACCCATTATGTCCCCAACGAGGGGCACGGGTCTCTTCCCTGAGGAAGGTATAGGCCCTACTCCACCACGGGGGCCAAGTCCGGATTGTCAGTACACCTGTACAGGCATAAATAATAATAATAATAACTTCCACACAACATAACCACTTGTCCTGATCCCAAACTAGGACACCCTGTGCTGTGGTAATCAGTCAACAACATCAAAAACCCAGACTGAGGCCATTTGTACAAATGTACGGCGGCCCTCAGTGGTAACTTATAAAATAAAGCCAACGATGTATGTATTGAGATGAAGTACTCCTGCGAAGTTTCGAATAAAATGGTCTAACTAATCTTGTTTCTCCATAAAAACTTTGGACCTCCATTTCACCCATAGGGGGTGAGTTTTGGAAAATCCTTTCTTTGTTCAGACCTTATGAGGAACCTATTTGCCAAATTTGGAACCTTTTTGCTCTCTTAAGGGTTGAATTTTGAAAAAGCCTAAAATACAATTTTCATAAAAGACAAATTTCGAATAAAATGTTCTAACTTATCTTGTCTTTCTATACAAACTTTAGACCCCCGTTTCACCTATAGGGGGTGAGTTTTGAAAAATCCTTTCTTAGTGCGCCCTTAGACCTTATAAGAAACCTATGGGCCGAATTTGGAGTCTCTAGACCCAGCGGTTTGGGCTGTGCGTTGATATGACAGTTAGTCAGTCAGTCACCAATCAGCCAATTTCTTCTTTTATATATTTAGAAGATTAAATGCATCAAAAACCGGCGTGTGTACCTGCAGCGACAAATTAATTTTGATGGTTGAGGCGAAACAGGATCGTCGCTAGTATCAAATACAGGTCACTGTCTACCGCTTCGGTGTACAGGCGTGAGGGTATGTATGCGTATGTATGTAATTTACTAATTCATCAAAGGTTTTTCTTTATTCGTGGGCTTTACGATCTGTCCTCGAATATTATAATTAAACGAGGGGGTAACGAATACAGACAAATGCTACATTTTGTTCTATCCCTAGGCTAATGTTCGCCTAACTACAAAGGATCAAACAAAAACCCTTTCGTTTGCATAATTTGGCAAAACCAGTCACTTACCATATTATTTACTTTCTATAACACGCATTAAACGGACCCTGTTACGTAAATGGGGGATGATTTTGAGCAGAACGCGCGCTGTTGTGCTCACAACCACCTATTCTTGAGGGCAACAGAACGTTTTCCGATTAAGGCATAAACCGTTACCTTAGAATCGTGTGTTTAGGCTACGTGCTCTTTCCTTTGAGAATAGACCTCTCTTCTTCACCGGCCCTTGGTCTCATTACGTCGAGTGAAAGCACCACTTTATAGCCCGTAAAAAGTCCGCCTATAAAACAACTTTCAGCCGGATGATGCGTGAGGGTAACAACTGCTTCATTAAGAAATTATTTAAAACTTTCGGGGACATGCATACGGTTTGTAGGTTAACAGGTATTTTAGGAAAAAAAAATTTTGATTGCTAATTTCATATAAACTATGACATTCACTTAAGAAAGATTGAGATTTTATTTGTCCAAATCTGACGATTGGTTAAGGCTTTATGAGGGAATATGGAATCGGACATACACACACATACATACATACTGTAACGGGTGCTTCTTTATAGTAGCTGGCTGGCACAGCTGTAATTCTTATGCACTTTTTTTTAATTTCTCAAACGTGTATTCCACTTTCTTATTCCCTTTGTTCCAGAACGTACACATAGAGAAATTGATGGCAGATGCGTATGGCACATAAAGATTACGGAGAGAAAAAGTGCTCTGGCGCCGAAGGTTTTATTTCGCAGAAAAAAGGCTTCAAATCCGGAGACCAATCTAAGCTGGTCTGGTGTTTTTGTTTACTCCAAAGCCCGCTTCATCAGGTATATTGAAAATAGGGGATGGGATGACATGAAACAGGCGGACTTGATTTACAGTTTCGATTTAGTTTTGCAATCGGTACCTATGGGCTAGGGTTCCTCTATCAAACGATGACTCAGTATTCTGACACCACGTTGCTAGTCAAAGTAACAAAAGAGCGAGCGAACGAGTTTGAAATTTGTTTCAACAATTTTCTTTAATCAAAACCAGTCAAGTGCGCGTCGGGCCACATGTGTAGGGTTCCGTAGAAAGAGAATTTTATTCAACTTATATTAATTAGCTGCTTTCCACAACTAACAACTTCATCAATATAATCTTCAATGGAGTTCGTACGAAGTTTTCCTTTTATAAGTCGAGCGACAATAATTCGTTGACTTGTAAAGCTTACTTAGCCGTGATAGTCTTCCTTCTAACTTTATATGTATGCTCCTGCTCTATATTTTTTCACGTTTCTACAATCAGCATAAACCTAAGCAGCCACAATATTTTCGAACGAAAAATTCAACGATACCCTATTATGGGGTAAACGAGAAACCATTTTGAACCACTTCGTCGGCGTGATTAATATGTATGCCAAATGTCAGCTTTCCAGTTATCGTCTCTAAGCTAAACCATGCCGGTCGGATGTCGGTTGTATGTTACATGAAAACGAAAATACATCTAAGACGTTCTTGATTTATATTTTTGTGGTGACAAAGATCACATTAGTAAAACAAACGTATAATAATATTTTTTTACAATAATTAAAAACGTTACAATGTGCGAACGAGAGAGACTGACGACTTATACGATATTCAACTCTATTTTTTATCTCGCATTTTTTGTGAAGAGTCGCAAAATGCCAAGAACGTCAAAGCACTTTATTCAAACTACGGAACCCTCGACCTTAATTCAAAATCCTAGCCCACAGCCTCGCTTTTTATCCTCTTTGCGAGCGGAATTGACTAGATCCGTCGTATTTGGGTGAATAGGGCGCCCCGTTTTTTCACTACACCCTGTACGTATTACTTTTTGAGTACTTTCAGCTGAATAGGAGGCAATTAGGTATAAACGCTTTTCCGTGAAGTGGACTCAGCGTCACTTGTGAGGTAAAGCGCTGAAAGTTACTTTCGAGTGTTACATGTCACCGTTATAGGACTTAGAGCAATCGCCCACGGTCACTTTTAAACGCAATTCGAACACACCCTCGCGGGCACGGCGCTTCCGTAAAAATGGAAACCAAACATATATTATGCTGCAGCGCGTTTGCATCGCTCCTCAAAAATTCAAAAAAGTCATCGTGGGCGATGGCTCTTTCAGCTGCATAACATGAGAACATCCTGAGAAGACCCATAATGTTATCTCTTCACTTCACACTCTTCTATAAAATAAGCCAATAAATTTAAGGGTATTTTAGTGCTAAACAACTTGTTATTCAAATAACTCTTGCCTCTCAATCGGCCTCTATCCCTTTCTAAAGGTTATAACTGTACAGGATGTGATAAAATCCTCATACACATCAAAAGGGACTTTCTAGCCGGCAATTCGAACAACTGTTACTTTGAAAAAAACTTCGAAATAGTGAAAAAAATATCAGCTGTACTGTACTAAGCCATTTGGAACAGCTAATATGTGATAAAATAATGATTCATCCAAAAAAGGAGGTTTCTAGCTATCAATCCATACAACTTTTATTATGGAGAAAAATTCGAAATCGCGAAAAATATTTCAGCTGTACTATAAAAACCGTACCACCATACGGCATTGAGATATAAGGAACTAATAATATTTTTCTCACAATTTCCAAACTTGTGCGATAGTAAAAGTAGAAACGAGAAATTCCCGTTTTCGGGTGTACCTAAGGATTTTCTTAGGTCGTGTTAACTCACATAGGGTAATCTTTTTCTCGAGAGGCCCTGCAAATCCCCGCCTGGCGCATTTAATCCAATTAAACTCGTCACTATTAGCAGAATTGCGCTGTCAGGTTCTGTTTATGAAAATAAATGGCTGGCGCTAGTGTCACTCAGACCGCCTGTTCTGTCAGAAAAGAAGGCACCGAAGACCTGCTTCAGTTTCGTCTGGCCAACTTTCGATTTAGATTTTGCGTTTACTTTTGCGTTATAATTTGGGTAACTGTTTAAATGTAAATATTTAAATGAAAAGTTATCATTAACTTTTTAAATTGAATTGCGCATTTCAAAATAACTCTGCAAGCGACGAAATCAAACACAAATTTAGGTGGTTCAGAAATTGCACACTTTATTAATAATACTATATAAAATATCTTCTATATTAACACAGAAGATACTTTGTATTAAAATACCATGAAACTAGTCAAATTCAATCAAGGAACATAAAGAAAAAATCGGGGAAAGTAACGTCTGAGAATCTATAGATCGACGTATCAAGTCGTAGCCTAAATCTATGAGATCCGATCATTATTTAAAGCCATCAAAAATATGTTAATTATGCACCACAATATAGAAACAGCCAGAAACAGAACCAGTATAAATGGTATTTCTGCGTTATATGTTCTAGTTTTAGCGTCATTTAGACCGCCAAGTCTGGGGGCATGCGCTGAGCAGAAATTAATTACCGCAGCGCTGAACCGTTATGAAATAAAGTTGTGATTCCATGCCTAGTTTGTTCAGTTCTTGGTAGGAAATTCTTGAAATGAAGCGCAGCCTTTCTCTGAGAGAGAGAGAGAGAGAGAGTATGGGTTAATCCACCACCCGTGCCCACCGCGGATTGGCAGGTTTCAGGCGCTGAAGATTGTGAACATCTCAGATGTTCCAAAAAACTGAAAAAGATAAAAATCAGTTTGATTTAAAGGCAGTTCTGACTCAAAAAATTCATTTAATGAGATCTGTGAACGGAAATATATTTATTGAGTGATTGAGTAGCCTATATATTTCCCACTGTAGGGCACACGCCTTCTCTCAGAGACTAAATAAGTAATATAAATAGCCTATAATAGCCTACTGAACTACTCGTACTTGTTTTGATTTTGTTGGTTCCTTTTATGTATTTCTAGTTTATCTTCATTTGTCTCCATTTTGTTGCACTAATTTGCATTGTACTGTACACATATTTAAGGTAAGTCACTTGCTCCTGACGCACAGGTAATCCTAGTTTGGGAGCAAGGGTTTCAAATTTTACAGTGGCAATTGTATTTCTCAATAAAGATACCTATTTTGTATTTGTAAGTAAATAAATTCCACAAAACACTATCACTTCTCACATCACGTCCTGGTCTCAATCTACGATTACAACCCTGTGCTGTGGTAAACCGGGCAAATACAACAAAAATGTAATTTTTAGGCTCACTCTGTAACATATTTAACTAAGAAGCAAATAAATGAGTAATGTATAAACATCGAAATACACCCAGACTGATTTCTACCATTCAAGTCCAGGCAATAATAATAATGAAGTAAGCTTAACCAACAGACGTACCCATCGCGGATAACATAACGGAAGACCTCATGCTTTATAGATACAAATCAATTTACCTATTTTGTGGTTAAAGTGTTTAAAAGCAAAGTTTTGTCCCGATTCAAATACATCATACTAGTTAGTGGTCGAACTAACTTTTCAATAATTTCCATTATCATTATAGGTACTGAACATAGAATGGAATTGGATTGGAATTGAAATGGAGCAAGTCTCATGGCTTGAGGATCGCTCTAAGACTCAGATGATTGTGGTTGGTAGTCCTAGAATCATATCAAGGCTGAAGTGGTAACAGCTTCCACGGGTGCAGTTTAACCAGTGGCGTAACTATAGGGTGGCAGGGCTGGCAAAACGCCACGGGCACCCGACCCTAGGGGTTCCCCGAAATATGAGGCCGCGAGCTCAGAAGTGACTTAACATTTTTAACAAAAATTTGTAACAATTGTATTGTTTATATATGAGTACTTTAAATCAATTAAAGTTGGACCATATATACTACAGCTAAGGACCATAAATATATTTTTTTTACTGGGAGGGCCCCATTCAATGAATTTGCCAAGGGGCTCAGATGATATAGTTATGCCACTGAGTTTCAGGGTGTCATAGTTTCGTTCGGTGAGAAGGTGAAGAACTTAAGGGTCATTATCGATAGGTGTCTGACTTGGTCTCCTATTCAATATTCGCTTCAGCAGCCTCTCTGAGAAGGTTACGGAATTTTCTGCCACCTGCGACCAAAATTGCACTTGCGCAATCTCTGTCGCTACCTATACCCGACTACGCTGATGCCAGCTATGTTGATTTCTAAAAAACTTCGCTATAATTGTTCATATTTGGCTTATGCAAATATGACCACGTCTCCAAATTCCGCGCTAAGCTCAATTGGCTTCCTATTCGTTTTCGTAGAATTGCTCACATCCTTTGACTTCTCTACTCATCATCAGACATTTGACGCCCACTGCAGGGCATTGGCCTCCCTCATGGTTTTCCAAGCTTCGAACATAACCATGAGGGGTTTTGCAATAATCGCCACGCTTGGCAGGCGGGTTGGCGATCGCAGTATGCGGTTGGAATCTCAGGAAGACGCTGCTGCCCGTCTCCTGGTAATTTAATTCCTTAGTCGCCTGCTACAACATCCACGGAACGTAATGAAGTGACGCTATTCTTAATCCGGCGCCACACGGACGATACTGTTCAATCCAGCCACCCCTTCCTATCTCAAAGAGTGCTTCACTTTTCTCAGTGATTCTCACAGCCACGTATTGTGGTCTGATCAGAATCTGTCGCTGAAGACTCCGACACACTCGACGCGGTTTTTCAGCGACTCATTTACTGTAGAATCGCTCGTAGCCCCGGCTGCCTGAGTGATCTTAAACGATCACGAAGGTTAAGCAACACAGGGCGCGTTCAGTGCATGGATGGGTCGCCGTCTATGCCTAACGCTAGTGGCATTTTTCCGAGCGGTTCCGTGCTTCGCAAGGCACGTTAAGCTGTTGGTGCCGGCTGCCGTCGATAGATGGCAGTCGTTAAAGCCAAGTCAGAGGCCTTAGGGCGGCTTGACAACTTCTGACAGTAGACGAGCCAGTAGTCTACAAGTGCTACAAGCCTCCACCAATCCGGACTTGGCCCCCGTGGTGGAGTATGGCCTATACCTTCCTCAGGGAAGAGACCCGTGCCTCTCGGTGAGGACATAATGGGTTGATGATGATGATTTACTGTAACGGCCGCTCGGCTGTGGAATGATTTGCTGGTTTTAATAAGGCGCTATCCCTCCCTAGCTGTATTTATAAACAAAGTAAAGGAATCTGTCTCTACGAGTATAATATTTGTGCATTTATCTAATTTGAGTTTCTTTTTTCTCCTCCATGTAGGTATACTATAATACTTATTTCCTCCTCGTGTAGATTTTTATTACAACTTATTTGTGTATGTCTATCATAACCACAGATAATGCTCTGAGATCCTAACTATATATGTAATCATGGTTTATGTACGTTATTGTTATTTTTGTAAGTATGTACGTTAATATTCATATTTGCACCGACTACCCGTCTCTCTTTTCCTTCAGAATTTTTCCATCATAGGTTTGTCTGGAATAAATTTATATTAGCAATAAGGTCGCCAATTTCATGTTTATGTTTTTCCTGGTACAAGGAATATTCAAAGAATATTCTTATCTTAACATAGAGCTTGGTTCACGTGGACAATATCATCATCATAAGCAGCTTATATAAGTCCCACTGTGCGGCACAGGCCTTCTCTCAAAGAAAGAGTATGGGCTTAATCACCACGCGTACCCACCGCGGATAGGCGATTTCAAGCGCTGAGACACTCAGGTTTCCTCCCGATGTTTTCCTTCACCGTTAGCGCCTGGTATTGCTACTATAACCTCACTAGGCGGCATAGATGCATAGAAGGCATAGGGAAACAGGCGGCATAGGTGAACAGGCGGCATAGGTTCATAGGCGGTATAGGTCCATAGGCGGCAGAGATGCATAGACGGCATAGGTACAGGCGGCATAAGTGCATAGGCGGCATATGTGGATAGGTGGCATGTGTGCCTAGGCAGCATAGATGTTTGACATTTATGCTGGGCACGTGAAGTAGGTGTGCTTCTGTTTTCTTACTATATTAATGTCTGTAGATTTAACAATGGAGTGAATGCAGACTATAATATAAACTTATCACACATAACACGAGTTGTGAATAAATCTTTGACTAAACAATCAAGCATTGTGCTTCCTAAAACAAATACATATTACACGTGTTACTGAAGCGCATTATACCGTTTCAATAAATAGGAAAATATTACTTACGTACGTATCGATTCAACAACTGGTTTCCGATTTGAGAATTTCACTTAGGAACCATTATTAAATTGCTTCTTGAGAAACCGAAAGAGACAGAGCAATACTTATTATTTATTTTAGACTAGGAATAAATTTACCTTAACAATTTTTAACCGACTTCAAAAAAGGAGGAGGTTCTTAATTCGACGCAAATATATATTTTTTGGCTATGTTCTCGCATTACTCTATCAAATCTTTACCGATTTCAACAATTCTTCTTTTGTTCGAATAGATATGACGTCTTATTGGTCCCATTTTAATTTAGTGAAGATCTGATAAAACTTATCAGAGATGGAGAACGGAATTCTTCAATGGGCAGCAGCAAATAAGGCCTAATGGGGCCCATTTTTTAGTAATCCCAGTTTTTTAGTAGCAGTTCCAGGGTAATTTGGTGATATTATGGTGAAGACTTTCGAAGATTTGAAATTTTAAATAATTGACTTTAAATCGACTTAGTTTTGAAATCGGATTTATTTTTTATTTAAAAATTTTAGTAATTAAATCTCCAGGAATAATGGTATTGATATTATAATTATTTCCAAACTTTTATTCCTCTTGTTATCTTTTGTTTTTGGTAAAGCTAAGTTTATTCCCCGAACGTGGGTTTATAAAGCTAGCAAAATTTTCATCGAATTAAAACAGGTATTGTTACAATCAATATGCTGAAGCCCTTTTGTGAATCAAATGGCAACGAATAGGCTTAATATTTTGAACAGAGTTATTGTTTAAGATTTTAATCCATGATGATTTCTTATTTATTTAATTGGTTCATTATTAGTCCGTTATGGAACCAGTTTTTACTTGACCTAAAATCGCGTAGCGCTCCTATTCGAAAGATTTACGTTTACTGAATAGTTTTGTACTGTTTCAGCTTGCCATCTTTTGTAGTAGGTACCTCTGTGAGTAATGCGATAAATATTGATTGATAATTAAATCATGTCTCTGGTATCACGAAGCAAAAGGCATGTACTTGTGTTTTAAGATCATTCGTTCACATTTAACAGAGAATTCAGCAAAATTCTAGAAAGTACAACAAAGTGCAATGAAAATAATGAACACATTTTTCACATTTGTCAGCTAAATATTTTCGAATCTTCTTTAAATTGTATGGTAAACATTATTAATGCATCTTTTCGATGAGACACAAAGTAATTTTTACTAATAAAAAGATATCTTGCGTTTTATTTTTCGCAACCAAATTTACACCAGTTGCGGTTTTGAAAAAAAAAATGTCTTATTGTCAAGAAATAGTCTAGGCGATTTACGACAAGATAATCTGTCAATAAATGCTGGAATGCAGTTGGCAAATTACTCAAAACAGATTTGCTGTAAAACAGCTACGAGGTATGGAGGTAGCATTTTTGTAGCCATCTTAGGGAATTCATAGCGTTACAACTGGAAACTTACGGTATTACCCGACTCCATAAAAAATAATCCCAGTGGGCATTGTCGAAACAAAAGGCCTTGTTTTATATTTTTTCGAGAAAATAGGTAATTTTAAGAGCCTGGGCGGAATAGTTTGGGATGCTTTAATTATTTGGTAAGAGAAAAAAAAAGTGTCTACAAAACCGAAAGAACGTTATCAGATAGACTCACGAAGACTCAGATTCCTTGTATCTGAATCTCGAAACTAAAAACAAACGTGAAAGAGGTTATATTTCTTTCTTTTTTACAGAACTGAGATCGCAACGTTAAAAAAGTGAAACCGTCTTTCATTCACATGTGAAACAAACATTAGAAGGTCGAATGAAACTCATAATTCGGTATTTGACACGATCAACAATAAATTATTTCATGTGCTCGATTAAAACAAAAATTAAAAAATATCTCGGAAAAATATCTTTTAGACAATTGCTAGTTATTACAATTTTTAAATAGATTAACATAAAAAAGAGTGCTCTGAAATGTGACGTCATAATCCAGTATTTTCATACAAAATTCCGTTTTAAAAGTAACTCATTTGATATTTTGTCAAATATCCAATTATAGTAACTAGACCCTGGGTTCCGAACCTGTGGGTGATTGATAATAAATAAGGCTGAGAATAGATATAAAGGTAAATGTTATAGTAAAACGCGCAAACGTTGTTTTACCATATTAATTGGCCTACGAACTATTCTCAGACCTACCTAAATATACACAAAAAAATCATAAGAATCGGTGAAGCCGTTTCGGAGGAGTTCTATAACAGACACTGTGACAAAATATTTTTATATATTAGATTAAATTAGAACACTTGATTGTACACACCAGAAAACAAAATATATTAAAAGGCTTACATGTCTAAGTTTGGCTGCATACAGTTGGCGGTCAATTAGATGAATCAGCGCCACCTCAAATGTGTTTTTTCTACTTTTCTTATATAAACGTTTTGTATTACCGTTGAAGCATATGAACATAATCTAAATTTTTATGGAGTGAATTTATTTACTTTGCGATTTTCTTCGGATTCTTTTGATTTGATTATGATTTTTTTCGCGATTCTCGCGTCCTTTTTCGGATTGAATGTAAGAACAGGAAAAAATATTAGTAGCTGTCAGTGATAACAATAACAACTTTAACACAACACAATCACTTGCCCTGGTCCCAAACTAAGATACCCTGTGCTATGGTGACCAGGCAACGACAACACAAATATGGAAATACCCCCCGACTGAGGCCATTTGTACAAAGGTACGGCGGCAACCAGTTGGAATCGAACTCCCGACCTCTGTTAACCGCTAGACCAACGAGGAAGTCAATTAGATAGATAGATAGAGATAGAGTTCACAACAAAGAACAATTATTATCTCTTAAATCTAAGTAATGTTATACAACTGGGTATTTGACAAAATATCAAATGAGTTACTTTTAAAACGGAATTTTGTATGAAAATACTGGCTTATGACGTCACATTTCAGAGCATTCTTTTTTTTTTTAATCTATTTAAAAATTGTAATAACTAGTAATTGACTAAAAGAGATACATTTTCCGAGATATTTTGTAATTTTTGTTTTAATCGAGCATATCAAATAATTTATGATTGATCATGTCAAATACCGTATTGGCAGTATTATCGCTTAGAGCGATCTCTTGTAATCGTAAATTAATTGTATCATCATCGGTTCTTCAACATATATGACCAGCGCACAGCCATTTCAAATAGTTAATTTTATAGGCTCGATCAGTTACCATTTTTAGCACCTGTAAAACATTGTCTCTGTCTATCCTAAGAGATAGCTTCATAGGGATAACTTGCCCCAGTACTTATAAACAAATATTATGCTTCATTCATGCATGTGTGTTTGCAATGAAGAGTACTATTTTAGTACGAATACTATTTAGTATTAAGCCCGCCAATTGTACAATTGTTACTGTTACAATAAAGAATTTCATAATAATAATAATAGTGAACGTGTTGCATAAATACAGTATACACATGTTTACTGTGTAACTACTTCAGTGCAAGCACGTACTTGAGGGTTCCCAGTCGAGTCGTTCGGGCGAAGAAGGTGAACAGTTAAATTGCCAAGCGCGCGCTGCATTTGTTGGTTACAGCTTTCCCATCGGGTAAATCGTGTAGCTTTGTTTTATTTTTATTTTATTTACGTACACGGTTTTGTACACCGTACAAAAAAAACGGAACCTTTAGAGGGTCACTCGTGCGTCTGTCTGTCCGTCCGTCTGTCACGGTCAATTTGCTCCGAATGTACTGGACCAAATCAGGTGAAATTTGGTAGGATAACTACTAAAACAACAAATTGTAAAGGATGGCTGTATAGCTTTTTACACTTTTCTGCAAACCTGAATGCACACAAGAGTGTACAAGAGTCTTGTGTAATTTTTCTTGTCTTTGCTATTATTGAAAACTCTTAAAAAATTGTGTGCCAAAGCTGGCTTTATTAAATAAGTAACCTTAAGGTCAACAAACTAAATCAAGAGGCCTTATTTGCTAACGAAATTGGCAATGGAGATCCATGACCAACTACGATGGTTAAATAATACAGACAATTTGATCAAATTGGCAGGTCATCACTGAGCCATTATTTTAATAGAAAAGAAAGAGAGATTTAGTTCAAAACATAAATGAAGCACGAAGCAGTTTCGTAGTTATCTTTTCAAGAGAAACAACATAGACCGCCGACCAATAATATAATAACTTCCACACAAACAATTACGTGACCTGGACCAGACTAGGATACCCTGTGCTATGGTAATCACGCAAGGACATCACAAACATGGAACTACATCTAGGGCCTATTTTATAAAACTACAATTCGTGGTTTAATTCGATGTACATTGCAAAGTTGATTAAATCACAGATTAACAAGTACAATCTGCTACGCAATGTACGCCGAAATGTAATAATAGACTAAGAATTGTAGTTTTATGAAATGCTACTCAGGACTGAGGCCATGTGTATAAAACAAGTCTCACTCACAACCATTGCAGTCAAGCGTGTCAACCGCTACACCAACGAGGCAGTCATAGCCGATAGGCCGAGAGAAAGGACCACTTCACCGAGAATTTACCAACGGAACCCTACACCAACATAAAAATGTAAACGAAAAGCCTTTGTCATGTTAGCTGTCACAGCTGAAGTGATGTAGGCCTAACGGTGCGATAGTTGTTATACTCGCCACAAGGGGGCTTACGTATCATCAGCGACATTCGATATTCCTTCCCCAGCACAATTCTCGTACCTATGCTTCAAACAATAAAAACTATCGTGGACTTTTGACTGTCCCGGACTGTAACTTCAAGTAGGATAGAGGTTGCAGGACAGTTTGCGTTGATTCGATCACTTGAAGGGTACGACGGATGATAGAAAAAAGGTCGGAGGTACATGTTGTTTACTAACGGAATAAATATTTGATAAGTGCGAGTAGGACTTGTGACCTTACGTTTTTTTTTACAAATGATTATAATCTTAACTTTTCATTTAAAATAAATGTGCTTGCATACAACCCCAACTGCAACGTTTAGTTACGCTTTACTTTTGCTGTGAGACCTAGCTTTACTGCAAATTTCACTTTCTCACAAATTTCAGGTGTCTAATAAGTTTTGCTACAGATACCTATGGAAACATCAAAAAATTGCTAATTTGTTGTCGTAACAAACAAAATAGTTTTCTTGAATTTGCGAGTTTCAAAACATTTGAGATAAATAGGCATATTATCTTACGTTGCTGTGAGCAATAAGGCCACCAATTATACTATATTTTTGTAAATATTTCATGTTTGTGTTTTTCCTGGCACAATAAAGAATATACTTATCTTATCTTCTTACAAATAAAAATACAAAAATGTTTATTTTAACCACAAAAACACAGCATTATCTTAACATGTTACACGGAGTATACAGGCAAAAGGTATCATTATGATGATGTTATCTTTTAACTACGTTGGCTTGGAAGTTCCAGCTTAATAAACCACTTTGGGACGTATTCATCTTAACTTGGCAGCGATCAGACGACAGACAGACCACAAAGTTTGTTCCGTGTTCATGCTCCCGGAGTCACCAGAAGGCCCTACCTGAAAATCAGTGTTGTGGGTGCAAACCCTCAGCTAATACTGAGCACTGTACCCTTAGCCTTTGGATTTTTCTCACTATTAGCTTCACATCTCTTCTGCTTTTGTCCTACATCTGCCTTATTTACTGTATTTACTTTTCCTGCATAATTATGTGTGTCTATGTGGCGTTAAATAAATGTTTTTCTTCTTCTTCAAAGATTCATTAAAGGTTCCATCTATTCCTTTCGAGTTACGGAATTCAAGAGGCGTGAAATTTTAACAAGAGTTGCGAGCGATAGTAGTAGGTACGTTGGTAGAACCATGCATAGTATCACGTCACAACACGCGCTTTTAAATGTCAAAAGTTGCGACATTGCAATACTTTGATTGTCAAATTCAAACATGCCAGATGCCTTATTATGAAAAATGCGACAGCGAGGTGGTCGCAAATCCCTATCTCAAGATATGATATGACGCCATTGGGCTAACAAAGAGCCATGCATTCCTAGCTTTCATTATTCACTGGCAGGAAATATCAAAACTATTCAAAAAACAATATAAAATAAAAAATAATAATAAAATAAACAAACTATTCGTATTCGTATTTGTCGCTAGATTCGAGTGAATTGTCGGGCTCAAGCGCGACATTGACGACCCTTCCGAACATATCGGTGCTTTGTAACAAGAGCCCTGCACTCCAAAACGCGTGGCTCACGCCGTCATACTACCCTAACTATGCTGGCTCGTGGGTTCAAATCCCCGTATGTACGGACTTTTGTACGTAGCAACTTATCTATGTTACATACATTTGTGAATTTTCAATAGCAATGCCTATAGCTCGCTGACTGTGGATGAAAATATCGTGAGGAAACCCGAAACTCGTACCATAGCGCTTGAAATCGCTCATCTGCGTTGAGCACAGTCTCTCTGTGATAGCAGGCCTTGCAGTGGTACGTTTATACGCTGAAAACAAGAGTTCTTCGATTTCAAATCTCGCAGAGAGAATCAATGTAACGTCCTTTCAAACTTTCATACAGTTTGAAACTTACATTACATTACATAAACTCACGCCTGTATCCCGGAAGGGTAGGCAGAGACCAGGGTTTGGTCCTATCCTCACAGAACTCTTTCGCTTCATCAAAATTCATTAGTAATTACTAATGGTCTCGGGTACTTTTATCTTGCCCTTTGCTAATACATCCCGTATTTGGTCGAAGTATGTACGGTTTAAAACTTCTTAACTCAATAAGAACGTCTTCTTATAAATTACGCCTCAATCTGAAACTCTATCTGAGAGAAAGTTCTAATTATCAACTCCTTTGGGTAATTGGTATAAGGCACGCAAATTTGATTGTATTCAACTAAAGGCAGACATGTTATTTCTAAATACTTACAAAAATTTCATGCAAGAGGTTCGTTTGTTAACTTCTTAACGTTGTTAGGCGCTACGGTCTTTTTGAATTGTTCAAAGAATAAAAACTTCTTTCCACACTCGTCCTTTGTGCGGGTTTCCAATAAACGGCATAGTATAGTGACGGCGACAAATGAAGACAAACATTAATGATTCACGAAATTACTGTCTTTACCGGTCACTATTCCACAAACCCTTAGAGAGACATACAAATTGTTTTTCTGCGGCCCCTGCAGAAGTCCCCGGCCTCGTCATACTTTTCGAACCCTTATGTTTTCTTTTTCTGCTGCCCATTGATTCCTTTTTCAATGCAGGTATTATTTAAGATGTAACAAAGTCCCCATTATACTCGTAAAAATTAGAGGTTATAGGTACTAGTCGACATACGAGACAACTGTTAGCTGGAATAATAAACATTGCAACGACTGATGAATGTTGAGGAAACGAAAGTGTTCTGTCAGGATCGTGGCAAGTCCCTGGTCTCTGCCTACCCCTCTGGGATACAGGCGTGAGTTTATGTATGTATGTATATAAACATTAGTAAAGTTAGGCTTTTGTATCTACGTAATGAGATGATTTATACAGCGTGGCATCTTCACTCACACTAGATGGACGAAGAGACCACTTGGACGCTGCAGTGCCTGGGACATTGTTTATTTTAGATGGAGTAGGCTTGCCGCACCATCCTGACAGCTTAGTCGACGTAGCCCACAGAAAAACAAGGCAGGGAGAGTGCGGAGGTAACCAAGGCGCGGGTTTCCTCACGATGTTTTTAGCGTCTGGTATTGCTACTACATATTCGCAAATGTACGTAGCTTTGAAAATAAGCCAACTCATAGCCCTCACTGTGAATCGAACCTTGGTCTCCCGCTTCCGAGTCCATTGTTCTACCCTGGACTGCCACCGCTTACACAAGTAAAAGGGCCTTTATAAAAGATCTCCACTTGCTGCGGTGGACTTCGAGGTATTCCCATCCCAACCCAAGAGTTTTCGCCTCTGACGTAACTGATCGGCGCCAGGTGGTTTTGGACGCCCCCACTTTCTCCTTCCCGGAGGTTCCCACAAGAGGCTTTGCCTGGTTAGATACATAACTATGGAACAACTGAAAAAATCGCTATTTATATTTCCATATAGGAAAACTTGTTCATATTGACGCGAGTAGAACCTCTATGTTCGGATGTATTTGGGGATTTAAGTTACACCCTGTATAGGAGGTAGTTGCATCCGATAAGAAGAAGAATTGATTGAAATGTACGACATTTCCACTCGCTGCGACGTAAGGCTTTCATATATTTTTGCCGTCGCTGTGACTGTTGCCATGACGTGTCGCGCCGTATTGTGAAAACCCGCCCAATGAAAGGTGAACTTATACAGTCACCTACTTGAGAAGTCAGCAGGCATAATGAACTTGGGAATACTCAAGACATTGGGAACAAGAACTAACCTACCAGCCTTCCAACTCAAGTAGACTATTGTCGGCTTGAAGTCATTTATATTTTTCTAGTCGCGCTTTGTTATCGTCACCCCGTTATAAACATTCATTATTAGGTCATCATTGTAAGCATCAGTCTGTTAAAATCTAGTAAACATGTGGGCCGAGTTACATAAGACTAAAATTCTTAGTTTGCGCTTAGCTACGAAACAGAGGTCGTGAGTTCGATTCCTACTGGAGGGCGCCGTACATTTGTACAAATGGCCTCAGTCTGGGTGTATTTTCATGTTTGTGACGTCCTTTCCTGGTTAGCATAGCACGGAGTATCCGAGTTTGGGACCAGGTCAAGTATTGTGTGGAAGTTATTATTATTATTATGATGACAATTCCAGGTACATTACATAGCAGAAACTACTTGTTAATATGTGGGTTAATCGACTTTGCAATGTCATAGTGTTGTCAATGTCATGGTGTAGATGTGTGTTCGCAGACTTGGTAGGGATAGCACTTTCAGCTTTAGAAATAGTACTTTACATAAGCAGCCTATATACGTCCCACTATAGGGCACAGGCCTTATCTCAGGGAGAGAGTATGGGCTTGATGACCACGCGTGACCACCGCGGATTGGCGATTTCAAGTGCTGAGGTATGCGAATAGCTCAGACCCCTCTCAGGTTTCCTCACGATTTTTTCCATCACCGTTAGCGAGTGGTATTGCTACCATAACTTCAAAAATGTACGTAAGTTAGAAAACGAAGTCATAGGTACATTCCATACATATAGTGCTTTGAAGGAGTCCATAGGGGCTACGTTAGACGGCTCTAATGCATATTTTTTGTGTTATTAGTGCTCTGTTTAACTGTCTAGCATTTCCCCAGAGTATGAGGCCGTATATGTGTGCAGATACTATATAGCCGTTGTAGGCATTAAGTGCTGCCTGAACGTTAAACGTAATTCTGAGTTTATGCAGTGCATAAACAAACCTAATTAACTTCATAAGCATAAGCAGCCTATATACGTCCCACTGTAGGGCACAGGCCTTCTCTCAGGGAGAGAGTATGGGCTTAATCACTACGCGTGCCCACCGCGGATTGGCGATTTCAAGCGCTGAGGTATGTGAATAGCTCAGACACCCAGGTTTCCTCACGATGTTTTCCTTCACCGTTAGCGAGTGGTATTGCTACTATAACTTTACAAATGTACATAACTTAGAAAACAAAGTCATAGGTACATGCCCGCACTGGGATCGTACCTGGGTCTCCCGTTTCCGAGTCCAATGTTCTACCCACTAGGCTACCATCGCGGCAATTAACTCAGTGCATACTTTTTCTATTTGTCGTAACCATGTGCAATGTTCGTCCAAAACTATCATCAGGAATGTGGTTGAGGAGGAATGCTCTAAATTTGTTTTATTGCATACTACCTGAGGTAAAAATGAAATTTATGTAGCCTCTGAAACATGGGTGTCCCATTGCAGGGCGGCCAAGAAGACGCCGGCGGAGTAACCTCGACAAATCTTGCCGGAGTGGTCAGAAGTGGCAAATGACCGAAAATCTTGTTCTAAAAAAATACTTAATGAATTTTTAGTACCTCCTATTTCTCAAATAGCACAAACGAGAAAGTGAGGGGCCGACATCTGATTTAAAGCACTGGGGAGCGAACATAAAAAATATTGGATTTATTCTACAGATTTCTTTATTATATTCTTTTTGTTGTAGTAACTCGTGCCGAGGACAATTTAAAAAAAAACCTATCTAGAGGTTAAAAATTCCACCCATGCCGGCATGAGTGGAATTATCAGCCCCTAAATAGGTTTAAAAAAAAAAGATTTGTTTTATGTTTGTGATGTCGCTGTTTCTGCTTCCCACGACACAGGGTGTCCTAGTGTGGGGGCAGAAGCAATGTATGTGCGTGTATGTAAAAGTTTATGTTTATTTATATTTTAGGTTTTGAAACTTGCCTAAACTCTGTAGTCATTTAAAACTAAAAGTTTTGTTATTTACGGTTTTATTTTTACAGCATCAAAATGTTTGTTTGAAATTCCTTTATTCATTACTGGCAGTACCTGCGACTATGTTCGCGCGTAAACGGATTAGCCTATAGCCTTGGTCCACTCTGAAGGTCCATTCAAAATATTGGTGAAATATTTTTTGAAATCGGTTAAGTACTTTCGGAAATTACCCCCTACATACAATCTTGCAAACTTTTCCCCTTTTTAATATTAGTGTAGATTTGGAAAAGCAAAAAGACTCCCTCTCAACCAATAAATTATTTTCCGAGCGCGTTTTCACGATCATAATGCAACACGATTCTGCTGGCAACATTTTTTAACGCAACACAATTTAGCCACGAATCGCGAACAACAGAAGTTTTGACAGCGACAATGAAACTCGATATAAATCGGGGCGGCTGTTGAAAATTGGTTTTCGGGCGAATGAGTCATTGTTATAAAGTACGTATTCTGATTTATATTTGAAACAGTTTAGTTGGACGTATGGTGGACAGTAGAGTGACTAAAACAGAAATTTAATTAACGAATCTCGTGATAAAAAGCAATACTCAAATCTATATGTCGCGATGATTGCACAGCTGCCATGCCAGACCAATCAAACATTATAGTTTGCATATTAAAAACGGTGTTATTTATAAAAACAAGATTGCCTCTATAAAACACTATTAAAATGCAATTTAAATAGTTTGTGTAAAAGCTCTTTTTTCCTCCCGTCTTTCAATTTCAGGAGTGTTTTAAGGAGCCGTGTTTTCATTTCCAGATTATTAATTAAGCAATCACGGTCAATAAATTCAAGGCTTCTAAGACTGAAACGCACTAGCACTAGAAACCCCGTTGCTTAGTCTGCGGTCAAATTCCTGTATTTATAAATGCGGGAAAATGAAAATGAAAATAAACTGAAGCTGCCGCAAATGGCGGTTGCGATTTTTTCCTCAAATACATAGAAACTCGCGGGTGTTTGTGGGTTATTCCCCGCAAGTACGTTCAGTCCTGTTTATAGGGGTCTAAAGGTAATTATGCGCACCAAAACCTGTCAGAATCCTGACTGAAGTTATTTTAAATTAGATAAGATAAGAATATTAATGCAGCGGTTTCCACTAATCAAGCTGTTTTCTTTAGAAATCAAAACTGTACCATTACAAGTTTAGGGT